>QVRM01000283.1:0-407500 GCA_003439945.1 Dermanyssus gallinae | reverse complement strand
CTCGAACAACAACAGAAACAACAGCGACCAATATGAACAACAATGCAGAAGGAAGTAGGCTGCGTTTATGTTGCTGATTTGAGTTCACCAATGAAAACAAGCAACCAAGCGAACGAGAGCGCGAGCAGCTAGCAGCGAGGCTGGAAGTGTGGATCCTTTCATCTTCTCCCTACAGATGTGTCTGGTTGGTTCCCTGTTTCTCCGATGTTGCGTGTGTGTGTGATCGGCCATACTTCTGACCTCGTCTTCATCGTGGGTTAGCTTTGTTGAAAGAAGACGTGATGGTCTCCGTGTGAGCAAGCACACGGCAACAGCACGGCGCGATCACGCCATTCGGTGGTCGGAGACCATCGAGACGCCGGACGACCTAAGTCCTGAGAGAGTTGTCTGTTTGCATTGGCCGCTCCAACAACAGGGTTCAAAGACGGAGGCAAGAGACGAGAGCGTCCGGATTAACCGCTGGCGGCCACGGCGCCACCAGCGGCAGTACCACGACCACCGCATGATTAGCAGTCCCAGCGGCGGAACGACGAACAACAATAACAACAACAACAGCAACAGCAGCAGCAGCAGCAGCAGCAGCAACAACAGCAGCAGCAGCAGCAGCAGCAACAACAACAACAAACTGTTGCTTCGAGATGATGAAGAATGAACGAGCAGCCATCGATGATTTTGATGATAGTGATGACGTCGCAGTAGCAGAAATAGCAGCTGCAGCAGCTGTGGTTGCTGTTGACGTGACACGACAGCAGGCAAAAGGAAGAGAGTGAATCGGGCATTACAACCAAACGTAGTGGCAACGGAGTACGTGTCTACGATCTATATCTGTGAACGTGTATCTGTCTGCCTGTCTGTTCGTCTGTCCGTCCGTCCGTTCGTTCGTTCGTCTGTCTGTCTGTATATCTGTTTGTGCACAACAAGCGAGTGCACGGCAGATCGCAACAGTGCGCCATTGTTGCTAGTGCAGAAGACATCATTAATCTCTCTGGTCGGCGCAAAGGACGCGAAAGAGAGAGAGAGAAAAGACATTTGGCCCGCGGTTCTCAGGCCAATAAGTGCCGAAGCAGCGTTCCGTTCGTTTTCTTCCGAGACGTAACAACGCGAGGCGACATTTTCGCCTTTGAGCGAGAGACACAGACAGACAGACAGATGTGTCGTGAACGTAAACGTTGCGGCTAAGATCGCAATGCAAATGGTTGTTTATCTGCTGGTATTGTTGTTGTTGTTGTTGTTGCTAGTGCTTCTGCTGCTGCTGCTGTTGGGATAGGATCGCTTGATGAGCGGCGTTATGCTGCCGTGCGGAATTCCGTTCACTCTCTCGCATCTCGCAGACGAGACACGTGTTACTACGACAACCGTTACAACTGTGACTGGTAGCTTCTTTGCGCGCGAATCTCCTCAATCTGCCTAATCTTCGCAGGCTGCTGCTGTTGTTGTTTTCGATATTGTTGTTGTGGTTGTTGTTGTTGTTGTGGTTGTTGTTGTTGTTGTGGTTGTTGTTGTTGTTGTTGTTGTTGTTGTTGTTGTTGGTGATGCTACTGCTTCTGCTTCAACGATTGCTGCTCTTACAGCGACTAGACACGGCCATATCGGCGCTTTCTTCCGCCATTAGTTGCGTTGCAATGTCTGTCTATGCTCTCAGCTTTGTCGTCTCTCATTTTTGATGCTATGTATCCCCCCTTTTTCTCTCTCGCTCTCTCTCTCTCTCTATATATATATATATATATATATATATACATATATATATAACCCTCCGTTTCGTTTCATGCTTTTCTTCTTTGTGTATCCATAAAGAAACAAGGACACTTGCGATTTCGGTTCGATACAGAACGTTTCGCGCTTCCGAAAGGAGCAACTCGCTTGCGAGAGAGCAAGACGGCGACAGCCAAAACCAACCAACAGTATTGACGGTAATAATAAAAGCAGGAACAACAACAGTAACAAAAACAACAACGACAACGCGGCAAATGATAACAACAGCAACAACAACAGCAACAACAATAACAACAACGATAACAAGGATAAAGACGATGACTGTGCCAGTAACGCTGCAACAGGGCAGAGGACGTAGAAAATCTAGCCAGATAGACTTCGTGAGAAGCGTGAAAAAAGACCAACATCATGTCGCCGCAGTGGGTGACATTACGACCCCATGGCCGGCCGGCCAGCAGTCCGGCCCGCCGGAGCAACAACAGGAGCTCCTGCTCCCTCTCCCCCTACCCCCCCTCCCCCCCCCCCCTGTTCTCCTGATCATGATAGTGATGATGATGATGATGACGATGATGATGCTAATGACGACAACAAGAAGATTGCTGGCTTGCGCCCATAGAAGCGGCGGCGATGACGACGACGACAACGACGACGAAGACGGTAGCCAGCCGAAACCACCTCGACGCGCCGTCTGCTTCTGCTTCTTCTTCTTCGTCTTCTTTTTCTGTTTCTTGTTCTGGCGACTGGGACAACAGCAGGGTCCGGTCGGGTCGTTCAACCCACTTATTCTCCTTCCTCTTCTTCTTCTTCTTCTACACAGCAACAGCAGCAGCAACAACAACAACGACGACGACGGCACTTGCATTTGCGGCGTTAACAACAACAACAACAACTTCTACAACTACTAATACGACTGCTCGATCATGATCCTCATCCTCATCAAATGCTACAAGTGACCGCCAACGGACTGTAACGGACTTCGATAGAACGGACCCAAACACCCCGTCCAAATCCAGTTGCAAGCTGTATATATATATATATATATATACTTACATACGTACATACATGTATATTGCATACATCTGCATAAATATATACATAAGTACATACAGACAAGGGCAGATCGGCAAGTCTCAGTACTTTGAATTTAACTGCCAGACCAAAACCACCATGACCTTCCAGTTTACTTTGCTTAAATGCAAATTCGTCAGCTACACACAGATTAAACTTCGCTAGACGGTGACGGGGTTTGAGTTTAGTTCAAAGAAGTGAATAAAACGATGTTCGACTATTTTTGAGCAGAAAATTGAGCAGCCGTGGTGAACTGCTTATGGCGACCAAGCAGTGTCCCAAAATACTGTGTATACCGACACTATGTACACGTCGATTTCGAGATGGACGTAAAGTGACTGAAGACGACCCCCGTTGGGGAAGGCCGTTAAGGACAGTAACAGAAAAAAACGCTAAAAAGTTCATGTTATCGTACTCAACAATTGCCAAATTACTATCATGGAGATATGCGAGGAATTGGAGATGTCTTACGGATCATTCGTAACAGTCTTTACCAATATTCTATGTGTCAGAAGACTGGCAGCGAAATTCGTTCCAAAAATGTTGATTTTCCAGAAAATTAACGGGAAATGTCCGAATTGAACCTTCAGGCGGTAGCCAAAGACCCAAGATTGCCTTAGAGAGTGATTACAGTAGAGGAGTCTTGGGTATCTGGTTATATAAGGCTAATCCTCCAGTGGCGCTTTCAAGGAAAGAAAATAAAAATTAAGACCCATCACCAGGGTTTATTTGACTGTTGCTTCGACTACAACGAAATCATATTTTACGAATGTTTGCTACCTGGTTCATCAAAGAATACTAGAATACTTCTCTAAATAAACACGAATCAGCACTTTTCAGCAATCCGCCCTAGTATATATGTATATACCAACGCTAAATTCAGAATCCGGTGAAGTCAATATATATATATATATATATATATATATATATATATATATATAAATATGCATGCATCGGTTGGTCAGCATTTAACTGATTTTTTTTAGATTTGCTTTTGAACTGCCCGCTACGCGTCTGAGAAGTCTATTATGTTTACAAAACGAATATATATAAGTGAGCGCAAACGACCAGGAGCTTCGTAATTCGTTGTGTTTCTATAGGAATTTTGTCAAAATAGGCAGCGAAAAATTCCAGTTACAAGCGCCAATTTTGTATGAGTTTAAAAAGGTCTGTCCGAAATATTTGGAGCGTCTTCAGCGAGAACAGCACTTCAAAGACTTCGTGCTACAATTGATTCGGCAAGTTTCGATCCGGCAACTTGTTTGTAGCGGTAGTAACTTAGGCAGCAATGGTAACCATGATTAGCAAAACAATCGCAGGTTTGAGCTCCGGCCTTGCTGGTTGTATTTGCTGAATGTGGTCGTCATTGCTCTACTGCTGCATACTTCTGGTGGAGAAAGTCTACATAAAATCCAGTAACAAAAACGCGATAACTGTCGATGCATTTAGACGATATCGTACCACAGGCAACTTAGCCCATTACGAACGTCTAGAACGTGTGGTTGTCAGAGCCCGTTCTAAAACGTTCCCGTCAAAAAAAAACATTCTAAAAAGCCTATTACGCTCGAGTATGACCGCTTGCGCGAAACTGCGAAACAGAATCCCCGTCTGACTACGCGTGAAGTAGCCACGGGCTTTTGGGTGTGCCATTTAACCATCGTCACTCGCTTTCACGCCTATGGTTTCGTGTCAAAGTTGAACCAATGGATACCTCAAATTATATATATATATATATATATATATATCCAATTTCAAACATGGGTCGTTCCTGGAACTGCATTGTACAACGTTTAAATTATTGGCAAACAGAAATGGTTAAAATAAAATGAATCAAACAGCGAGGCAGAAAATCATACTCGACAATGAATGATTTCTATAAGCACTCTACACTACAGATAATCAAAATATATATTATAACAAAAGTCTAAACAATGTTTGGTGCGTTTCTTGAAACGCCGAGCAACAGTTGAGGAAACATGCTCTCACATATAAATGCAAACGAAATGGCCCACTCCTATAGCATCTTCATAATATACAACAACAGGTAAAAACACAGTGGATAAATATAATCACCCGATCTGCATGGGTGTAAGTATGTGGTGACAAAGCCTCACGGATACTGAGGGCACTGCGAAAGTTGTTGCACCCCATCATAGCCACCACCCCTGAGAAGGATACCAAAGCATAGTTTTGGTAGGAACACGGTTTTTGTACACCAGACGTAAGCCTCAGTGAGAATCCCATTAAATTTAATTCTACGCAGCGGAGATACCACAGCATAGCACTTGAGTGCAATATAATCTAGATGGGGATGCCACTTACTCTTTCCCAGGAGAACGAATCCCAGACACCTAGTGATCTGCGAAAGCTCATACTCCGTGTCTTGAGTGGCTGGTTCAGGAAATTCAGTTAGGGCCAGTAGCCTCGGTAAAAACCAAGAAATTGGTCTTATTAGCATTAACAATTAGTCCGAAGGTTAGATATGCTAATTGTATTGTCAACATTTAGGTGTGACTGGCGCAAATCCGAATCAAAATTCCGATTATTCATTAATGTCACCTGGGATTTTAATAGAATAAACATTAGAAGGATAAGAAACATACAAACTCCGAGAACCGAGCCTTGAGGGGTACCGATATCAACCTACTGCCACAAAGACTCCATTTGACCACCTATCTCCGTCCTTAGAGATAGAACCTGAACAAAGCAACAGTCGGCGCAGAGCAAGTCAGCTGAGTGAGCAACTGAAACAGGAAGGAATGATCAAGACAATTAAAAGCAACCCACATTACAGAAAAAAACTGCGAGACAAACCTTATGTACCTCGACCAAATCGGACACTCCCTGCCATTACTAGGCTAAAGCGAGGCCAGTCCACCTACCCCTGCAAACGCCGTACTACTTAAGCAAAAGGAAATTTATAAACTCTAAATGTTGATTTAAGACTTAATCAAAGACTGAAATCGGCCTATTATGCTGTACGATTTCGTTCACCCTTCTTTTTACCTAAGGGAACACCCGCCGCATCTGGAAAGCTGCCAGACGAGAACAAACTATATATAATGAGGGGTAGATGTCCTGCAATCGAACGTACTGCTAGCTTCAATGGTTTTGCAGACGCACGCATGACACCTTGAGCCCAGATTACCTTAAAACTGAGAAAGATACCAAAGATATCCTCGGAAATAGAAACTGCATAGAGTGAAAATACATTACAATTTCTTCTCCAAACCTCAGCACGTAGGGTAAGGCAAGTAAATCCCATATCCCTTCATTTCTCGAGGTGAGCTGCCGTAATATTCCCTAACGCGGCAAAGTGACGGTTTAACTCGTTTACAATTTTCACGCGGGTCTGGTTATACGATCCACTATAAGGAAGAAGTCTCTAGCAGAAAAAAAATTATGTGTAATCGCGCTAAACTGCGAAACCGAAAGTAGGTTCACATCTGCATGCCCATAGCAATACAAAAAAAGATTCAAGACCAGCCTGTTTTCAAATGCAGACGCACCACCTAGACATTATCATTAGGTGGAATGAGATGCCTGATCGCAATGCTTTAGCTATGTTTCACTAACCACTGCCGCATCAAGTAAGGGTCTCCTCTGAAAAAATCTTTATTAACTCCAAGTGACCGGAATTTGTTACCCTTCAATGCCCTCGTTTAGGTGGGTAAAAGCTCAGCTACTGGGATTCTCGATCTTCAGTGACCGCGTTTTGCTGGATGAAAACTAAGCTACTGCGACTAAGTCTAACGGCATCCGAAAGTTGGCATACCTTTACATTTCGCGTGCAGTTTTGATTAATATAAATTATACAATAACCAGACGTATATTATTGTAGGAAGCTAACCAAATGATGAGAATCCAGTAACAAGAGATCCTAGGTTAACATCGAGAGAGTTGACAACAACGGGGTGACCATCATATATATACATATATATGTATTTATATATCCAAACGAAACCATTCGTTTAACCATAACAACATAACATACCATACATGCATATGCATAACATAAAAGAGCTGTATAGTAAAAGGCAATTACTCGGCAATGTGAAAGTTGTATGAAACATTAGTTGCATTCAAATAAATGGGGGCTCCCTTTTAGCCAAACTCCAAGCAAACAATCCGTTTGTGTGATCAAGCCGTTCATTCCGCAACTTGTTAAATAACACCGAAGAAGTGTAAAAGCAGTTTCCGATAGGGAAGATATTGTCTTGCTCGGTTTCGCTGTTCAAACAGTAGGAATAGACTGGGTCGAATATTAGTGGCAATCTCTTAAGAGCGTCTCAGTCTGGGATTCTCGAAAAACGTGTTTGTACCTCGGACAATAGTTTTAAATAATTGGCTTGTTGAGTCTCGCAAACCGGATAGCAGTACGCAATATGGCGGACAGCAGTATAGTAGTAAGTGTTTAAACAAATGTACGCAAATAATTTGGACTTAGATAAAATATATTTAATCCATTTGGTAGAGATGTCGTTGTTGTATATATATATATATATATATATATATATATATACGTCGACCATAAACATGCGTACTACAGACATAAACACAATGCATGCAAATGATGTAAAACCGAGAAAGAGCGCGCACGATGGGAGATACGTGGCGTTAGAAAGGCGAAGAGAAGTGGGTTGGGACTACGGAAGGAATACCTAAGATAAAATTCTAAAAAGTAAACAGTCAACAAGTAATGAAAACACAAAAACCCGAAACGTGAAGCGATGTTAGAGTAGTCACGTGGCACTGCAAAACAAAACATTTGCACAAAGTCGGCAGCAGCAGCAACAAAACAATAACAACAACAACAATAACAACAAAAATAACAACAACAACGTCGGATTGACAACAACGACGACTTCGGCAAGCAGGCGGCATGTGCACACCAGCACTGCACAGTAGACTGCACACAGCGGGCGCGGATCAAACGAACGAGACGCTGAGCGGCCAGAGACGGCGGAAAAAGAGAGAAATATTTCGTCTGTCTGCTGGATGGCTACATCTGAGAGGAAAGCTGCTAGTGTGAGCCTGGTCGCGCTGGGAGTGGTCGAGACGGTTGAGGTGAGACGGCTGGGATAAAGGTGAAGACGGTCCTACACGCCGACCGCAAGCCGTCGACACATGTCGACCGTCAAGTGCGCCGCGACGTGACACAATGGAAGGCGGAGATCTCGATTGCTACGTCATTGTTGTCTCCATTCAAATAGCAGGTCAGGACCCGTCAGCCAAGTAGCCTGGCGTGTCGGTGTGCGGCTACCGAAACTGACGAAACAGAACAATTGTTTTTAGACAACAATAATAACAGTAACAACAACAACAACAACAACAACGACAACGTAGCAGGAACAACTACAACAACAATGACAAGCAAAACAGAACAACAACAATAATGTTAACAGGAACAACCATACTACGCGTCCGCACTTGAAGAAACCTACCAACCTTGTCGAGCGTTAGTCGAACGACATTTATACTGAAAGTTCATACAGAACACTCTTTCCTGTCTTGCCCAGCTGCCTGATCTCCTCTCTCCCTCTCTCTCTTTCTTTCTACACCTGCCTTACGGGACTATATCTCTTCAACTCAACGAGTCAAAACAAGAGATCGGAACACCACGCCGCTTGGATGGTCGGTGAGCAGACCGAGAGCTGCAGCACGAGCTTCTCACTATCTCTCTCTTTTGCTACCACAGCCACCGAGATTAGAAGCACATCAGGCGAGCAGTCATGTTTGCAAAGTTTCTTTTTCACGTAAATTTATTCATCGAAAGTTACTAGGTTAGCCGAGGAACTGATACACGACGCAGCTTCTCAATGCTATATTATCGTTAGCCTTATTAACAGCCTAATTGGGTAAATTGGGCCTTTACTGCACACATTGTATTGCTTGGCCCCCGGAGTACTGAATCTGGCTAGGTTGGCTATCGAACGCAGCTCGTGCATCTATCTACATTTGCAGAAGTTATCCAGTTATCTACGGCGTGTTTAGTTCGTCATAGTGAACGAGAAAAACACTCACATACAACTTGGTTATTATCGCGGCTACCGCCACTGTTGTTTAGAGTGGACTTTTTCGCAACTTGGTTAAAAATAAGGTAAAAACATCAAACGCGAAGATTCACTTAATGAGCACAAACCCTAATGTATTTTATGGTAAGAGTTCATTGTACTGACAACAAGCCGCGATCCTTTAAAAATAAGACTACATTTTAAATAAGAAGTAAATCACCTGCGTCACCTTCGAATATTTGGTAAGTTCACAATCCAGCCAAATTGAGAAACGCTGTGAAGATTATCTGTCTGCATTTGTACAGACATTGCCAAATCGGAATCCTCAAAACACCTGTACTGCGTAGCGGCCTTTATTTCAGTAAGTGACTTTGGATTTATTTCTCCTGAAAAAATCGCCTATAGCTGTTCGTTTCAACAAATCTGGACTGGCTTTTGGGTTCTTTTGGTTTGCGTCGGTCATGGCCATACAAAACATCACAATTTGCATATATATATATATATATATATATATCTATATATACACATAACACTCACAATAGGGCGCAGCGCGCGGTAACGTTAATGTTCAGGGACCTCGTCAGGGACACTGTCAGTTTGTCGCAGCATCAAGAGATACCGCCACTGACAATTGTATTGTACAATATATCTAACTAAATCGACATGCACATGACAGCGTATCGAATACGCGACGACTTTCAAGGAAGCCAAAATTCAACCGCAACGGCGAAAACAACAACAACAACAACAACAAGAACGACAAAACGTCGTCACAGCTAGTAGAAGAGCATAAACATGAAAACACCATTATTCAGCATCCTAGCAAAATTTCGGAAAATCCCGCGTAGTAAAGAATGAATTAGAATCGAATCCACTGGCGGATAGCGTTATCCTTGTTGATGTTTTGGAACATTGGAGTGATTTTCCCATCGAACCGGATGTGAGACAACGCCGAGTACAAGCATGTTGGTGTTCTAACAGCCGCACCTAAAAACCCGAATGCGTAGTCTTCATTTGTACAACTTGCAGCAAACATTTAGTGCAGACAGATGTTTTGAAGGGCTTCCATCGGCCATTGGGGATGACGCCCCATTCCGGGGGACTGGGTATAGATAGTACAGAAAATTTCGAACGGGACATTTTATTCTGTATGCCAAACTCCGTGAAGAATGTCCAAAACAGCAGCAGACAACGAAAATGTGGCTCATGTAAAAGCAGCAATTAATAAAAATTCAAGATAAACATATGCACCGCTAGAGGAGACTTTGGACTTGGATACCAGGCCCTCCATAAGATCCTTCAGTGCTGGGTACCTCATAATTTGTCACAGAACGAAAAAAGGCGCAGGCCTTTCTGGCTCGAGATTTTTTTATAAAGCGGCGATCGTCTATGTTTTCGAGATTTGTAACCGATGATGAGACTTGAGTACATTTTTAAGACCCTCTACTCAAGTCACAGAGTTCAAAGTAGTCAGGCGTTGGACCGCATCTCCCCATAAATGTAAAGTGATGACGGTACGGCTGGTAAGGTGATGGCCGCCATCTTCTTCTCCAAGAGTGAAATTGTGACGATAGTTGAACTAGAAGAAGGTGATTTAATGATGATGAGCGATTGGTATACTGCAGAATGCCTACCATCAAAAGTTTTCACTGCGCTCACCAGCTTCAAAGCGTCCCCAAGGCGGTGGTTCCTCCACTACGACAATGCTCTAGTGTACCGGCGAAAAAACTTTGAGGCTTTTCTCGCCACATCTGGAGTTACGGTGGTGAAGTACCCAGCTTATTTACCCGACTTGGAACCGTGTAATTTCTTCCCCTTTTAAAAAAAAATAAGGGAAATTGCTCACCAAATGTGCGAGTCGATGCATGAAGTAATTGAGGAGGGGCTGGAAAACGTAAACAAAAACTGCAATTTGGAGGTGTGCTTTGATGTATAAAGCCACCGCCTAAAGAGAAGTATGATGAAATTGGGAAAATTACGTCAAAGTTATATCAAATACTCTTTTTGGGGTCGAAAACACTGCCGTGTTTATTCCACCATAGAAATTATTTAACTGTACCAGGTCCCCATTCTACGTGCACGTATAGACACCATACACGTCAAACATCGACTTAGGGTTGCTTAACAATAAAGTAAGCACGTTGCTCCATATTCGCTTCCCATGGGGTCCGAGCTAATTAAGTGGCAAAGCTCTTAGTCAAAACAAGATGGTATGACACTTGATGCTGCAATGATTTCTCTATGCAAAACGAGTCGATTCCTCATCGTATACCAATTTTTATAATAAACATTTACCCATAATATTATATACTCATTTATGACTGATCCAGGCTAATTACGCATCCTCGACGCTGGAAAACGTTACATAAAAAGTCCGGTCGATTATCCGCTCACCGTTACCTGAAAACAGAGCAAAAAGTCACATTAAAGTTTTGTCAACATATTGCTTACACTGCCCATGGGCAGATCAAAAGCTTGAAAAATATATATGACTGTTGAAAGCTTCGAGAACTTTACTCGAGTTCTTCGTATATATATATATATATAATCCTTTCGGGGCTGACTCTCAGCCAAGATGTAACGTCCATGGGACTGCTTTTCGCATTGCTTCATAGACGGACCCTCATAAATACAAATGTGCAACGGTGGGGTTCGAACCCGCGCACCCATGCCACCTCCGGTCACGAGGCGCAGACGCATGCCACCACGCCACCGGGCTCGACACGTATATATATATATATATATATATATATATATATATATATGTTTTTAAAAGCTATACAAATCATATCAAGCAGTGTTACAGGTTCGTTTACCATATATATGTGACTGCTGGAGACTGAGACTAACAAACACGTAAATAGGAGAGCAGTCGCACAACTCGTTTGTAACGCCGCTTTTAAATGCATACAATATAATACTGCGATGAGAGTTAGGGAATCACTATATGAATCAATGGGCCACTGTATAGTATTCGTTCGCTCTTGTTACCTGCCAGACTATATATTTTTAAATCGTCAGCAGATAACAGATAAGATATTTCTGATAAGAGGAGCGCCTCGCGACCAAAGGAGACACATAAGTGCACGGGTCCGATCCCCGCCGTTGCACAGTTGTATTTTATGAGGTCCATCTTACGAAGCGATGTGAAAGCAATTCCGTGGACGTTAAATGTTGGCTAAGAGTCAGCCTAAAAAAATTTGTTTTAGATAGCCGTCAACTGCGTATTAGTTAACTACCATAACTCCGGTCGAACGCTTTAGGTAAGTCTGAATAAGCGCAATGGAATTCCTCCCTTCTGAAGTGCATATATATATGTATATATATATATATATATATATATATATATATATATATATAAACGGTAAACATAATCTCACAACTTCAAAAGTATGCTCAACTCTTCTATGATATAAAAAAGAAAATGAGAAACTTCCAGTAAATTCAGTGGTAGCCATGCAAATTAGGTAAACCATGTAATTTGTAAAATTGAAGACATACATTGCATTTGATAGGGAAGGGTATGTTTATATAACGGGTGATATCCATAAAACACTACTCGAATACCACGAATATATATATATATATTTTTGTTTTGTTTTTTTTTTTTTTTTAGACCCTATTTGTGGATCTAATATACGATCTAAGCACGAGCTGTGCACACACCGCAAATGTAACTTCTGCTGAATCAAAGTCACGATACATCGCAAAAATGAATGGCAATATAGTGGAATCAAAGACAGCACTGCAGAAATAATAAATACTAATGAAGGTTGAACACAACTAGCACCATATACACTGTTGGCGCGATTTATTTCCATGATTAACGCGGCCGAAAGGCCCACGCATATGTATATATATATATATATATATATATATATATATATAATGTAAACACGTTTGTGTTCAACGTACGCAGTATTAATTCAAATCGTCCGTAGTGGCGTAGTATTCACTACTTGGCCCCGTTAGAAATATTGCAACCGACACCAATCGATAGACTTTGTCACACCCTCATGCGTAAAGCACGCTACTGCTACGGCAAGTGGTGGTAGCAGCAGCGGCAGCAGCAGCAACTGTATCAGTTGTATCAGTTGTTGGTGTTCGTACGTTGCCGTCGTACGAGCGGCTTGAGAAAAGCCGCGAACGACAGAAATAATAATCGACACTCCTTATGTTCCTTCCTCTCTCTCTCTCTCTCTCTCTCGCTTTCCTTGTCCCGTGCTCAACCTGCCCATTTCAATCGTGTAGTGCTTCTTTCTCTATCTCTCTCTCTCTCTCTGACTACTCTATTTCTTCTATCCGTCCACCATCTCCTGTCTCCCACATCACCGTCCCTCGGCCGCTTTAGGTTTGAGAAAAAGTGGTGATTGAACCGATTCAACGTGATAACACGCAGCAGCAACGCGCATACCGTGGCGCCAACTGCCAAGGATGTTTGTTCGCCGTAGGCCGTCACCAACAATACTCCCAACCACAATTTCGATTGCAAAAACGATGAATATGAACAGCGGCGAGCATGAGAACAGCGGCGCAAAAAAGCAACAGCAGCAGCAGCTGCAGCAGCAGCAACAACAACAACAACAACAACGAAAACACAAAATAGTGAGAGAGCAAATATTACGATAACAGAAATACCGGTAATTATTCTATACAACAGTATGTTCTAATTGCTGCACCCACCGAATGATTACGGTGGATGGAGTAAGCGACGTCAAATAGTTGTGGTGATGATGATGGTGATGCCGATCAGCATGATTGCTAGATCGCTGACCACCGCCAAGACTGGCAAAGCAAAGAGACACGTCGCACCGATTACCCGAATCATCACCAGCAATCCTATTGGCCGTCTGATCGCGTCCGTCAAATACGTCCAGTTAGCCAGCGGCATGTGGCTACCTAAGGATTTCATACACCTACAGATATAGCATGGTCATGAATGATCGTATGGAAAGAAATCGTATGGAAGGCATATCTCGAAAAAAATCGAATGCATCTATGTGCATACATTACATCGATGTATGTGGTCCACCATGTATGGGAAGCAAACGCACTGCTCCGCCTTTGGCTCAACCAGTCATAACGATTTGATTTCTGACCGTTCTGGCAGCCACCCCGTCGTGTTCGGCAAATTACAGGGATGCAAGTCTTAGTGCCATTAGGCCACATCGAGCAGATACGTATTCGTTTGCAGTCACATCGGATCCGGCCAAAACATTAAAATAGCCAGCCAGATCGATTGCTAAAAGCTCGTTCACTTCGTGATTCGGAGTTCAGACTCAGCAAGAAGCATATTAATAATGGCAATAATAAGTACTCTGAACGAGCAAACGCGAACCAATGGTAACAACCACATACGCCGTACGCGCTGCTGCAACGCTAAAATGCCTCTGAGTAAGAACGAACATTTGGGTTTCCACCGCCTGTTTGCCAGTCACCCTGTTCTGCTTTCGGTACCGTTAACGACTCTTTACCAAGGGGAAACAATTAGTTTTCGCACAAAGATGCGTAAATAAAAATCCTTATAGTAAACTCTATGGAACAGCAAATTATATATATATATATATATATATATATCTTGTGCTTACGTGACGGCTAAAGCCTGCGGTTCCCTCTCAAAAGTTCTGAAAACTATAGATGCCGAGGTGTATAATCTCAGCCGAGGCTTTGGTAAGTTCACCCTGTCAGTCCTGCAAAAAGCGTTAGAATCTGTAATCGGTGATCTTTGCCCGACTCTGATTGTTTCCACTGCTGGTCCACAGCCAGTAAGCAAGTATATGAAGCGACTCTGCCGTCCAAAAAAGACAGAGAGCCCGCTTTATATTCGTGGTAAAACACGTCTCTAGTTTAAAGTTTGCCGCCGAGAGATGTGTTCACACTCTATCGAGGCTGTAACTCAGCATTGGCACAATCCTCAGCTCGAAAAGTCGCCCAGCAACACGCAGTAACGTCTAACTTACCTCACCTCCAATACATGGAGGACATTGTAGCCCGGCACCTGTCACCAATAAACTGTGTAAAGGTCGTGCTTATATAATGGACCTTAAAGGGCAGAATTCGAGAACTCCAACCTTTGATAACCACAGACAATTTGGTATGTGCCAGTCGACACCTACGGCGGAACTTCATCGGTTTTGTTGTTTGCGAATTTATTTATCGATTCTGCGGATAGCTCCAAGGTCGCAATCGGCGACCACAATATGATCCGCGTACATAACGACAACGGCATCTCTCTTTCTCTCTCTAGCTCTATCTTCTCTCTCTCTCTCTCTCTCTCTCTCTATATATATATATATATATATATATATGCCTAAAGCGGTCGGCTGAAAGGTGATAGTCGCCACCTTCTTTTCCAGGAGCGAAATTGTGCTGATGGTAAAATTTGGGCAAGGTTATGCAGTAACGAACGATTACTTTTTAACAAAATAATTAACGAACAACTACAGAATGCCTACCAAACGTTTTCACTGCGCTCAACAGGAAAAACTCCAAACCGCTTCTTAGGTGATGGTTCATTCACCGCGACAACGCGTCAGCTCACCAGCTGAAAAAACTGAAGCTTTTGGAGTAACACTGGTGAAGCACCCATTTATTTCACACGACTTGAAAAATTGGTATGAAGTCGTTTCGATTTGAGCGAATAGTACTTGAAGCCATCGAGGCGGAGCTATCAAACATCGAAAAACGCGTTATAGAGATGTGCTTTCAATGCATGGATGGCACCGTCTCAATGATTATGTCAACATCTAATAAGAATGAGAAGAAATACATTTAATAATTCGATTTTCAGAAAAAAAACACTTATATCTAGTAAAAAAACTGCCAGATTTATACGCACACATAGTGGAAACATGTGTATAAAGTCGTCAGTATAGAAATCAGACACTGTGTCGCACTTGTTATTACTGCCTTACTGTTATAGTTATCATTCCCATCGTTATGTTTTCTGTTGATGGTGCTGCTGCTGTTGCTGATGGTGGTGGTAATGTTGAGGATGATGATGATGGTGGTGATTATGGGGGTACTGGTGACCTAGTTGACACGATATCATCAGTCAAATAAGCGCAAGTCAATGAACGTGAAGTGACCGACGACGGAAACTATCGACGAAACACCAATACCATCACGATTCGAATGATTGGCCATTGACGCAACACGCAAGCAACCCTGAACCCCTGTTAGTTGGCTGAGTAAGCGCCGACGTGTCGCGACGACCAGCTCTCAAATTAAGACGATCGAGCAACAAACATTAGTTAGATCCATCCGCCTCTCTCTCTCTCTCTCTCTTCTCTCGATAAAGCGACGTTCATCGCGACTGCAGCAGCAGCAGCAGCAGTAGCAACGGCGGCCGCCGCGGCAACGATAAGCGACCAGTTTCGCGGCCATTACCGTGGTCATAATAGCCACAGCAGCAAAACAGGCCGCACCAGCTGCTGCGGCCGATGTTCAAAGATGGTGGAAGAGGGGAGGAGACAAGCGGCCAATCGACCGATCATCACTTGACATCGGCCGAGACAGCGGACGAAGCTAATGACAAAACGAACAGTCAAAGGTTGGAGAAGAAGATTCTTGGTCGTGATCCTCGTGAGGCTGTCGCCAATATTTTGTCATGTGGTTGGCGAAGGTGGTCACCGTCGCCGACGGTACACCACCAAAATCGATAAGTGTTGACTTTGATTTCTTAAAGTCATGTCTTCGAGGTGTAAAGGCTGAAGATTTCTCACGCTGCTGCTGCTGCTGTTGATGATATCGTTACGAACGGAAGAGGCGAACTAGCAAACCGAGCAGAGAGACAGACAGACTCCTCAGAAGCGTGATCTCGTCGAAATTGACTTGACTAGTAGTGGATGCAATAGCATTCAACGTAGCAGGGAAGAAATAATACGCAGTGTTTTTTTACAGAAAGAAGCTAAAACAATCAGAAGGGCAGTTAGGCTTTTGTTACGCCAAATCATAATATAACCAACGTGATTGTATGTGTGCGTATCAGTTCGATAAGAGAGAGAGAGAGAGAGATCAGAACGTACAAGGCAAGTAGCGGGGATGATACAAGGTAAGTAACGGAGATAAGCGGAAATGAAGTGGCCATTTAAACGGACCAACCCCACACCACCCTGCTAAACGCAGCGAGACGAAAAACAGCGCTGAGAATCTAGCACGACTAGCAATTGTTTTCTCGACTAGGTGATAACTAGGACATAGCGGTAACGTTCGACATCAATTTTGTATTTTGTACCGATCGCGTACAACGACGCCGCTACATACTTTCAACTATACACCGATCTTACGATACGTATATAGTTTAGACGGTGCCTCCGCGCGTCTGCGTGTCTGCATCGGTGTGTGTGTGTGTGTATATGTATGCATGTGTTTCGTGTCGAAGCCTGTAGGTAGAAGGAAAACCTGTTTTCCAGCACTGGTGACTGGTGCTACGATGACCAACACCTCATGAGGCAACGAAGACTCGTCGACGACGACGACGACGACGACGACGACATCATCATCATCAGCAGCAGCAGCGACGAAAACGCGCCGCCAACAGAACCGGCAACGGGCGCCACCGAAGCTAGTACTCGAACGTATCTACCCCGCATCCCCCGACCGCTCCCTCCCTCCCTCCCTCTCTAACCCTTTCCCCGTTAAGCATCTCTCTGCTGGCTGCTGCTGCTGCTGACCAGCCCATCCCGCCCGACTCTGACTATCAGACAGCAAACACCGTCAAAGCAAGTGGCAAAGCCGAATTTGCGGGTGCGCGCGCCTGCTGGCCTATGATGAACCCACGCGTCCGTCCGTTTGTCCGTCCGTCCGCCCGCCGGCCCGCCGTTACGTTTGAAAGGGCAGAACGTCATCAATCGAGCAGACATCACCGTACAGCCGCAAAAGCACGTCCGTGGTTGCCGCTCAACAGGACAACAATGGCTGTAAGTGACGAAGAGGAAGAGCAGCACAATGAAGAGCCGAAACATGAAGAGAAATAATAAAAATACCAACAACAACAACAACAGCAACGCAGCCATAACAGCAACGACAATCTACTGAAACAGCAGCAGTAATGCGATGCTTATGCTAGAACACTTGCCTAACTGACCAATTAAAGTCAACGCGCTTCAGGGCGTCTCTTTCAGGCGATCCAATCTTACTTTCTTCCACGGTCTACATATACAAGAATCATGACGACACAGGTTGATCACGCGTATTCTGTTCCTGATCTGTGTTAGCAAGCACCCATTATAGGTATATATTTAAAGATGCCTGCCGCTAACCAAGCGAGAATATCCGAGATGGAGGTCTTATCATACGCCAACGAGCAATGACAATAATCGATAATAAGTAGACGTGAAAACAGCTAGGGTAACACGGTGAGAATCTATGTAACAGAGTAGTCGAACTTCAGGCATTCTAAGGCTAAACTAATAAGCTTCGGGTGTAACTATGACTCCGCGTCGTTTGTCTGCGGTGTGCAAGTTATGCGTGCTGTGAGTACCAAAGCGCTAATAGAAAGTTGGTCAGATGTGTAAACTCCTAATAGTAACATTCCCTACGCCCGTTTGGCCATGGGAGGCAAGCTATACGATATAGATTATAGGGCAACGAATTCATACTGTCATATTGTCGTGACCCATTCGAGGACTGTCAAAGCTTACTGCTTAATAGGTAGGTGTCTGTGCACTGGTTAACGCCCCGGGCCTAGTCTATCAGGGGTACCAGTCGGGATGCCTGCTGCCTTGGCTTAATAATAATAATAATAATGGTAAAGACGGCACTTAGGATTAAAACGAAGTGGGATCCAGAGTAGAGTTTGCAGCTAGGGAGATTGGGTACAATTGTCAGCAACGGGCAAGAGCGAGACTATCAGAGAAAATGGTGAAATTGAAGGTAAACAAGTCATATACAGACAAATGGAAATTTCAAATGGAAATTGGCGATGGGCTCCAAATCAAGTTTGGCAACTATGTATGGAAGGGAAAAGCGGGAAAGGGGCGGGGTAGAATGGGTATACGATAATTCAAGAGCAAGAGGACTATTGGCAGATGTCAGGGCAGGGATGTTGGATACAAGGATACATAGAGCTAAATATAAGGAGGGGCATGACCTGGTCGATATTACAAAGAAGAGGTTGTCACAATGGAAAGCAAATACTCAGTAGGTATTGAAGTAGACATGGATTATATGGATGCGTAGGTAATATATATGCTGCCGCTCTAAGCGCCCCTGATATAAAAGGGTGACATGTGTATTTAGGTATACATGCCAAGCAAACAATAAATCAATCAATCTATCATAATATTTTTGAACAAGGGACTTTTTTTTATTATTATCATTATGTGCATGTATCACAATTACTAATATATTAATTATAAAACGTCTACAATATTGCTTATATTATTATTGCTCGAGTGTCTGTGACCACTCAACATCATGTGGGCATTGCCTCTCTATAATAATATCAATAATAAGTGGTGCGACTAATTGGGTGCAGCAACTAAAGGGAGGACATTATGGCACCTTGTTGAAAAAACAGTTCGTTTAGTCGTAGGAAATATCGTTATTCTTCCTCTACATCTACGATTGGCATATCACGAAAAAGTTATGCTTGAGCAGTGATCAAAATAATAAAGTTTAATTATGAAATGCTTTGCAGGTTCCTTAGCCAACTAGTACGTTCTTAACCCGAAACAAGTGTACCTGAAATCTGTGATTTGTGTCTGAAATTAGTGAGCAAGCCGTTCAAAGAACAGTTACAAATGAAACATGGAATTATCTACCACATAAAAATATCAGCTTCCTTTAGTGGATGACCTCTTTACCTATGCTAATGACCCCCCCCCCCCCTCATCTTCTTTTTGCTTGGCGGAACCTGCAAGGCTGGGAAAAAAGCAGATGCAAAGATGAAAATCCTCGCACCGGTTTGATATAAGAGAGATGATCTTGATAGTAATAATAATAATAATAAGGGTAATAATGAGAGAAAGTAACGGCGATGAACCAAATCGGAAAACGGTTAGATATCTGCATTGACGCAATGAACGTTCCTTCGAAGCTACAACCATCCTGAAGCCCACCACGACGTTTGCCATGATGCAATGGCGCCGCCGATGTTCCCGTCTCACCGCAGATTTAGC
The DNA here is from genome assembly GCA_003439945.1 of Dermanyssus gallinae. Classification (NCBI taxonomy): domain Eukaryota; kingdom Metazoa; phylum Arthropoda; class Arachnida; order Mesostigmata; family Dermanyssidae; genus Dermanyssus; species Dermanyssus gallinae. The sequence continues at coordinate 387,582 of QVRM01000283.1, read as the reverse complement.
TGCCGAACCGAAGAACGTTGTAATAATCATGACAGTATAGCGGAGTCATTCCACTGATTAGTATGATTATAACAATAATCAGAGCGGCGGTCGCATCTGTGCTTCTGGAAGATGATTTGCGGATTGTCGTGTGTCCTGCGTGATGGAATTCGCTCTCGCTTCATTCACATTGTGGTCTGTGTTCGTCTCGATAAGGTGAGAGAAAGAGAGCGTGGCGACCATTCGCCATGCAATGCCGTCGTAAAGCCATGGCGACCACCACATGAAACCGCCGCCGTGGCTTGACCTGCTAGCAGCCTGCAAAGACGACTGTGGTTGCTGCTACTACTACACGCGCCGTTGTTTATTAGGCGTCATGATCAAAAGCAAATCCCAAACAGCAAACTAGAGAAACTGTAGGGGGGCGGGGGAGGGGGGGGGGGATGAAGGCAAACGACATTGCGGAACAACAATGCCGTTGCTGATCCGTTTCTTTTAGCCGAGAGAAAGGCAAGAAAGGGAACGTTTGCTTGCAATTATTCATGATGAATGAAATCTAGTGTCCGACTTGGTCGACACAGAAACACACATATGTATGCATGTACATATATATATATAGATATGCATATTTATTGAGATATATATATATATATATATATATATATATATATATATATATATATTCATATATCCTCGTTATTCCATGGTTTCCTTCTAGCTATTCTCAGCCAATCGCACCTAATATCGACACGACATTTGCTCTGCAAACTGCCAATGAAAGCGGCTGCCTCAGAAACTTGCCTTTGCGCGTATCCCCTGTGTTTGCTTGTATTCGATTGCTTGAGTCTTCTATAAATGCCTTTGTACTTCTGCTGACGAGGCCCATTGTCTCCATTGCACGAAATTATATCTCGGCTTTAACTCTGGCGTATTTACACCATTTTTCTTTTTCTGCGTGTTCGGCGACCCATCCCGCCTCGGTGGCGCTTTTATTATTATTATTATTATTATTATTATTATTATTATTATTATTATTATTAATATTTTATTATTGTTTATTGCTGATCATACAATTGTGAGGTCTGAACATGTATTAATATATAATTAAATATCTCGGTAGCAGTCTTATTATTATTATTATTTATTAATTTTTTCGGTGTTTCCCTACAAGTCCTAAACGTGTACCCGCCTAGGCTCACCCCCACTCCTTATTATTAAATCTGGAAACATGCATACCAAAATGTTAAGGATGCTATACATCTTAAACGTATTACTAGTGGTATATAACTGACTGTCCGGTGGGTGCCACTTCATTAGCGCCATAGAATAATCAGGTTTGTAATTGCTGAACCTTCTATGGGTGTCGTTATGCCATTGATCGGGCCACTACGTTTGTGTGCGCTTAATCGCCGATACTGTTTGGAGATGTGGCGAATCGAATGTTCTTGTCTTCGCCACCGTGCCCTATTTGTGTGGTTGTTGTTGTTGTTGGGAAGATAGTTCAAGCCAGCAGTAGCGGTTGTTGTAGTTCTCTTGGAAATGATGACGATCGTCATGACGTCATGACGGTGGTAGTGAGGGTAAATGGTGGGTGGTGAATATGTGACTGGCAGTCAACCTCTTTCCGTGCTGTTTGCTCGTGTTTTTGCCGTCCCCCCTCTATCTGACTGTGATGATGATGATGATGATAGTCTTGATAGCAAACAACCTTGCGGAGGCGGCATAGACGCTACCTTTATTGTGTGTCTATAAAGGAACAGCAGCGCCAGCAATGTACATCAATGTCGGTTTGTTTAGTCAAGACGAAAGCACGCTGACCGTATGAGTCAGACAGACATATCACGGACGAGGGTAATCGACCACGCAAGCATGCGAATAAGCTCCGCAACGGTGATAATTAAAGGTCAGGACGTAGATGATTCCTAGCCTGCCCCGTGATCGAGCACGCCGCCAGCAGCCATGCAAGATGTAGAATTGGCGAGCCGGAGTCAGAGTCATGACAGAGTTATGATGTTTTTTCCGACGAGACAGATACTTTCACTGTCTCTGGTGGCTGAACAAAGATAAAGCTAAAACTTCTGTAACAACCGAGGGTGGCTTAATGGTGGTGGTGGCGGTGGTGGTGGTGGTCGTGGGTGGCACAGTGAACAAGTGTCTCTGTCTTGTTGGGCAGATGTTGAAAAGCGCCATCGTTGCCGGTCCCGGTCGTCGCTGCAGAGGATGAACACAAGAGCTGGCGAACAATGGCTGCTGCGCATTAGGCCAACTGGCGTCACTGTGTCTGTCGCACGAGCGACGCCGAAACGACGCCGGTGGACGGCGTGTGCCAACGACACAAAGAAGACAAAGACCAATTGGGGAACTCTCACTCCTCACTGCGAACAACCCATGAAGGGCCACACCGATAGCGAAGTTGTCAACAACTACGGTGACACACACGACGACGACAACAACGCCGCCACGACAACAACGCCAACAGCGTATTCATACGCAGTGCAACAACAATTCTGGCTATGCACAAGCTTAATGGTAGCAACAACAACAACAACAACAACCCGTACTATTTATGACTACTAGCGCTACTAGCACATTCACTAAGGTTACCATTACTAATACAGCAGGACTAAAAATGGGAATTAAAACAAAGAAGCAACTAGTAGACATGATCACCAAGGCCGTATTTGCGCGGCACGGCAAACGAGAGCATAACTGTCACAAGGAGATTAAACGTGATAATCATATAAACGGAAACAAAATCGACTACACTAACAGAGGCAGCGGCACAGCAAAACAACGATTATTGAATCGCATGAGGTACAAAGCAAGTTCAACGAGTGCGTTCACCGCAAACTACACGGCTGTACACGGGTCTGCTCCAGAGAGTTCAGAATCCATGACGATTTAAGTGAGTGCTCCAAGCAAAACGAAAAACGAAGTTATCGACACAACACAACGGCTAGGAACCGAAAGTTTTCGGGCTGACCCTTAGCCAAGATTTAACAGCGTCCACGGAACTGTTTTTCACATTGCTTTATAAACGGACAACCCCCATAAATACAAATCGGTGCAACGGTGGGGCTCGAACCCGCGCTGCACCTATCTAGTGTCTCCTCCGGTTGCGAGGCGGCGACTTAATCCACCACGCCACCGGGCTCGACAACGGCTAGGAACCTGGCGATCATACGCATAAAAAGCGAATAAGAAGAAAAGGGTTGCAAAAAGGAAACGTTGTTGTTGTTGTTGTGCTGGTTGTTGGTGTCGTCGTCGTCGTCGGTTTCATTTCCATTTGATTTGTGCCATTATGTGCCGTTGTGGTTAGCACGGTTAGAGCTGCACTGAATGGCCTCTACGGCTATTCGCTTCGCTTCATAGACGGTCCACCTGTCGTTCAATAGACGGATGATTCGGTTGGTCGGCGCATAGCGGCCGCAACCGCGTCTGCATCGTCATGCATAGCAGATGCTGGCCGTCGAAGTGTAATGTAATGTAATGAATGATTTCTTGCCATTGACTGCTCCATCTGCTAGTTGAGTTTGCTGTAACCTGGCCTATATCCTACCATCCAGCATTGGTGGTAATGCTCTTGCTTAGTGGTGGCACTACCACGGCGGTTAACATGCCTCATGGCTTTGTCATCTTGGTCCAATCAGTCGATTTGTTGTCGCAGTCTATGCCGTCTTCGTATACACAGATCTGCTTGCATAGCGTTACGTCGTTTGCTGTACTGCCTTTGACTCAGTAAGACTGTTCGCACCGTAAGCAAACACACGATACCATCGTTGTTGTTGTTGTCGCCGCCGACATTTCGCCGCTACGTTTACTGTCGACGGATAACCGCAATATTAACAGCAGCAACAACAACAACAACAACAACAACAACAACAACAGCAGCAGCAGCAGCAACAACAACAACAACAATGGGAACGTCAATGAAGTCGAAAAGCAAAGCTAACAACGAGCTGACTCAGCGCTTTCCTCATTTTTCGAAACAGCAGCGACGCAACACAGCAGCACTGCGTGTCGTCTCTCTAGGGTATTGTGACGTCGAGAAATCACCACATCTACCTCTTTCTCCCTCTCTTCTAGCTCTCAATGTTAGCCTCCCTCGGTAGGCCACTACGCCTCAAAGAGCACGATGGGTGAAAAAAGACAATCAAAAGCACGTTGGTGGTGATGATGATCGGCAGGGCGTTGTTTGTGACACACAGACAGACAGACAGATACAGACTCCATCGGTTGATCGGTCGGATGAATGTCGAACGCCGTTCATTATTCCAAATCAAACGATGCATCAGACAGAGACAGCATGCAATGATACATCATTGTCCTCATCAACAACATACTGAGACGCATCATATAAGCAATTATTAGCGTCAATAATAATAAGAATAATAATAGGAATAATGATGCGTACCTAAAGGATAACGAGTCTGGAACAGTACAAGTAGCAACAACAACAACAACAACTGCAACGATATTCACGGCAATAACATTAGCGATAGCGCAAGCAAACTCTCTCCAATGACAGCTGCTGCTAGCTCCCGCTCATTGCTATATTCGAATGGGATCTTATCAGCCTCACCATCATCATCATCAACAACACTACAGTTAAATCTCACGCTAAGACATTTCCGAAGAGCAATAGACCTTAAAAAGGGAGCTTTAATGTGATTGACTACCCTCATTGACGTTGTTGTTGTTGTTGTCATTTAGGTCATCATGCGTGGAGCAGCCGAGTGTGGAGAGGCTGATTTCGTTCTCAATATTCGACTAGTGCGGCCATCGGCCGGACACGACAGCGCTACTACAGTCGATCTCCTCCGATTGTCATCGTCGACGACAAAAAAACTGCCAAACCACCGCCGCGCAATTGGCCAGCAAGTGGGCATAGATGATTTGATTGATACTGTTCTGCCCGACCTGCGTGTGTAAAGCTCGCCCGCCCGCCCGCCAACCGTCGGCCCTCTAACCGTTTGGACTTCTCGTTTCAGCCACTTGACAGCGCTGGGCAAGTCGGCCGCGGACAGAATGCAAGCAAGCAAGCAAGCGACCGATCGATCGGCGAGAACTGTTGTCACTTCGACATTGCGCCGCCCCTCGTTCGACGTTGGTGCGTTGGTGGTTCGTTTTTCCACCTTCCACCTCCGCCATCGATTAGCCGCGCAACACCACTGGCAAAACGCCATCATCAAGAAGTCCACTTGAACAAGTGGTCACAATGAATCCCGCTGCCCGCTGCCCGCATCGTGCCAGTCGGACAAGTAGTTGCTACACAACATGAGCCACGCATGGCTTGCCTCAGCCTATATTCGTTCGCGAAACACCCGAACAGAAAAGGGACGGGCCGTGGCCAGAAAAAAAACACATCGACAACAGATGACTAGCCACACAGAGAAGAACATTTGGTTGGTTGGTTGGTTGGTTGATTGGTTGGTTTACCATCGAAAATGTCCCTGGTTCAATCATTTCTTAAGATGGCCTAATTCGTCCGAGTGTCAATTAGCCCAAACAACGTTTCTGACGTCATTACACAGTCTTTTCAAAAGCGACGGAGAATATCGATTGCTGTCGCGAAATCGGTTCCGTAACAAAATCATGCTCGGTCAAGTCATAGAAATTCTGTGGAATTTAAACAGCAGACTGGTAGTGCTTTATTGTCGCCGGTTTACTATATATATATATATATATATATATATATATATATATATACATAAATTATACTGAATGCGATACGTGGTAAAAAAAGAGGTTATCTAGGAAAGCTGCTTACACACCAAAGCGGATTTTACAAGAAGAAATAGGTAAATAGGGGTGTGGTCGAAACGAATCAGCTTGCCGGAGCGGAAAGGTGACAAAAGCTTGAAAAAAGGCCAACATCCCGACTTTCTTCGAAGTCATCGAAAATGTATGAAAAAGTTCTTTCTTAAAAAGGCCCATAACTGCCTAGATAATCCCAATATTCTCCAAGATGCTACGGCAACTGGGGGCCGCACAAGGTGTAACCACTTGGTTTAAATCGTACCTAGGCGGACGTAAGCAGTTTGTGTCGGTGAGGATCATGAGCTCTATTGCTGGGATTGCCTCGACCGGGACTCTCCAGGGGCCGATTCTTGGCACCTTCATATTCATCGTCTACATACATTTTGCCCTGCCCGATACTGAAAAAAAGGTAGAGTGTCGACTGGTAGCCGACGCGGATGATACAACTTCGCTGTTCCGCATCTCGTCTGTTCATCTTTCAAATGGCTGGACTAACCTTTGGCATATGGAAGCCGGTATCGAGACGGCAATGACTTGGAACAGTTTAACCTCGCCGCAAATCCGACAAAGACGAAACTTGTCTTGCTTCACGCCCTTAGCGAGCAAAAAGGGTGACACTGGACACAGGAAATATATCCCTCCAAGCAGGCGCTTCTGGAATTGATTCTTCCTTACGGAACCACTATATGGGGCGCAACCTACTCGACAGCCCTTTGCTCGTTACGGGTGAACAGGAATAATGCTGTAAAAGCCATTGCTAGTCTGCCTTGTCGGGACGAGTCGTCATGGTACGAAAGACTCACACAATTCAAATTTAACTGAGGGCTCCCAGAATCAGATTGACCTCGCTCACTCAGCACACCCTAGCCTGCATGCTGCCAAAAAGTATAAAACGAGCTATAGCAGCTATGGCTATGTCTAAAATATATTTAGTCATAGAACTGAATGCAAAAAACAAGACCTCCTAACTATGAATATTGGCATTGCATATAAGCAGAAATACTGCTGTAATACATGTATTTATTGGAATGCATATATGTACTATAGGTATGTGTGTATGTACATAATCTTGGGGCAAAATTTCACATATGCAAGTACTCGTATTTGGGGTATGTCATGGGTACATGTGTGCATATATAATATAACACTGCCCAATAATTGTGACATTTACTGTATGGGAGTACGCCACTAAACAATTATCAAATTGGTGGATGGATTTTTTATTCGCTTGATATGAAAACACATGCCATCCTTTTATATCATGGACGTGTAGAGCGGCCGCCGAACCAAACATATTGAGATATCTAGAGTTTCCCTAACAGTCATTGTGGCAGCATGGTCGCTGACTCTCAGCGGTACGATTTACCATATATTTTCAATAAGCATCGTTCAAAGAAAATACGACCAATATCAAGGACTTAACCGGCATGGTTGGCTTTTACGAATTAAGATTCGACTGATGCAGATGAATAATACATGCTGCCAAAATACCATGCCAATAAAACGATTAATAGATGATTATATATTTAAATCAATAAAATGAGCACAGTGTTAGTATGATATGCCCAGTATAGAGGCAATGGGAAAAGCAAGCCGGAGAGAAAGAAATACGATTACATAAGACGCTGCGGAGCCCTATAATCAGCAAACGATCGAATATTTTGAATATTAAATGCACGGAAGCCATGAATGAAGTAAATGTAGAGGTGCAGGCAAAGGAAATCTAGCGATTCGCGTCGCAAATTCAATCGTCATTGCTCGTTCAGCAACTCGTAGATTCTTGGTGCTGGCCGTTGGTCATTTCCCTAAGAAACAGATCTATAGAGTGAATGTATTAAGTAAGAGCTGCAAAGGACAAAACAGGGCAGGCTCTGTTCCATCACTCTTGAACGTGTGCGCGTTCACCGTTGACAACTACAAGGAGCATGCTCCGAAAAAACGACGGCCAATTGAAACACTTTTGTAACAGCGTTGTAAAACTTATCGGCCCATCATAATCGACAGATGCAACCACTATGGTCCAGAAACGTTGGCCGAGAATGATACGTTCGATGACGTCGGCCCGTCTTCTCTACCTCCCAATTTGGGTGGTCTCCAGATAAGACGCCCCATCGGTCCACTGGGGCAACGTCCCCATAGCGGTCGTCTTCCCTCTGGACGTCCATTGCCCTTCTTTGCAAATATGTATGTATATATATGTATATATATCTATCTATATATATATATATATATATATATATATACATATCTATATATATATATATATATATATATATATATATATATATATATATATATATATATATATATATATATATATATAATTACCCATATCGTTTTTAAATATGTATAAACACATATTCATAAATTAAAATTTCCCATATCGCGCGAGTAAAATAATAATATGTACCATCTTACTAAGTTATATATTTATGTAACACAAAATATACTACCGATTAGCGCACGTTTGTATTTGATCTAAACAATACGATTCACAACGGCCATCCACCTACAGTCCTGTGTCGATACCTTTCCATAAAGAGGGCGAACGCCAAACAAGTAAAGAAATAACAAACGCAGCTTTTATTGATTTTTCAACTGCATGCCAGGGATTGCCTCCTTGAAACTATGACCTACTTTAATATGTCAAAACGGCAAAGACTTGCTAGAATCACTACATAATCATAACCCATAACTAATCAATACAACGACAGGTATCTCTCTGGAAGACTTAGTTATCCCGTTTCTTCTTACTTGCTAGATTTGAAGAAGAAATATACGAGGATGAGCATACATTTCTGGATAGCAATGAATATTTTGATGATAAATTGCATTTGTTTTTCTGTACTATCAATGCGTCGTCTTACAAGAACAGTGTATTAGGAGACACAGCTGTGCTTGTAGATTCTGTGGAGAGTTGAGTGAAGTTCAGCGGTTTTGCACCTTCTTCTAGACAGAACCAGCCCAAGCCTTAGCCTAATTCCTTGAGTTATGCCCCGAATAGGCTGTGCACAAGTTCGTACACCACTATATATATATATATATATATATATATATATATATATGTGCACAAGTTCGTACATCACTATATATATATATATATATAATATGGGGCCGAGTGTCTCCAATGCAATGGGTACAAAGTGGTACCTCCTTGACAGCTTGAGATACTTCCCTCGTTTCTCAGAGTCTGCGCGTTTTGCAACAACCCATTCTGATTCAACTGCGCTGTGGCGTAGATACGACAAGGCAGCCTTATTATCAATAATGAAGTGGAGGCGCCGAGGAGTTAGCACGTCGTGACTCGTTGGTTAGCTGTTAGTTTAGTCTTGCGCTACCTTGGCCAAGGAAGCTACCTTGGCCTTCTTTGTAAGTTCTTCGATTTGTTTCTTAAGTGCCAAAAGGTGTGTTAGGCAACTACGCGGTGTCGAGGCGATCAAAATGGCGTTTCTGGCAACAAACGTGGAACGCACCTTGCGCTAAAGGCATGGTTTGCAACGTGTGGTATTTTTTTGCGGCATTTTGAAGGTGCAATGTGTGTGAGTGCAACGGTTGCTTCTCAATTCTTTCTTAAACCTCACACACATTTGCACACATGCGCACTGTACGTTCTTTGACCTGAAAAACTTGCCCACCTTAGAGCGGGCCGGGTGACCTGAGTTTGTTTCGATCCGCCCCGCAGTAGCAACAATGTGAGTAACGCGGATGTCCTTGATTGAAGATGTCGAGAGTTAGCAGTTCAACGTTCAAGTGGGCGAATAGGCAGACTCGCAGTGCTCAATAATGAATCATGTAGCTGAGGGTACTGTATATTAACGGCCCAGTTTTATTATTACTATTATTATTAGGATCAAAAATAATGTCGTTCCTGTGATTGCCACTGCGATTGGTTTAGTTGTTGGCGAGCGATTTTTAGGACGTCTCTTTTGGGACCTGGTGCGTTGTCAATTACGTCGTTATCGGCACTATTACTGGTACAGCTGCCATAAGTAGTACTCAGATTGCGTCATTAGTGCTGCTGCTGCTGCTGCTGCTGCGAGCGAGTTTTGTGATCGTTATTGTTTGTGCTCTCGCGTTGTTAAACATCGCTGCTGCATCGGCTATTGATACATTGACCTGTCGTCCGGCTGGTCGACACACACACACACACGCACAGAGGCAGATAAGGAAGCCATCACTTTTTCGTCTTTATTTGACTCGATTGCCGAAATTCGTCAGTCACTCGTTGTTCGTACACGTTGGCCATCGTGGCAACGGCGAAGACGACGACGACGACGACGACGAGACAAGACCGCTGGCCGCTGTCAGTAACGCTTACGTATTCAATCAACTACAGCCGTGGCGGCGGTCGTTCATTCTCATCTACGATACGATACGAAGCGAAGCGAGGTCGGTCGATCGGTGGTGGCGGCGGCGGCCGCGACCACACCACTACCAGCACACTGGCACCGAACAAACACGGCATGGCCGCCGCCGCCGCCGACATCAGGCTTTCGGTCGCCGGCAGCCGACCGGCTCCATTCGATACGGATACAGCTGTTGTTGTTGACGATGATGCTGCTGCTGCTGCCGCCGCCGCCGCTACAGCAGCTACAACTATGCAGCCAACGTGAAGGCAGGCAACAACAACAACAACAACAACAACAGCAACGACAACAGCAACAACAGCAGCAACAACCACAACAACAGGAGCAAGAAATTAACGATTTAAGATCTGCTGTCGTCAGAAACGCTGATGCTGTCGATGATGATAATGATGATGATGATGGCGATGATGATGATGGCGATGAAGAGGAAGATGGAGTTGATGATGTTGCCACGGCAGCCAAAATGAACTAACTCACTTGACCCGCTGAAGACTGACTTCGACGTTCCAGCCACTGCTGCCGCCGCCGCAAGACTGTCGTTGGTGGAAAATCGACGCTGCAGCTGGAAAAAGGGCTCGTCTCTGTTGAGGGAAAGAGAGAGAGAGAGACACTTCATGGCGATAGATAAATACATCAACCTGTAGACTGTACAATATCATTCACTTGCTTTTATTTTTATATTTGTAAATTATTAACTGGAAAATGTGACACGTACACACGGACACCACAGCAGGAAACCCGTAAGTGTGGGCCAGTACGGTGTGGCTCCAACGCACTAAAAACCAGTCATGTCCCTATCCCCGCATCCAATCGGGAACTGCATAGGAATAACTTCAAACGATCGAATGGGGGAATTGTTTGAAATCCTAGTGTTCACGCGAGACCTTTGTCATCTAACAACGGCTCTCTTGGCGCACACGATGTTCGCATGACTTGATGATAAACTGTATCAGCGTTTTCAATATGCCGCCTAGGTAGACCCTCAAGCTGGGAGGCTACTGCCGGGCACCATTAGACTGCGTGTTTAGACGTGTGTTCGGTTTCGCTTTGGCAGTGCTTGCAGAGAGGACATATATCTTTCACATTCTGAATAGATAAGACTGGAAATCCCCGTGTGTCGTGAGAATCTGAGGTTCATAAAATTAAATACTAACTTAAGTAAACACAATTGGTAATCCTTGAGGTTGCCAGTGAATATCCCCTTCAAGGGGAAGAGATGGATGTCACTTCAGACCAAAGTCTTCAAGGCGAAGAGGCGATACCGTCTCGTAGTTTTCCGCCGCAAAGTGCCGGTTTAACCCATAGTAAAAATGCTTGTCGAATTTCTAGAAATTGTAAACGAAAGTACGGGAAGAGGTGGAATATAACAACAGACGGGCGAGTTGAGACGGACAGCGAGCAGAAGAAGCAGTCACGATTGAGACGGTGTCAACCTTTATAACCCGTGCCGAACCTAACGAACAACGATCGATAGAAAAAGTTCACTGCCTGTTTGAAAATAAACACAATGGCGAAACTGCGATTGAAAAATCGTGTGTCGGAATCGCCGACAAGCGTCTTACCATTGACTTTAAAAACCAATCATCGGCTCTTCGCTAAATACGCGTTCTAAATACATGAAACGTGATCACAAAGGCGCACGAAGTCACATGATTAAACTAGTCTACGATAACTCTACGTATACGCAGAGAAGGCATTAAATTCATACCATTTTAGCTAGAGCCACAAACATTTCCTCCATACCTAGTGAAACCCAACCCTTCACACAATTCCTGCATCTGTGGCGAGGGCGCTAGGCCAACTGCGACCAAGACCACTACCTCTACATAGATAAATAGAGGGAAAACGTGAACTCGGGCCAACGAGATCAAGGCGGTCGTCTCAAAAGATCACGGAGTACAATCGATTGCCACATAAAAGTCGAGTCGGCCGTCTCCGTTACAATTAAAATAGTAATAATATGTTTTAAAAAGTTGTATATATTTTGTTATTAAAGCCAGCCGGTAAATGTACAATTTGAACTCCTTACATACACATCAATTCCTCTAGGCCTCTCCCCCTTTGGGAACGTGTCAAGAATAATTTGCCGCGCTGAACTTCTAAGGCGATGCGCTGTCTCAGGTACGCTGTGGACCGTTTGGCTTCTGGCTGGTTGTCCACGTTATGGCCATGGCCTTCCGTCGTCACGCGTCTGATGTCTCAATGATGAACGGGCAGATGGTGTGTTCGTTCCCCAAGACTTCATAGTGACGAGTCTTGCCTCTCTCCTCTTTGAGTGCAACACCGCCTAATAGTCATAATAATAATGTTTACCAAACTCTTCAGCCTACGTATATATATATATATATATATATATATATATATATATATATATATATATATATATATATTGAAATACAACTCAATTTAGAGCCTCTGCTTAAAACGCATGGTGTTTATAATAAAAACCGGAACATTACCTCTAATCATTTTCCGTATAACTGGCTAATCCAGGTACTTTTAATTGGCCTGGTATATATTTAGCTGACCTGGTGCTCCCAAGATCAGAATAGTTGCGTACGTCTAACATACAATGTATACGGGCACGGTAATTTTCCTAGTTACTTAAGTACATATATATCTAACAATTATAAGCTCGCTATTCACCTTGCTTTTAGGTTCCAAACATCTCATCGATGAAGCACTGAAATGATCTCGACTGGTAGCCGAGAGCCTTTTGTTGTCTCTCCAATCCCCTCACTCCTAGTTAGATAGTTAACAATTGAATGGCAAAGCACTATGGAGCAGCGCGTTGTCCATACATATAAACCGACTTAAAAATGCGCTACACTTGCGACTACTGTTACTACTATACTAGGACTACTATATGCTCTTGGTACGAAAATCAGCATTCGTTCGAGAGTGTACCTAGAATCGATTCTTATCAGGAGCATAGGTATACAATAACTAAATAGATATATTGTAGTACGATATAGAGAGAGGGGGAAGACAAGTAAAATAAACTAACTCATTCATTCAAAAAAAGACTGGCCGTGTGCCCGAAGGCGAGACAACTGAAGGTCAAGGCAATCGCACACTGATTCTTGAAATGGGCTGGGCTATTACAGTGAAATCTGCAGTAGGTGGCAATATTTGTCGCGTTAGGTTTATCAGTTACTCGTACTACTAATACCTGTTGCAAATCATTTGTTGCTCGCAGTACAATTTACAAAGTCGTCCTTATATGCGTATAAACTCGACTGGCTGTAGTCTGAGCAAGGTAAACATGCCACTGTTCCGTTCGTGCACATGCTTCCCATTCAACCGCTATTCATGACAAAATACATAATTTCGTCATTATGAAAACTTAGATTGACAAGAAGAGAAACAAATAAAAGACGAGGAGTTACTCGTCACTATATGAACATTTCCGTATAGTGTTGCACTGTTTCATCAGCTCTTTTGGGTCAGGGCAGCAGCAGAGAGAGAATGAGAGCGCGCGCGTGAGAGAGAGAGAGAGAGAGAGAGGGGACGCTGATGGGTCGAAAAGGCTATTCGTGTGATTACAGTTTGCTTGGATTGCATCATCACACGCTGTCAATCACATCCACACCTACACGAACACAATCACACATAAAGATACACAGATGTATTATATCGTCACAAGACGAAAATAGCCAGACCACTACTACTACTACTATGATTATTGTACTAACCATGATATGATTGCACCGCCAAGATGTATCTACATGTATGTATGTAGTAGTCATGCATCTTCCGCACTATATGATAGCAAGCAGAAGTGGTGATTTGACACGACGATCCTCAAACGAAGTGGGTGGGTGACGAGACCTCGTGTGAGGACTGAAGGGGATTGTGGTGGGCTTGGTTGGGGGTCATGTGCCAATCATCGCAGACAGGCCAGGCCGCTATCTTTTACCAGCTAAGCTTGCCTACTTTCTTCTCCTCCCCCTTGCGCCTCCCAACTACCACCTATAATACAGCAAACTAACGCCAATAGAAGTGTGCGGACGAAGTGAAGTCAAGAAAAAGCATGAACGACCAACCAATCACCCAAATGCAGGCACCTCTCTTCCTACCTCCCGCCTGCATCAACCAACAGAGGTGCAGTATGGCCACGGCGGTGGTGACACTGGAGTAGACCTCTTCACGGGCTTAAGGTCAAAGTGTCACTTGGCTTCAAACACAAATAGTGCCACTACGTTTATTTATATATATATATATATATATATATATATATATATATATATATATATATATATATATAATACTTGTACTCAATCACCAATGGTGGGAACATCACAATTGGGTCCTTGCAAACGTGTGCACCTTCACGAAGGGTCCGATGTAGGTACCAACCATCTCTGGAGGGTTCCCCAGATCGAGGCCGCGTTGCCCCGTTGCACAACCAGAGACAAACGCTGTCTGAGAAAATCGCCCGCTCGCCTATTACCGCTGGTTAGAACTTATCCCTTCCAGATCTTCGGGAGCAAATCGCGAGTAGACGAGCACAGCCCACCAGTGGTCTCGAAGGCAAGTGGGTAAAATCCGTACGGGTACTCGATGTTCTGGTACTTTCTTACCTTACCTGCTTCGGCGAGAGCTGAAGCATGCCCGGGCCGCGCCAGCAATAAAAGGTCTAATGAGTCAGTAACTGTCGCGTCCCAAACCAGCATTCAACGGTTCTCGAACGGGTCAGACTGTCAGATCTCGTCGCGCCTCCCTGTCCAGTCCGACGGGTTCCAGGACGCACGGTAGGACACTTGATCGTAAGGCTCTGCTGAAGGTTTCGTTCAAGGCTTGGTGTATAGCTCGCCTACCAGCGCTGACGATACAGGATAGCCCCTGGCGCCCGTTCGGCCGGCCGGCGTCTCCACAGACCGAGGTGTGAGCATGCACAAGGTTCGTCCCCAAGCGAAGTCCAACCGCGATCTTCACCGACTCGTTATCTAGAGCGTCTTGCTCCGAGATCCGAGCCGAGTGGAAGAGATGGCGCGCAGTCTGGCCCTATCAGTGTCCGTGGCGCGTCCCGCAATGAGGCTTTCAAACTTTTGCCCAAATAAAGTTGCCAACCAATCTCTCTGGCGTCCAGCTTCAGCGGGCTCGTGACCGCACAAGACAACAGCTCTACGGCGACTTGTTTTTGATCACGCTTCTAGGTCCGTAAGAGCAGCAGAATCAAGAAGTGATTTAGCCTGTTGCATAGACCTGTGAAGGGAAGCTACTAGGGCTATGTCGCTATGTTTACAAAACAGCTATATATATACAAGCCGCAAAAGACTGTAGGATCTTCGTAATCGAGAGCTTCGTAAAGTGACTTCTTTCGTTCTTTTATTATTGCATTCTGTTAAATAGACAGCGAGTAATTACAGTTACAGACGGTGATTACGTATGAGTACAAAAAGCATCTTACTGCTGCAAAAACTGTCCAAAATATTTAGAGCGTGTTCGTCAACGGCAGCATTTCAACGACTTCATGCTACAATTGTTTCGTTTCGGCAACTTAAGCCTTCTGGATGAACCCCGTTCTAGAAGGCCTATTACGCTCGAAGAAGATCGCTTGCGCACAACTGTGAAACAGAATTCTCAAGTTACAACGCGTGACTTAGCCATGGACTTCGTGGTGTATCACACAACCATCGTCACTTGCCTTCGCACCCATGGCTTCGTGTCAACGTTGAACCAATGAGTGTCTTATGATTTGAGCAAGCGCACCAAAGTGCAGCATCTAGCAAAATGCACTTCTTGACACTTCTCCAGACAAATTAGTGTCTGTTCTTAGGTCGAATTATTACCAGAGACAAAAAATGAGTCTTTTGCGACAATGTGAAACATGGAAGATCCCGGTGCGCAATCTTGCCAGAAGACGCCAAAGAGACTAACCCATTTGCGCAAGATTTTGCTCTGTAATTACTGGGATAGATACGACATAGACAACCACATATTCTTTTCTACTGGCCAAACAATAGACACCCGTTTCATACCTATCCTACTAAACATAGAGCAAAATCTCGATTGACTGACATTTTGCCGCTCTCCAAACGAAGCGACATAGTCTCGTGAGTGATGGGGGAGGGCTGTGGCTAACAATAGAAAATATTTTCCTTGAATGAAGAAAATCCGTTTCACTCGTTCAATTTTTAAATTGATTTTAGGGTTGACAAGTACCAGTTATTTTCTGTTCTAACTATATATATATATATATATATACATACTAAAGTCCGAAGCTACCCATAAAAATGGCAATTGTTTTCTTACTACTCTTTCAATAGAGTCCTTTTTCCGCGGAGTCTCATCTGCATCATGGCTTAGTTCACATCGTGATCAGATATCAGTGCGTATTTTCAAATTTTGGTAACCTTCTCCTGCCCCTCTTAGTAGCCTCCAGCTTTCTTTGTCTTGCTGTCTTCACTCACTGTCTGTTCGCGTTACAGCTGTTGACCACTGATAGCTTTGTTATTTTTGTTTTGGTTTTTCAATATGCGATTGCCTCGCCTTCTTTCATCCTCCTTTACTCTCTCTCTCTCTTTCTTAAGATCGACATCGTTTTTCTCCTGCTGGTTCTATGATGCCGCTACCTAAACGTTTGTCATTTCGTTGCCATCTGTATCAGCAGGATAATATCCTCTTGTTTAGTTTTCTTTCATTCAGTTTAGCTAGCTTTTTTCCGTCTCCCCATGCGTTGCCTTCTTTTTCTTCTTCTTCTTCCTCTTCTCCTCCTGTTCTGCTGTTTTCCTTTACTTCTTCTTTCATTATTTCTTGCTAGATTCTTTCTTTTCTTTTGCTTGTTTTGCTTTTGTTTGCCTCCTCATTCGGACTTCGTTATCTTGTCCTTCTCCCTCATCTTGTGCTTTGTGGTAGTTTTTTTCGTCCTCGCCGCCGGGAGGAGGCAGGGAGGCAGGGGTTTCATTTAGCTTGTCGCATGCGTCTTCCCGTTCTTCCTTTTTTCGTCTTCGTACGTTCTGCTTCTTCTCCTTTCTTCGCTGTCGTCGTCGTCGTCTTCGGATTTTTCGTTTCCAATTTGCTTTTGCCTGCTTTTCGTCATCGTCATCTTTTGCTTTTCTGCCGTTCGTTTTCTCTTCGTCTTCGTCGTCGTCGTGTTATTTCCTTTCGTGTGGGTTCTCTTATCGGCTCTTCAAATCTATTATTACGATTATGATTATTGATTATCATCATCATCATCAGCATCATCATCGTTATTATTAGTGGTAATAAACGTAGTAGGCGACTACGCTAGTTCTACATGAGCGGCGGTGGCGACGGTAGCGGCGACGGCTACGCCGCCTCGTGCTCAAACAACGATGTTGAGTAGGATCAATGATGAGGCTCCTACTGCTGCTGCTGCTGCTGCCTCCGTTGCCGCCGCCGCTCTTGGAGCTCGCCAATTGCTGTTCATCAACGTCATTGTCATCGCTCGGTTATTTTGCTTAATGTTGTTATTGTTGTTGTTGTTGTCGCCGCCGTTATTGTTGTTGTCGCCGTTGCTGTTGATGTTGTCGCCGTTGTTGTTGCTGGTGCTGTTATCCGTTGTTGATGTTGTTGCGGTAGTTGTTGTTGTTGTTGTTTTTGTCGCCGTTGTTGTTGTTGCTGCTGCTGTCGCTGTTGTTGATGTTGCTGTGGTAGTGGTTGTTGCTGTTGTTGTTGTTGTTGTTCATGAGCGTCCTCTTTCTTGATCAACTGCGACTGAGTGATTGACTGGCCGATGCCGAACGGATAAACGAACGAACGGACGGACGGACGGACGGATAAACAGATGGACGGACGGACGGATGGACAAACGGACAGACAGACACCACCGTCGTCGTCGCCGCCGTCTAACCGCATTTGCAACATTACCAAAACGACAATGCTGCTGCTGGTGGTTAGCTGATGATGATGATAATGATGATGCCGCTGTTGTTGTTGTTGCTTCGACAGACAGACAAACAGACAGACAGACGACAGTTCAAGCTACTAGCCGCTGGCTGGCTGGCGCCTTCTCGGTTGGGCCGCCCTTTCACCGCGGTGACCCCGCGTGGTTGTTGATGTTGATGTTGTTGTTGCTGCTGTTGTTGTTGTTGCTGCTGTTGTTGTTGTTGTTGTTGTTGTTGTTGTTGTTGCTGCTGCTGTTGCTGCTGCCACAAGCATCAAGCAAAGCTGCCGCGTCAACTCACTGATGTTTCGTCGTCCGCGAGTATGAGATGTTGGCCGTTATTGCTAACGGCAGCACCAAAGCAAAGCAACAACAACAACAGCAGGCGATACAGGAGACGAAGACGAAGAAGAAGAAACAACTTTGCGGGCTTCCATCGTCGTCACCGTTACCACCTTTCCTTGCTCGACTACTTCGCCGTTAATTTTTGTTTGCGCCTCACTCAACATCGTCGTCGTCGTCGCCGTCGTCGCCGTCGTCGTCGTTGTTGTTGTTGTTGTTGTTGTTGTTGTTGTTGTTGTTGTTGTTGTTGTTGTTGTTGTTGTTGTTGTTGTTGTTGTTGTTGTTGTTGTTGTTGTTGTTGCTGTTGCTGTTGTTGTTGTTGTTGTTTTTGTTGCTGTTGTTGTTGCTACCGTCGTATTTACGATTGACACTACAACGAGCACGACCGCAACTGTTGCTTCTACTACCACAACAACAACAACAACAACAACAACAACAGTATTGTAATAGTAGTAGTAGTAGTAGTGGCAGCGGCGTCGACGAAGAAACGACGCCTGGTGAAGCTGAGGTAACAACAGCAGAGGCGGCAGCAACAGCTGCTGCTGCTGCTGCGGCTGCTGTGTAGCCAGAACGAAGTAAAACATGCGAATCCAGCTGGGATTAACATAACGCAGATCGTTGCACCGATCGACCAGTGAATAACTTCCGGTCACACCGAAACACCCACGACTGATCACGACGACCAATCATAATCATCATCCTCATCCTCATCATACTACTACGACCCACACCATCACCATCACCACCACCACCAACTCACACACCAGATAACAAGATACCACTACATAATCACGATCATCTTTACTCTTTCGTTTTTAATCTCTACAATATTTAGACAGTCATATACTTGTAGCTGTTCAAAATGAAGAAAGAGAAACAAAACGTCAAAGCTAAAAAGAGACCACCAGCAAGCAACACTGTTTAGGTGTAAAACACCTAACCAGTCTTGCTGATAAGCGCACCTCGAATTATGAATTCTATATAAAAAAAAATCATATTTTACGTTGCTGCAAGTTGCCTGAACCGCATATATATATATATATATATATATATATATACAAGTGAATGTAAATGTCACTCCTTTACTTTCAATTATAGTCAACAAGCAAGCTTTATCGACATAATTTATTTAAATTGCTATACCTGCTCGGGACTGAATAGTATGGAATCGTAT
This sequence comes from Dermanyssus gallinae, assembly GCA_003439945.1. NCBI lineage: Eukaryota > Metazoa > Arthropoda > Arachnida > Mesostigmata > Dermanyssidae > Dermanyssus > Dermanyssus gallinae. Next base: position 368,108 of record QVRM01000283.1, on the reverse strand, counting down.
TCATAACCACTGCCCGTCTTTATAGCTGAATATATTACATAAAACATCTATACATATATATATATATATATATATATATATATATATATATATATATATATATATATATATATACTCCATCAGCTCCCACATAGTCTTCGAGACTGCATACAGAAGAATTAGGTTGCTGAAATAGCTACTGTGCATCGCTTCTGTTGAGACTGTTCGTTGTTGTTTTTGTTACTACGGCAAGTCTCAATTCGGCAACATCGCCCTTGTAAACCTATCCCACCAAAATATATTATATATATTATCATAATCGTCATCACCAATGTAGCAAACAACGGCAAACAGACAAAGCCAAGATGAAAATGTCTGTCGTCATCATTAGCATCACCCTAATCGCACTCTCATCATAGATAAGGAAAGGAATAAGAGGGGAGGGTAAGGGCGGCAAAACAAAGAGAAGGTGGAATTAATTACGTTGCACTTGAGATAGTGCATGAAACCCGTGCACTCTCTATCGCAGAAGAAGATGCCGCGTTAGTGATATCACGCTTAACTTCGCGTGCAATGATACTCTTAATGACAAAAGCAGGTATCATTGCACGTAAGGCCAATGCATGCTTAGCTATTTACTGAGTTACCATTTTCGCCCTCCTTTCGCTCCAAACGGTTGTTCATACGCGACACTGTCTTTTTGAGGTTAGCACAAAATAAATGCGTGTATATGTGTATTTATTTAAGCGCATGTATAGTGGGCTTCAGTGTGTTAATAGCCTTGTCCCCAAAGAATGCAAATGAACGGCGAATGAGGAGGCATTCATCCACACGCCATGAAACAGCTGCCACTGCTGAATAATTTTTAGACGACATGATGAAAAGAGCAAGATCTCACAGTCTACGATTTGACTAGTGGTCATGCTCGACGAAGTGACGACGAGTGTGCGGCAACAGAGCAATAAAGAAATCAACATCAACAACATTAAATAAATCCGAAGACGATAAAAATCAACATCATCATCGTCGTCACCCACCTTCCGTTTTGTTGCAGTGATTCGGTCTTCTACATGGAATCATAAAACATGTTTTAAGGAGGTTGCTTTTAGTTTTAGACCATCTTCTGTCCCCTTCGGGCTAGGAATTCATCAAGGCCCCAAGGCTCCGACATGTTGAGCCGTATAGAGTTGTTAACAGTCCTTGTGGCAGCATGGCCGCTGACCTTCAGCGGTTTATCATCTATTCTTAATGAGCATCGCTAAACGAAAATTCGAGCGACATCCCGGTAGATGACAACCATAACTAGCGCACCAGTCCCCTATCTAGACCATACCACCACACACGACAAGGTCCTGCTCTACCTGCTCACGACAAGGTCTAAGCACTCAACGTGCATTTTGTCGCTACTCTGTCTACATCAAACGGGCAGTCTTTTTGACGGACTAGGACAAAATCTTCTTCTACTCTGTGACAACCAGAGATCGCCGGCCACTCTCGATACTAACCCATCGCAAACGTGTCGTGGCAGCTAATAACTTACCCTCATTCTACTTCTTCTGCATTTGTTGTATACTATATAAACTATTTTAACTTTTCGACTTTCGATAGCAAATTACCGTTTTCCCAGTGCCTAGTTATTTAGATTCATTATCTAGTTATATTATTGCCCTGTATGAGTTACAACTGTTTAGGGGGAATATCCGACACATCGCTAAATTGCTACGTCATATGACTGCGAATACAATAATTACAAGACGAATAAGAGGCACATGAACGCCGTCTGACTGAAGCTACTCTATGAGCAGCTCACACACACATATATATATATATACTTGTTGTATTTTTTGAACGACGATGAGTTGTCCTCAAATAATCAATTAATTGTGTGTATTTCGCTCAAAATAGGTACAATATAGATTTCATAAGATTTTCTTCATACTTCGTTTCTTCATCTTCTTCGCGCTTTTGGCGAACAAAGTAGTGCAACAATTTATGCTCCAGTGCTGCGCACTCCACTGCATGGTACTGGGCACATCTTTGCAGGCAAAACCAACAGGTGCACGACTCATTTGAGCGTTTGAACATACCAAGTAGTGACAACCATGTACTTGTTGTATATGAGGCGCTGTCACATGCAGAACCACACTAAAAGTGCAAGGCATTAAATACATCTAACGACGATATCCCCACAGCTCTTTGGTAGCCCTGTCGGACGTAACCGACAACTCGGCGAGAAGCAGAGTAAACGCGACGCAGCTTAACGGGTGTCCTTGGGGAGTTCCCACATTTTGCTTAATCTCCAATACACCACGCGTCCCGTCTACCAATAAGCTATCCTCATGAAAGAAACTTGCTATTACACACAGGAGAGAACATGAAATAATATACCACAGGAGATGTAACATCTTATTTCCTGGCTCTGAGCTTTACGGTTCTACTATCCACAGTGCGATCCACAGACAAACTTTAACAAACCCACTGTTACTGCTATAGTCGCTAGCACCCCAATTAATGCCGATATCAAAGCAAAGCATTTGCTATTCGCATATGATTACACCACCTCTATATAATTATCGTGGTCCTATCTTCCGTTTGCAGCACTGTGTTTGTTGCTGTTGTTGTTGCTACTGTAGTTAATGCGGCTATTGTAATTATCGTGGCTATTGCAGTTATTGTTGTTGTTTCTGCTGCTTCCATTGTTGCTCTTGTTACTGTTGGATGCAAGCATTTTTTACTAGGCGGCCGTTAAATTTTCGCCGGCATCTATTAGTAGATGAGTCGACGCACGAATGTCAATAAAGCGGCCACCGGTTACGTAGCGCTGTTTGCTACTCAGTGTTGAACGGAATTATGATCGAATGCTTGATTTGAGAGGCCATCTTTGTTTGTTAACGTTGCACTTTCTCCTCCCTTAGTGCTACAATTGCGCATGCAACGTTATCACGCGTCCCCCGACACTCTCTCGTTATCGAGGTCAAAAGCAAATCAGTGTAGTAAGCCTATGCCACTAATGCATGACACAAACAATGACGCATACAAACACAACATACATTACATACACGAAACGTAGTCAGCAACCACGCTGTGATGGTAACCACAAGTTGAGGCATAACCATTATTATCGCGTGATGTCGCATTCCCGACGGATTTCGTGTGTGTCATCACCCTGAAATGATTCACAGGAGGCCAATCTTGGGCCGAAAGGCCGGGAAACAAAGAAAAACATTGACACACCGACAAATGAACCAAACACGTATCTAATAGAAGCCAGCAAAGAACACATTCCAGCAAGCATGTTGCACTTCAACTATATCCTGAAAACCCAAACGGAGCATCTCAACGTACATCAGTACACAGCTACGCAGACGGTATTAAAAATGCAATCCTCCTCGGTGCGGGCACGAAACACACAACAAGAACATTATAAGTAGCATACCTACGGAGTAGCCTCGTAAAAAAATTGAAGTATGCATAAGAGTGTTGTGAAGTGAGTTAGTCATTACTCATGTATGTATGTATGTATGCTCTGACGGGTACTTGTCGGGTGACCATTGCCATCCTCATCTCCCCACAAAATGGAGCATTCCCATTCAACTCTTGACCTCTTCTCTCATTCGTCAAAGTAGGGGTCGCTTGCTGTTATGCATGCTGGCTCTTCTGCGGCATTTAGCGTCTTGAGAAACCCAAAATACTCTCACGCAAATTTGTCTAACTTGTGGATGGTGTTGTTGTTGCTCTTTTTTTCTTCTTTGTCTTGTTTCTCTCCTTATTGCTCTTCTTCTCATTTTTTCCTTATACTGCCGCCGGTAATGTAGTGTTATCAACAATGCTAATAATTGGGTGCCCGGTACAGAGCTTTGCTGAATATGCTGTATCTTCCTTGTCGAGATAGCTGTCACGTACGGTACGCTGTGAAGCAAGAACACCCTGCTTTTGCATTGTCCGCAAGCAAGCACGACAAGTAGTTAGACCGGTAGAAAGATCAGCTCATGACTGCAGAAACGCACAGATACTCCAACACACGTTCCTGCACGGTAACCCCCCTTAGAGCCCTTACGAAGCAAACGAAGCTCGTCTGCTTCAATGGCCGCCAGCATACTTTAGCATTATTGCATCGCCGTCATTATAACTGTCATTTTCGTAATAACATATTTGACGAGACTGCATCTCTGCGACCATAATGCATCCTTAAAGTCTAAATATATATATATATATATATATATATATATATATATATATATATATATATATTGCAATGAGACTACCTCAAGTCTTGTTTCAGAGATTCTTGAATAGAGTTTGCGTAGAGAATTGGCAAGCCAGAAAGATAATCCGAATGATTTATTAATCATTTACAATACGTTTGCACACTCGGCAGTGCTCGCCTTAATAAAAATGGTAGTAAAAAGGTGTCACGTGAAGTTAAGAATCAGTTGTCCGTGTCCTTGCTTGATGGTAGCCCCCGCTCTTATGGACCCGGTGCGAGCGGTATATTCTCAAGGTTCCTTGCAAAGTTAAAACGGTGAGATCCATAAGATTCCTCTTCGTGACGCCGAGCCCCAAGAGCGTCCTCGCAGATTCGGAGTCCCATACACCACTCAAACAGATAGTGATGGCTCCGAATCTGCGAGGTTTTTGCGGGTCGGGGAGCGTCGCTCTTAGGAACTCGACGTCATATTTGGTGATCTTGTCCTGCCGCGCTTTTGCCAGGTCCCGGTTCGGGCCGCAAACCTCGGCATCTAAAACCCAGACCTCGGTAGGTGTTGTTATTACGAGGTCGGGCTTTAGACCCGGTGCGTCCGGTCGACGGAATACTCGCTCACGAACCACCTCATGACCCCTTTCGCGGAGAAGACGCGCCACGCGATCACAGACGTCGTCATGTCTTTTTATGGTTTGTTTGTGTGTTGTGTCGCACATCTGAGCGACATGAGCCAACGTCTCAGGCGCATGACACCCGTGCCTACAACGTTTGTTGTAGCCCGGGCGTCCCCTGGCCAATCTGGCACGCGTTGGTAGTGCATTGATCCTGAGCTTTAGTAGGTTTAAATACTCCTTACCAGATAGGTAGGGCATACCCTTAATCCAGTAATGTACAAAGGGCGTTTCGTGTGCTTTTTTAAAATGTGCCCCATCGAACGTGTTGTGTAGTTGTTGAGACCAGTAATCGGTCTCTTGTGTAGCGGTCTCAATGGAGGTTCCCAAGCGCTCGCAAAGAAGTCTTGTTTTCGTAAGATCTTTTTTGAAGTGCTCGGTGGTTAGCATCCATTGGACCCCAAGCTGCGTGGAGTGTTGTAGTGCTGTCAGGCGGGAGAGGCGGAGTCTGGGAATTAATGTTTGGAGGCAGGGGATGTCCAGACCGCCGTGTGCTGTGTGCGTGTACAGGTAGGCGTTCGGCACCGAGTTTTCGAGCTTAAGCCATTTCGACTTAACAACCTTTCTGATCTTTTTATCTAGGTCGCTAAGGAGTGCGTAAGATGGTCTGGGACCGGAGACCAGTTTACATAGGAGACGGGGAATGAGAAAGTCTTTCAAAAATATGAGTCTTTGGTGGGGTTTAAGGGAAGCTATATATATATATATATATATATATATATATAACTACCAAAAGAGAAACCTGGTTTTACTCTTAGCTTACTGTTGTAAGAATCATCTTTGAACTTTGGGTAGAAGCCAAATCGGAACTAGTACAAGTTGTTGGTTCAGTCGTTGCAAACAGGAGGTCATTTACCTTTGCATAGATCGGTGCTAAGAACGCTCACCTATAACCTGTGTTTGCTGACAACTACATGAACGCAACCTACATGCATCAGTGCTCATCTTGTTTTGCCTCGTTCGTTGACACCAACTTATTTGCGTAGTAACTTGCTATGATAGCTTGCGTAGTAACTTGCGTAGTAACTTGCTACGTTTTCATGAATAAGCGCGATGGTGGCTCTTATTTTTTTCATATATATATATATATATATATATATATATATATATATATATATATATATATATATATATATATATATATATATATATATATATGTGTATATAAATATATATATATATATATATATATATATAAATATATATCTATATATATATATATATATCCGAGGGCGGGTCGGCAAGTTTAAGTATTTTGTCGCCAGACCGAGATTTCTAAGGTCTTCCGGTTTTTGCAGCTTCACACATGCCAGGTGGTGGCGTTTATTGTTTGAGTTTACTTAAAGAAGTGAAAAAATTTAGGTTCGGCGATTTTTTAGAAGGAAAATGGAGGAGCAACAAATCTGCATTACCTGGTTCTACTATCAATTGGGAATACTTCCGCGAAATTTAAGGATGTTTTTGCAAGAATGTTCGAAGCAAGAAACCTGAACTCTGAGCAAACAACTATTGGATCCATCGTCACGACAACGCACCGGGACATATTTCGTTTTTTATTTCAGATATTTGATAAAACATTAGTTTTTAAATTTCCGCAACCTCCTTATTCACTTCAGATGCAATGGGCGCCGTAAAACTGTTTCCTTTTCCCACGAATAAAAAAATGTAAAAGACAACGTTTCGAGACTATAGAGAACATAAATAAAACTCGCAGGAGCAACTCATCCAAATTCCGAACGACGCGTTTAAAAAAGTTTCGAAGAGTGTAAAAGAAGATGGCACAAGTGTATCGCAGCGGGCGGCAGCTATATTGAAAGGAAAAGCACTTGTTTTTCCTATAAACACTGTATCAGACTATTTCGATCCATCTTTGGATATGTACACTCAGGAGGCGACACGCCAATACAATGGTGTCGCTTTTGACGGAACTGAATAAAACACACACATATGTATATAACTATATAAATATTACCCCCTATACATTACTTCGATGTAACCAGTAAGATTTCGAAGATGGCCACCGGAGAGAAGCCTTGTCGACTGATTATGTTTGCGTTGATCAACACGACGACAAACACGCTGGCTGTATTTCCCTATCCTTCACATTTATTTTGCTGCCTGACGTGGTCATGCTGGCTAAGGCTAAAACACACCGAACGATTCTAGATATCACCGACGAAAACCTCCCCCGTATCGCCTCTCGCATCCATCCAGCCTACCTAAGCTTCTAAACCTCCATCGTAACGTAAAAGTTGGTGTTGTTAGATGTAGGAACGCGGAGTACGTGATGCGGTACGATACAGCGAAACACTCGAATACCTTTTCATCGCCGACTGACTATAAACTGCTGTTGCTTATATTTTGTTTATACTTATATACTGACAAGAAAGCAGGTGATGATGATAATGACGATGATGACGATAAAGTGTATAATTGTTGCAGCCAGCGGCGACGACCATTATGGTGCTGGTAACAGTGACGAAGATGATGATAATGATGAGGATGATGGTGACTGAGCATGGGTTACGTTGTTCCAGAGCAAAACAAGAGAAACGGTGAGCAACGGACAGTCGGACGGACGGACGGACGGACAGCCGAAAGACCAATCAGTCAGCGGCTTGAATAGCACCGCTTCTATTTAACCCGTTGACCATATTTTGCTCTGTTTACAAAGCCAAGGTAGAAAGTAGAGAAGAGAAACAAAAATCAAGAGAAATAGAGAAAATGAGAAAACGTCGATGGATAGAAAGAAAGAAAGAAAAAAAAGAAGTAAGACAGGCAGGCAAGTAAATGGTCGGGGAGCAGTTGCAGCAGCAGCTTTGACTTTTGCTGCAGTTGCAGTTGCTATCTTGTTCGCTTTCATCATTTGACCGTTTTCGCCGTCATTCCTTTCTTCCGGTCAGCAGCTTCTCGTTCCTGGTCCCTGCTGCTGCTGCTGCTACTACTGCTAACAGCTAACTGCTTTGCCAGACAGACGATTGGTCTGTCTGTGTATCTGTCATCCATACGTCCATCCACCTATTCATTCATTCACTAGTCAGGAAGGCAAACGGGCAAGGGCCGGTTCGTTCTGCAGCGGCTTTTGTTGTTGCTGCTGCTGCTGCTGCAGCAGCGACTGAACGACTGAAATGATGATAGTGGGCGCGCGTATTGCGGCACCCAGCGCACCCGGCGGCGGCGGTCTGTTCCGTCCCTCCTCGAGCACTGAGCACTGAGAGAGCCCGCTGACAGTGCTCATCCATACTGCTTCCATATTGCATTGATCATCACCTAGCGGTGTGTAGTAACAGCAGTAACAGACAGTAGCTAGGCCAACTCGAACATCGTCAACATGTGCCAGCATGTCCAGCCACGCAACAACGACAACGACGACGACAACAACAACAGCAACAACAACAACAACAACCACCGACAACAATAACAACAACAACTAGACCCACTGCAATGTCTTCAACACACACTGATGACGACGACGGCCGTAGCAGCAGCGCCAGTGGATACAACAAACTACAATACAAAATATATATACAAAATAATATAGCAACAATAACAACAGTAACAGCACGACGTAGTGCAACAACAATTATTCACACTAACGAAGGGCTTGATGGAATCATCCACATCATCATCATCATCAACGTGATCACAGTCCTCATAGCAACTCACAACGATAACAATGACGACCCCATATGCGCTTTTCTTTGTCACATGACAGACACTGCACAAACCAGACCATATTCGGGGAGCGTTTCGTACTGTTTAGACCTGGACAGCTAACTATTTTCATGTGAATTAATACATGAAATGAAAGCAGAAACGACGACTCTTTAACCACTGGTTCCGGTCGCGCTAATACCAGCAGCAATAACAAACGCGCGCGCGGAAAACACGGGAGTCAAAATAGCAAAAAAATCAGGAAGAAGAACACAAAGAATAACGAAGAAAGATGAGGGCCATCAGCAGCAGCAGCAGCGAGGCAATGCCTCGGACTACCTCGGACACCTCATAGACGACAGCAGAACTACCACAGACGGTGTTATTATTCCCTTTAAGCTCCAAAAACTCTTTGCGTTTTTCTTCACTCTTTCATGCCACTATATTGTTACACAAAAAGTCGAATACGAACTACGCTAGCAGTGGGCATTGCGCGCTCTTTGACGCCATCGTCCGTGGCGTCCCGCGTGTGTTGTCCCGACCTTAGCTACAACGGCTTCGCCATTTTCCAAGGCTACGTGAGTCCATCACGAGACAACACGGCAAACACAACTCCGATCCAGGACCTGCCATCAGTCAAACAAACGGCAATACAATGTTTCCAGTCTTTCACGTTTCGCATTCACGAGACAGATTTTGTTGACCTAGGACACGACTAATTGAGGCTGCTTGACGCCGAAATGAGCCCGACTAGTTCCAACGTTTCTTTTTCGACGTACCTCACGCGACTTTTGCTTTTAATCGACAAACACTTCGCAAGAATTGAGCTAGATAGCTAACACTCAACCTGCTAAACTTTGATTCTTTATCGGCACATAGATATCACTTAATGATAGCACTATATATATATATATATATATATATATATATATATAGCAGTTCAAATGTTTAGTTGCAAGGGCCGAAAAGTCAATACTTAAAATGTTTTCTCATTGTTTCAGCAGATTTAGCGGAGGACTAGCACTTAATAACTATAAGTATAGTAGCATAGTCATCCAACAAATGATAGTAGTCAGGTGAGAAAAAGCGACAAAAAAGTAAATGATGAGAAATGCATGGCGTTAAGCATTGGACACGGAAACTACGACAACAACGCGGACCTGTGCGTGTGTGTGTGGGAATAGCTCTAAAAGATGATTGCCCAAAGCCGACAACAAAGTGTTGAGGAAAAATACATGAGAAGAAAGGAATTAACAATAGCTGTACTATTATTATTATTATTATTGTTGTTGTTGTTGTTGTTATTTTTTCTGCCTACCGTTTTCACCGTGCTGCTCTGACAGTAGCTGCTCCCACAACTAGCTCCCACAAAAGCTCCTACCTTTCGGAATCACCTTGTGACTGCTTGATTTAGCATCTTCGACAGCAGAATGCGACGCTCAACCGCCACCACGCTGAGTGCCTAGGTACAGCAACCGTTGTTCCGGTTCGTGGTGCCGATTCGAGTTACAGCCGCCAGACAACCAGCCAGCCAGCCTTCCATGAAGATGATCGTGACCACGGCCAGCAGCAGCAGCCTATTCGACCGACAGTTTGACTCAACACTGCTCGCGCCGCGTTGCCATGACGCCACGTGCCACCATACAACACACATCATCTTCATACTGCACCTATTACTGGATAATGACACTAGCACACTTAAGCATCCAAGTACTATCCGATATGTATATATATATATATATATATATAATATAATATATATATAATATATATATACAACAGTATACGCAGTCGTTAATATACACAAAGAACAACTGTTAATAACTGACATTCGCTAGTTGACAGGAGAAGTTTAATTCTCATTTATTATAATTTAGAAGAATATATAAAATGCTTCACGGCGTTGCTGCTTGTCGACCTAGAAGTTTAATTAATACCAACAATGTCGGCATTATGTAAACATTTGTGCTATAGAGGCGACTTTTAATAGACTGTGTTCAAAAATCTAGCTTGGAGCGCATTGTATTTGAAGTATTTTCTTGTATGGCACGCGTTGTACTCAAGACAGGCTCTGGTCTTGTTAGACCTAGAATCGATGTGCCACTTCCTGATTTGAGCCTGACTTACGCCCGAAGTACCGGTAAAGAGCCGGTTGTTATTTTCTACCATTTAAGATTTGCTGTAGCTATAGTCTGTATTTCTTGTTATTGTCTTTGCTGCTGTTGCTGGAGATTGTGCTCCTAGCCTTGTGATAAATGACATTACAATTCTCGCAGTTGCTATGGACTTTATAATCATATTGCCGGTTGGAGTGTAGTTCCTGTTGTTGTACTAGTCACTACGATTACTGTGATTATCATATGGCTGTTGTTAACATTGTTTATTATTCATAATGAGTTTGCCATTCCATGGTTCGTATTGTCACCACTATGTTATAATGAAACGAGGCATCTAAAGAGCGAGGGCGCTCAATGCCATACCTTCATTGTTCAAATTGGCAACGTTCAAGTTATGGTTATTGATGTTTCCAGCCTCATTGTTTTCAAGTTCGAACATTGTAGTGCTTCTTATCAATTACTTGTCATTTCCGACCTTATTGTTGCCGTCACTGTGAATGTTGTTGTTGTTGGCATCTGGCAAAAGCGCCACCGTTACTGCGGGTGTTATTCTCCTTGTTAGAGCGCTTGTTACCACTGCTGCTAGAGCCGTCGATATATTCTGTATATTTTCAACATATCGCTGCTTCTAGTCCTCGTTTTGCATACACTACATAGACGCCAATCGTGCCGCCAAGCACATGGGCAGCGTAGCTACTTCGGCTGCACTCCAACTGAAATTACGATGGCTTCATAAAGCGAATGGACGTCTTCATCCATCTACGGTCTGTCACTATCGATGTCTAGTGGTCGAATAGTGAGTGAGAGAATACCACACCAGCACACAGCACATGCTAAAAGCCTCAGCGATACCGCGTCATCGTCTACGGACGACCCCTCACTGATTCTTTGCTGGGTTTGCCCTATCGGACCCACGAATGCAGAAGAGGAAGAAGAAGAAGAAACATGTGGAATGACAGACGATTATGCTGTCATCGCGAGCTACATGTACTATCCACCAACACTTAGACAAAGACACACACATACATACTCAATCCCACCCACCCCCATCATACCACAGAAGTATTGTGCACTCACTATTACCTCTGCATTACTGCAAGGACTTTAATTGCTGCAAGCTGCTAACTAGTTCCGTGGTAGCTACCACTCCCCGGTTGCCACTACAACTTCTATCATAGCTGCAACACACGAATACAACTATGAAATCGAGACGACAGGAGATCATCGCAATTAAAACACCAACCAACCAACCAACCGCAAGTCTGTCCGTCCTCCACACGAGTGCTGGCCGTGATCTAAAGCCTCGTTGACTTTACCTCTACATTTGCCCTTCAACGGTTCAGTCCGAACCGCCGCGAGCATCAATCGCTAACAACGTACCCGGAGCTAAATACTGTGTGGGATGTCAGCAACACACACGAAATCACCAACGGCAGAAGCAGCAACCAGCACCAGCTCTTGCGTCTGGAGCAACCAAGTACCGGCAAAATGATGAAGGTCAACGAAACCAACAACAACAACAACAACAATAGCAACAACTTCAGCAATAGCAGCCGCCGCCGCAGCCGCAGCATTAACGGCGTCATGTTATAGTGTCGCCACGCCACGACGTCTGCGCGTCGTCGCTCTGATCAGTTTGCTTGCGCTCTTGTTCATAATCGGCGCAACACGCCCTGCATGACGGTGGCCACTGCAGACACTGGTGGCACTATAACCGCCCACAACAACAGCTACGACATACAACAGCGCGTTAATAATCACCATCACCATCATCATCATCATCACCCCCAAATCATCACGTCGACGGCAGTGCGGACAGGCAGGCGGCAGGCGGCAGCATCATCAGCAGATGTGTGATCGGCCACACATTTCTAACGATTCTTCAGCGAAGCCTTGAGACTCGGGGTTGATAATGGCACAGTGACGAAAGCGACACACAAAGAGGAAATACATATTTAACGGGCAATTAACGACTATTACTGCTGCTGCCACCACTAGTATAAGGATCCTCACAGCCAACCTCACAACGAAAGGAATCCCAACACCAACAACAACGACAACTACAAACACCAATAAGTTAGGTTATCCTATTAGTTTCAGCTTGTTCAATTCTGTTCCTTGTCACCGTCGTCACTTATTCTTAGTCTTTATGCTGTGTAGTTATAATAATAATAATAATAATAATAATATAATTATTATTATTATTATTACATAAATAGTAGGCTTTGCCATAGCTTCCGTTACTGTCGGCTTTTATTGCTGTCGCATTCATTGTCGCATTATCGCCCAGCACCCAGCGTCACACGATTACTACTACAACTACTACCCTATTATTCTACTGTCGACGCCATGTTCTAGCTCCGTGCTATATTGTGATTGTTTTTTTGTTTGTTGTTGACGCGCCATCCCGGTACTAGACGGTGTCGTTTCAGCATCACGCTTTGAGAACCGTGTACGTGTTCGAGTGGTTTCCTTATGGTCAAAGGCAAGCAACGTGTAAAATCTGTCAACGTCGTCACGTCGCGCTAATTTGTGAGACTTTTTTGTCCCACGACGGCTCTTAGCTAGGCCTTTCTTCTTCTTCTTCTTCGAAGAGCTGGCCAGTCAAGAATTTGCACACCTCAAAAAGCCGCCGTCTAACTTCCCACCATGGGAATCCACCGTCAGTCAGACATGCAAACATACGCGCTCGCATGGCGGGGTTCTTTCTTATGTTTCTCTCTGTCGGTTGGCTGGGGATTTCTCGAAAAACCAGTCACAGACTTGAATGAAGTAATGATGAGAAAAGTGGAAAAAAACAGCACCCGGAGGTCTTCGATGATCATAGACAACGCAACAGTTTTTTCAGCAAATCCTTACGCGTCACACCGCAACGGATCGTATCGTTGCTAACGCTGATTCTCGTAGCAGTTAAACTACCACCACTGAAAGCTTTACACCTTAACCACTGTAATCTTGTTATTTCTTATATACGTTTACTATTGATGAAATTGGCCTTTGTGTTTGCATGTTTCAACGTACTTAAGGTGTTCTTAGGCTAACTGAACTTTTCATTATATTTCAATTTTCTCAAGCCCCCGTCTGAAATTTATCAGCCTCAACCCGATACGTCTTCCCTCGAAAATACAGCGTTATCATTGCTAGGTTCTAAGAGAAGTTTTAGGATAATTGTTTGTTGGCTAGTCCAAAAGTACTCCACGACCGTGTCTCGGTCATATTTCTTTAAAGTTCGTCAGGAGGTTTTGAGGCATAAGGCAAGCCGCCGGGGGTAGCCATGTGAAGTTCGGACTCTTACTTTACCCAGGCCCTCAACGCAAATAAGTGGCTTCCAAGTAGACCTTGCAAGCATTCGGAGCTGCTTGTAGCTCAATGCATTCTGTACGACAGTCATGAGGACAACGACACGGAACACCTCTTGTGCGGCCTAATGCCAGCGATTCAAAAAGCGGCGAAGTAGATTGACCGCCACGCTGCAGCGAGCACCTGAATGCGGGCACAAATATCCCCCTGAATTTACGGTGTAAACAAAAATTAACAGCCGTAGTCTGCTCCACATACGATATGTGAGGGTGGAAAGAAAAGTCAAGACTCGTAGAATAATATGCCGCAAAGCCAAACGGTATATACGATAATTTAACACCAAGGAAAAACAACTAGAAATAAAAACATATTTTAAGGAGGTTGTTTTTTAGGGAAAACAGCTAATAGTAAAAAGATGTAGAAGTATGAGTAACACTAGTGGTGGTGATATTAGTTGTAGTAAACCGTTACATGCCGGAAGGAAATGGGGAACACAGTGAACATTTTGGCAAATCATGTATGTCGTGCAACCGGCAAAAGAGCTAGCCTGAGCTAAGGCTCAACGAAGATCTGCTCTGCGGGGTGAACCAAATACGTTGGCCAGAAGCTGCTCAAATGCAAGTGAGTTTTCAAACGTTGATATGATAATACGAATAAAGTTGGAAAGAAAGTATGGCCACACCAAACGGGGCTAATCATCATGGGTGCTAAAACCATAGGCGGCGGGATACGCCTGGCATCAAAACCGGTGCAAACATATCAGGTCAGAGGTTGCGAAGCTAAAGATACACGACCTTCAACAAAAAGAGGCAAAGTACCTCGGCAGAGACTGTCGAGGTTACATTCGAAGAGAATGCCAGACAGGAATGGATTAAAGCCCGTTTCTGAGGGATTGGTTCTGTGTTAGAAAGTTAGTGACGCGGATATTTAGCGGGCAGTTCAAGTATATTGCTGAACAGTGTTCAATGCTGTACACCGCATACCGCGCGTTGTCTATATGAAAGTCTACAGGTTTTGCAATGTACCACTGTTATGGTATGGACACCCTTAAGCTAACGACTGTAGATGACCTTTTTAAAGTACCAGACATTCGACAATAAACCGACTAATGATAAATGATGAGATGATTCATGTCATGTTCGACATCCAAGCAACGACACGTCGGAGAGGGTCTCTCATTAGACCGCTAATACACACACAACGAATGCAAAAGTAGCACACCTCTATCCATGAAAAAGTAGATCGCCAGCTAAATGAAGGATAAAAGAAGAATTGTGCCATCTGAACAATACCGAAATGTGATGTAATATTAAATAGTAAGAATACCGAAATGGTATGTTTAAATTTCGATACTACAGTGGAATAAGAAATGGGAGTGTTTCAATCGGCTCCGGGACACAATGTTCCACATAGAATCGAAATAAGTAACACTTGTAAAAAGGTATTAGTTGCAGAACTGTATTTTTTGGGCGGCTGTAACTACAAGACATCATCCATACGGTGATCCCAGATAGGGGATATAGTGCAGTTCGAACCGAGCCCCTATTTCGCTCCCTTTGTCCCTCCGGTTTGCCATCGGCAGCTGAATGCTTCGTCGTTCGAAGGCAAGCCACTGCCTCGCCTGCAGTCTCTCTTTGGGTGCTGGCGGGTTTTTGATGTCGAAACGAATCGAAAATAGAGAAGTCGATGCTAGAACGACCCGACAATGATGGTAATGATGGTGATAAAAAAAAGAGAAGAAAAAAAAACAGATCAGAAGGAGAACTTCGTAGTGATGATGTGTCGCGCCGATATAGTACGCGATAAGCAGTCCGTGGTCGGTCAGTGTTCCTTATGCCGTTTTTCGACCAAATGGACCCGTTTGGGCGGGACCGCATAGGAACGTGAACCGACACACCAACAGCTACTAACTAGCAGGCTATTCCGTCGTCGTCCTACCAACGACTGTGGGCGACTTCGGCCAAGAACACCCACGTTTTCGCGAGCGTATTTTCGTCTGTTCCGCAGATCCGTTGGCGATACACCGGCCTACGTCCTACGAATTGACACCGGCCGATACACGTAATTCGTTTTCGTGTCGCGTTTTTAATGTTTCATGATCCATTCATTGTTCAATGCGTGCAAGTAACAACAACAACAACAAGTTAATCGGATTCGTGACGACGCCACCACCTCATGAGAAAGCCTATATTGATGTGTGTGTGTGTGTTGTGTGGCATATTGGTTGGATTCCATCCAATCCGATTACAGACGAAGTATATAAGTCAGAGCAATCGTCAAATTCGAATAATAATAATGAGAAGACCACTTTAATAATGGTACATTATGATGTATACAAATATGTTTACAATTTGATCACCCCATGGCCATCGTCGTGTTCGCAGAACTGGACGTGGTTCGGGCGGGGGGGGGGGGGGGTTGCCGGGGGCAGAACAGTCGTCGTCGTCGTCGTTGTGTTGTAGACGAAGTAATGTTGTTGTCATTGGAGAGTAGACACCGAGTGTCTGCACTGGGCGGCCAGTTTTCTTCTGAAAGATTTAGACCTGTCGCCCACTTGGTCGTCCATCGGCCCGTCACCATGACTCAGCAACAGCAACAGCAGCAGCAGCAGTGGCGGTAGCGGCGGCCGCAGCCGACTGCTGTTGTTGTCATCGTCGTGGTTGTTGTCGTCGCTATCATCATCATCATCGTTGTTCATGATGAGGACGAGCAGTCAGTCGCCAATGTGTGCGTCTGTCTGTCTGTCCGTCTGTCCGTACCTGTCTCTCTGTCTATCTGGCATCCAACCAGACGGAGCTAGGCGGTCGCTCACCAAACGCAGCCGACGCAACGCCGACATTGAAGCAATGGCCGCAGCCAGCTGCCGTGTTGGCTTGGTTAAGCGACAACGGTTGGAGTTTGACGATAACAACAACAACGGCGACAACAACAACAATAACAACAACAAAACAACAACGACGACGACGACGACGACGGCCGTCGATGATGATTCGGCTCATTGAACAGAAAGAATACTTCGATTGCCGAACGGCGGCAAGTCTACGTTAAACCACCACCACCACCACCACGCAAAAGCAGTTACAGCCAGTGCTAGCTGTGAGTAACAACGGGGGAAAATAAATCGCGATAGTAACAACAACAATAACAACAACAACCGTGATAACAACAATTGTAATAGGGGTGACAACAACATAAACAACAACAGTAGCAGCAACAACAACAACAACAACAACAATATACTCACATTAGCGACTATAGTATATACTAAGGCGGCAGCAACAAGTTATAAATGACAATAACTTATGCAGACGCCTTATTGGCAAAGCGAGCAGCTACTATTCAAGAAATCGCGGCAATCAAATCAATCGACCGATAGACGTTTTTTACCCTAACAATCAACGAATATCCAAGCTGATAGCTGCTTGCTCTGACTTGCTCAAACAAGCCAACACAGATGCTCCAAAAAGAGTATAGCAGTAAAGGGATAAAATATAACTTGCTTTCCAATAAAGTTAGTGTTAAAGACATACATGTCCAATATAATGAACAAGATGAAGAACAATTTCAAAACTCACCTGATATCCATAGCGCACTAAGCCCGTTGACAAGAAAGCCAACAGCATAAACAAATACACAGCAAGCCAACCAAGATAAAACCCGAACAGAACAGAAAAATAGATATAGGTCAAAACATTTGTATAATTAGAAAATATTGGGCCTCATTTGCTGTGCGTTAATCTACCAGGAACTCATAGATAAATGATGTAGTGGAGCGTCAAAGTATTTACGAATGAAAACGGTTTAAAAACGTGAACACATCTTCTCAGGTGTAACCAACAGACAATTAGCCAAGTGAACGTGTACCGCATCCTTGTGGCTTGAACAGCATGTCGTTCAGATTCAACTCTTTTGATTTTTGGATGGTCTCAGCCTCTTTTACTCTTGTCAAAATTATGTCACCACGACAAGCATCAATGCCTATCTTATCTCTCTCTCTCTCGCGAACACATCCTCTCCATCACACTTAACGAACTCTGCCGTCTCTCTGTCCCTCAGCTACTCAAATTTACCTTGTACCTACAGTTCACCGATTGAGTAAATCGTCCTACAACTTGTAGGGCTACTTAACGAGTGAAAAACGACGTCTTATTCTCTAAGAACCAAGATCACTGTTATTATTATTATTCGGCCGAAAACGATGTTGAAAATCGAGCTTCATCGCGATGCCTCAGACAGGGGTGGTGACATAGCATTGTTACTTTGGCAACGACTTATAGTGAACAGGTAGATGTTGTGGCACTCGACGCCCCGACGTTGACTTAGTCAACTAAGAGAAATACAAAACATTGTTCGTGCTAGTGATACAAACCTAACAGAGGAGATTCACTCGTTGAATAGAGTTGCCATGTTTTGCTGCTCGTTCTACTATAGTTGCCAAGCTGACTCGCTGGTGATTAACAGCGACTATATGCTGGGGAATGGGCTTTTTCTCCGGCAGCCGTAGCCTGCCGACGAGTGCTGAGTGAGTGACTATTTGTCTAGAGGCTGTAAAAAGTTGATGAAGCAGCAAAAATCGCACATAAAGAAATCGCACGTCACGCAGGAACGCGTAGCTGCAAGAAGTTAAGTCGGAACACAGCCCACACCACAGACACATCCACCTGACCCTATATATTCACACGTGTTCTTTTTTTTTATGAGTAGCGTATCTTTTGCCCTTCTCGTTGTCGCCGTCGTAAATTTCTTCTTTTTTCTTGCTGTTCACATGCCTAGTGTTTTTTTTTCGTTTTCTTTTTCTTTTTATGGTGCGGTTTGGCTACAGACAGAGATTGGAGCAGCTGTTGATCTTCCCAGCCTGCAACGACCATAAGTGTCACAAAAGACTGTAGTTCTGTCATGAAGCACGTCCTCACACACTCAGACACACCCACAAGTATTTGGTCTCTCTTTCCCAGTCAAAGCCAAACAAAGATGCCTACATGGGCACGTTCATATACGCAAATATGCACACAACAAAAACACACAACAAAAACAAGTAAATAGATATCGCGGAAGCAAAGCAAACGGACATCGAGCGAAATGGTGCGACACCGATTCGCTACAGTCGTCTACTGCTAACAACACACGACTGACAAACAGAATGATAAACTCAAACAATAACAACCAGAATAACGAAGCTTTACTATGAAAATCAAATATCTATATATCTATCTAAAAAATAACTAACATAAAAATAACTAAATAACTCGGTACTATGAAGAACACGATCACAAATCTTACCTGCTCACACTGTGAGAAGAGACCAACGTACTATCTAATAGTCGCGCGTTCATCGGCACAGCTCTAATAGACAGACTGGTTTACCCCTCTCGTCTAGTTGTACCAACGTAGTATATATATATATATATATATATATATATATATATATATATACGTGACACTACAGTATAGATCAAACAAAACAGCAAGACAATTGGAGATTCTTAAGGTTATGTTAATATGTCTTTGCGAAAATGTGTCCCACATCCAAACATGATCAGTGCGCAATAAGCTGCGAAGCGATTACCACGAGAGTATAGCATCGATGACCCCAGTGATATCGTCGTATACGACACTTCTAGGCTTGTGTATGTTTATTCCCTTGGAATATATTAGGCAGGGTCGAGCTGAAAGGTCTACAATAATAATTTAAGTTCCCTTAGGTTATATTTTGGGGTTGTTACCTGTGGGATACGTGAGTGTTAGGTACTCATCATACATCCGGACAGTTGGAGAGCCTCCGCCCGCGGGACGGACAAGCGAGCGCAAACAACAGGGGGTTTCCTTCGCCACCGTTTGTCTAATTAGATCCAGTGTGAATATTATTAAAAAAATACACGCAGCAGTTTTCGGGTGCAATGACGATAGACGAATTTGATCCTACAATTGGGGACGCTACGTTTGCGCTGTGGAGCGAAAGAGTGGAGTACGGGGGGTGCATGCTATGTGGACAATTATCTTTTTTTTTTTTGATAGATGTTTATTGATTACATATATAATCTTGAGAGTCTCACATCAGAGACCCACTACACAGTGGTACATTTTACGCTTTTGATGTTTTTAACATCCGATAAACTCACAGGTTTTACATCTTTCGCTGATAGTTACATCGCTAGTCCCATGCTAACTTACAGCACTAGATCACAAGAATTGACAAATTTCACCAGACTGGCAAGTCTGCTGTCAGCCATTCGTGCTGATAACAATTATCTACTACCCTCTTACACGTATATTACTACCTGTCTTTAGAACTATATATATATATATATACATATATATAAGTGTATATATGGCCAGACTGAAGGCGTCGAATAACGACGGCAGAGAGAGAGAAAGACACAATCGTCAAACATCGATCGTGCCAGGCCGGCCACCCACTCGATCAGCAACAACAGCAGCCGCGACGCAGTGGCGAGTTGGCTAGAAGTTGTGCCACTGCCACCACCACCACAACCACCACCACCAGCCGCCGCCGCCATCAGACGACACTCACGAAGCACAGAGACACAGTAACACATCGTTTGTACACACGCTCCACGTAGCGCGAGCTACAATTAGCAGTTACACCAGTCAGCGACATCAGTACACTGCTGCTGCTACCACAATTGTACTATCGTCGTGAACAACATTTTTTGTTGGAGTGGCAGAGAAAAGTGACCGAGGCCTCGGCTGAGGTAGCGCAGTTAGATGTGTACCTCACCAGGGAGCTTTGGGAGGGAATGGCATGCACTAGCCGGCACGTGTACACAAGGTACATTGTACATGGCTATCATCATCACTTGGTGTGTTCAACTCAAGGATTTCACCAAGTTGGCGATCAGTGGTCGTTGCCGGTTCTGCTCGCAGGTAGGCGCTAAATACCACGCAGCGAGCTGCCAGTCGCATCGGCGGTCTTTGCACTTTCTTGCCCGGTGGGACGGTCGCTAAAGTGTTCAAATTGTATATAATGATGATTGTATTGTATTTATGTACCATCTTGAAATGCAAAATTATTGCAAAATAAACAATGTAGTATGTACTATCGTCGTCAAGTACTATTACTACCTCTACCCCCGTTTTTTTTTGTATATATTTCTGCTACCAGTGGTGTATGCAGCAGCAGCAGCAGCAGCGACGACGACGACGACGACGACAATAATGAAGCTGCATATATACCTGATATTTATTAATCAATTTATATTACAATCCTGTGTAAATGAACGTGTTAACTTTCAGCCTATAACAGCCCTGGTGTGCACCATTCGGCAAGCGACCCCAAAACTGAGAACGCGTTGCCCCGCTGGACGACAATAATGAAGCTGCATCAATCGACGAGCCTGTGTGTTTGTGGTCGTGGCATTACTTACTCCCACAGTAGCAGCCGCAACAGCAACAGCGGACGCAGCAGCAACAGCAGCAAATGTCGTTCGTAGTATGACGTTTCGCTGTGCGAAAAGCCAAAGCATAGCCGCAACAGCAGCAGCAGCAGTACATAGAGTAGTGAGACACAACATGTACGGTGCATACGGCATACAGTGTATGACGGCAGACACACACACAGAGAGAGAGACACACAGTTCGGATCGTCATGTTCATCGTGGTTGCCAAAGCCGGATCTGCTACCGCCCTCGGCTCGAACGAACGGGCGGCCGGGCGGGCGGCTGGGGGACCGCTTAAGACTAGCACTGCTGCTGCTGCTGCTGTTGATGCTGATGCTGATGCCGATGCCGCTACCGTCGTCTCTTAGTCAGCGCGGTCGGCCCTACGATCTTGCTTACCATAGACGTCTTGCAACAGAAATACGACGCCGCACCACACATATACGCAATCAACGAAACGCAACTGTAGACAAACTAGAGAGACAATAGAGTGGGTTAAAATGGGTGTATCTAACTATAATTGCCAAATTGATCTGAGAGAGCGAGCGTGCAAGCGATAGAAATAAGAAGAAAGGAAGGAGAAAAGACGCCGTCAATATCTTTTTCTCGTCAACGATGACACCGCTTCATGGTTGCTGATGCTGATGAGCAGTCGCTCTCGGCCTGCCATAACTCTACTGAACCACATCCGAACGCAGTCGGGGGACCAGTTTCTAGCTGTGTGATGGAAAGATGGCTGGGCAAATGAAATGCCATAAGTGACAAGGTCTTACTCGTCGTGAAGATCGTGCGAACACCTCAAATAACTTCAACAGACCCGAGCAACACTTCAACCCTTCGCGCCTTTTTTTGCAGGCAGCGCCATCACCGGTTCCACAAGGCAGCGGCGTACCTGTCTGTCACAACTGTTATGCACGATTTTATCGTGGATATGCACGCATACACATAATACATCCAGCAAATCAAATATTAAGTATGTCGACGATGTCAGTGCGCTTTTATCAAATACGATATCCGCCTTCAGCAGCGGGTGAAGCGTCCCGTTGATGGTTTCGCTCGCTGGTGTAAAGCGGATGAAATTATCCTCTCGATGAATAAATGGGTCGTTCCCACGTGAAACAACGACGATTATACGGTTTGACCAACGTGTACAGTATATGCAGTTCTTATGCAGCCCTAGCCTGTTTGTGATCTGTGAAATCGACGTCTCTTACCATAAAACTCAGTTGGCTGAATAAAGAGTGATTCTAACTGTTACTGCTTTCCGTTGCTTTATAAGTAATTATTACGGTTTCTAACCAATTATTCCAATCTGTTGTTTTATATTAAATGGAATCTATTGCTCAGCTCCATCATATGAAGAAAAGTAAGGATGAATTAAAGGATGTGCAAAAACTATTCTGCAAAGACTGCAGAAGAGCTGCGAGAGGAGCGGATCTATTGACCAGACAGAAGTAATTGCTTTCCCTTGACCACCAGGGCATGGATGAACTAATAACCCTATTTCGGGCAAATGTAAAAAACAGTAGTTGACTTTGTCAACTTTGCCTTTTTCGCTCGCTTTCTTGACGTCGGACAGAACTTAAGGCCACCAACGACAACACGGCAATCGAAAACATGTCGCAGAAAGAAAGCAATGTTGACGAGAGAACATTGATGTTTTCACTCGCCACCACCTTCATACACCATCACACGCATACACAAAATCCTGACGACTCGAATTTGGTATGAAACGATTTTGAGATGCCTCCTATCGTTAAAGTTAATGTATTTAGAGCAACAGCGACTACTGGTCGAAATATGTGAACAAATCTTGGCAGTATAGTCCAAAATGCAAGCGTCCAGATGGATTTTCGAAGACAAAAACCTGTAATTTTATTTATTCATAGAAAGAGAGAGAGAATAAATACTCGTCAAAAAGACCGATCTGCTGCTAAGCAGTCATAAATGATTGGAAGCAATTTTGCGCACTTTTGTACATAAATCAGACAGTACTCCATATCGCTTCAGAACGGAGTGACAGATGGAACTCAGCACATCCACGTTCGGAATAATATTCTCGCTCATTCTGACGAATGGGGCGCATATTCTATGACCGGAGATAATAAACATACGTTATATAACAGAGAGTGGACACTGAACGGTGAGAATACAGCGCGAATACAGAGAGCGGAGTAGCTAAACATAAATTTTTACAATGAAGACTGTTGACGAACGTAGCCTATTCGCCCGGTCTCAGTTGGAACTACCGAAATGGTTCTAATAAGATTCACAACACTATGAAAATTACTTGCAGGATTGGCACATCTATTAAAAACAGACAAATAAATAATTTCTAGAAGATAATTTCTAGCAAATAAGGTGACAATATTTACCAGCAAAGCAGTTTAAAAGCAAAAAACAAGCAAGGATTACAATAATTAAATAATGTGATAATTGCTATAAACTGTCATTTTCCTCGTGCTCACATGCATTTCGCTAAATAAGTACTTAAGGTATGCACAATTGTCGCTAAAAACCAACTACGTGTTTATCGTTCGACACAATAAGGCGCAGTGGGCAGTGGCAACAGAGACAACATCATTTGCCCAATGATTAGCATGATCAACTGGGGTGCGTGAAACGTTACCGTCTATAAATACATAATTAATACACATTGGTGCGTAGTCGTCAGATGAGCCCAGTGCGTGGTGAGTGTAGCATACAAGTGGAGCAATATACAGCTTAGCATAAGCTGGCCGTCGACTCGCAACAATAGTTATGTAACGTAATAAATATTGTTGTTAGTCATTATGACCCTGGAATCTGACGCCTATTCCGTTTATACGATTGTAATAGTATAAACGGAAAAGTGCGTTTTCGGCACTGAGGACACCAGCAACGTGGTGCCCTCAGGCCTGCACACATTAAGCACCGTTCTATGCTAGGTTACTGTTGCACCTGTTGCAGCAGCAGCAGCAACAACAACAACAACAACAGCAACAACAGCAACAAGAACAACAATAGCAAGACGATCGTAACCGTGAAGAGACTGTAGTTGTCGCCGTCTAGTCTTCCACCAATCGTGCGAATCCTTGTGCGAAGACCAAACGGACATCGCACGGCTTCATACTTCGCCGCCACCGAAACCGCGACGCCGCCGCGGCTCGGTCGGTCGAAGGGTGAATCCGGTGCGGCGAAACGATGCGGCGACGACGTCATCTTGTTCGTCTTTCTACCCGTTTTCCCTTGTCTTGATGTCCGTATGCCAGCCACAACATTCCTTCAAGCTTCCGCGCAGACCGGAACTTTCGTGTTTGTCTTGATAGGCACTCAGTAGTGTTTAAGATCACTTGTTTCTCTCTAACGAAAATAGCAACAACAACAACAACAACATATCAAACGCAACAGAAAAAAAAACATGAAGAAACGGAGAGAGACAGGGGATAACTTGAAAGAAATATATAGAGTGAGCGAGAGAGCGAATAAAGTCTGATAATTGTTTTATTGGGCCGTCCATGTGTCTGTCCGTTGGTTCGTCTGTCAGCCTGACCACCATTCAAGAAGGACCATTGACGGAGTCATCGAAGTCCGCACCAACCAACCAACCAACCACCCGCAGAAGCAGCCTAGTGGCGGTAGGCTTCTAGCAGTGAGTGCAAACCGACGGCTTTGCCGACAGATTCATCACGTCACATCATCGTAACGGCGGCGTTTCACTCGTCGAAACGGAGGAAATGATGAGTGGTGAGCGGAAAAGACGTAGAAACGTAGCTCGTTCTCGCACTTCCTATCGTAAATTGACGAATACTCGATTAATTCAGCTAAATCTTTTTCGATCGTGCACCATATCTAATTCGTCGGCGAACCGCAGCCATCGTATCGTCATCAGTATGATCGTCACATCGCCACCACAGAGACAGTGTCAAGAGCACTGAAAATTGAATTTAAGGTGAAACATGATAACAAAACCATTCAAGCAATATGAAACAATTTTTAGCCTAACCGTTGCACCGAACGGTGATGCTACGCTTTCTTCGAGATGAATCAAAATTTCACGTTTTGGAAAATATTGGAGTGATCATAGATGTGGAGGTCACATGAAGTTGTAGCTTTTTTCACAAACGATTCGCCTAGGAGAGCAGTTGATTAAATGATGGCGCCATCATTCGTTGAAGAGGATCGTGTGTCTCTGAACAACCAATGGCCAATCGCTTAATGCAACAACATTTCTTTGCAGCGGCGGCGGCGGCAGCAGCAGCAGCAGCAGCAGTAGCATCATCTTGGTTGTGGCCACTAGCTGCTGTTCATCATCATCATCGTCATCATTATCATCATCATCATCGTCATCATCATCCGTGTGATTACTATCATCATCATCATCATCATCATCCGATCCACTTCCGGTAGCCGCCGTAGCAAGGCCGGATGGGCCGCGCATTTTGCAGGCTTTTTGTTGTTTGTCGCCGATGCGTTTCCACTACGAATCACTGCATTCTATCGGCTACCTGGGTGCTGGTGCTGCTGATGATGATGATGATGATGATGGTGGTGGTGGTGATGCTGTCTTCCACTGCAATCGTTGTCGTTGCTCGCCTGTTTGGTGGTGGTGGTGGTGGTGGCGGCGGCGGTGGTGGTGATGGTAAAGCACCCCGCAAAGCAACGGTCCAAACGACCCGATCAGTCAGTCATTCAGTCAGTCATTCAGCCAGGCAGGCGGGCGGGCAGACAGAGAGACAAACAAACGGTCAGCCCGTCGCCAGGTGGAATAACCGGGTAGCCGGTGGCCGGCCAACATAACAGTGAGCACAACTCACTGTTCGACAATCCAGCCAGGTCATCAATGATGGCGCGGGCGCGCGCGCGCAGATGCTACAGTGGCTCTTTATACTTGCCCACAAGCAATCACAACAACGACAACAACAACAACAGCAAAGCAACAACAACATTGTGCTTTTAGCGCCAAAAGTGTAGTGAGTTTGAATAGCAATTACAGGGACCCTGGCGACATCGATTGCACTGCCGCTGCAAGGTAATGTACCAAAAGTATGCGCTAATAGCAGCAGGAGCAGCAACAGCAGCAGCAGCAGCGGCAGCGGCACGGCGACCAAACCGACGTTGGCAAAAACGATCACGTTGTTGTATTGATCAGTGAACGATACCCCTAAACAACACAGCAGCAGCAACAGCACCCTCATAGCTAGCATACTACTATCATCATCATCATCATCATGATTATTATGATTATTACTAATATCATGATTACAACTACAATTATGTGATGATGTTGTTGTTGTTGTTCTCGTGCAACGCGTGCGATCGCGTTGCAATAGCGATTGAACCGAGTGGGCGGCTTCGTTATGATGGGCTGCTGCTGCTGCTGCCGCCGCTGCCGCTGTTGTGTCTGTTCCGCCAAGCTGACCGACCCATCTCTCGATGGATCAATCGATCTATGTATGTATGTCTGTCTGTCTGTCTGTATGTAGCATCGGGACAGACCGATCTATTGGCCAATCAACTAACCGTCGATGATGGGCCCACGATGACTGGACGCCAACACTGAAACCACCACCACCACCAACAACAACAACAACGACGCCTTTATTCGTCTTCCCTTTTCCGCAATGCCTTTCTTGTTTCTCTTCTTGCAGGAACATTAACTCACGCTACCCTGCCGCTTGCCCGCGTGCCTGCTGCTTGCTTCCAGCTGCTGTGGATGGATGGCTCACTCGGACTGTTCAAACCGACTTTCTAACGGCCATCTTTTCGCTCGCTGTATTTCGCTACTCCCCCTCATAACGAGCGACTGGCGTCGACATGATGGCGATGATCGCTGCTGCTGCTGCTGCTGTTGTAGTGCATACGAACAGATAGACGCTGCATACAAAACGAGAAGCTCCGACGGTTAGGAGACGAAACAAAGTCGGACACGTGGGTGCTGCTAGTTACTGATGAACATACATGTAAAGAATCATTCGCTCTCGCGTTACTACGAATCAACTAACCGCTGGTTAGTGTGTTGGTCGTAGTATGTAGTATGAAATGAACAACGGCGTGCTTTAACATCGTAGAACCGCATCCCACCGTGAAATCCACTGCCATCATGATTTTTTCTACTTAGGATTGCATATCTACATAAACATAAGCAAAGCAACCTAATTGCTATATCATTGCATAAAAGCAGTTACATGGGGACTACATGCATTTATGAATTTTCGATGTGAATTAGAATGAAAAATTAACAATAAGATCGTGTATAATGTTTTATAATGTTCTTCTAAAAATAGAATATATATTTTGATATAGACGTAATTTGCGTCAGTTTCTAAACATTTCTTAAGACAGTGAATTCATGCATCGAAACACACCTCCGAATCGCGTCATCGTGGTAAAGGATCTATCGCCTTTTCGCATTATCCATACACGCTAGTAAAAGATGGGGTTTCATCCCCCATGGTCGAACAAAATTATAATAATATTTATCATCATGGTATCAAATGATATTACAAATGCTCCGGGGCTCGAAGTAGAGACAAACATTACTATCTACGATCTATTACGGTTATACCAACCACATGACCATGATGACGAATGATAGCAAACAACGGTCGTTTCTGTGTGTAGTATCTAGCATAAGTGTGCATGAAGTCCTGCGCTTCTGCCCCTGCTTCCATTGGTTCTACATTTCGCAGTGCATCATTAATAAAAAACGATAAAGCCAACGATTGTGCCCTTAGTTGGTGCTGGGGAACAGCCATGCGGTTCAACACAACTAAAAATCGTACGCAAGGTGTTCACGGGTACCATTTTGCGACTAGAAGGGGAGATAAAACGAAGGAAAAAATACACCACTTTGTACATTAATAAAATATGCAGTGTTGGTTTTTGTGAAAGGTATTTTGCAGTCCCAGCTCAATCAAATCCGAGGCGGGTAACCGTCGAAACAGCAAACACAGTGCCTCCATTAATCCAGTAAGCCAAAAGTTATTACTGAGATCAAGGTGGATATACTTCCTCCCCTCCATTAAATGAATGCCTTAGTAATGGATCTTTGGAGTGGCACGTCCTGTTCGCCATAAGAGCGACGGAGTGTATGCAGTCTATAAATTGAATTGATAGAATACATAGAAAACATTAAATTTTTCAAATCTTAAAAAAACAGATATATATATATATATATATATATATATGTTCGAACTTGCGCACGCGCACATAAAAATCGTTTCCCCTGTACCCTACAATTGAATAATTATACTACATGTGTTATGAGCAGTTATTTAGTATATATATATATATATATATATATATATATATATATATATATATATATATATTCATGTATGTATATATTGTCGTCATAAGTCATGTAACAGGCTTTGTTGGAACCCACAGAGATACGCGCGCTTCACACATTCGAATCCCGTGTGGGATACTCATTGACGAGAAGAGCTACACAAGCCGAAAATTACATTACGAAAATAGTGAAGACATGGCTTGCTTGCCCTAAGGAGACCAGATCTCACCCCTATAGATTACTCCGTGCGGGGCATCTTGAAGGTCAAGGTTGGACGGACACACCACCAACATCTGGACCAGCTAAAATAAGACATTTAGCAGATATGGGATAAACTTGATGAAAGTTCCCTGCGTCCAACGGTGCTTAGAGTGACCAAGCGCTTGAGGCAGTGTATGACCAAAAAAAGAGACCGATTCGTATGGAAATGTGTGTATACAAGTGCTGCTGTATCAAAATAAGCCAAAATATTTTGAATAAGTCGTACACCTTTTCATTCAGAGGACCCAGGCCGCATTGCCCCGTTGTACATTCAACGATAGACGCTGTCTGAGAAAATCGCCCGCTCTCCTATCTCCGCTGGCTATAATTAGCCGCTTCCGACCTTCTGCAGCAAACCGCGAGTGGACGGTCCCGGCCCGCCAAGTGAGTAAAACACGTACCTACTTGTTGAAACTCACGAGAATCGCGCGCTTCTTGTGCCAATTAAGCAAGTAAAGTAAATTTTATTTGCTTGATAAGTGTCTGTACAACAACAGAGGCAGATGCACCAGGTCAAACCGTCAGGTCTCTTCCCGGCATCCCTGTCAAGTCCGACGGGCTCCAAGACGCACGGTAGGCTAAAAGGCTCGTAAAGCTAATGAAGGTTTCAATCCAGACTTGGTGCCTTGCTCGCCTGCCTCCGCTGGCGATCAAAAAGGCCAGGTTGTCCGGCCGGACAACGTCTCCACAGACGCAGGCGTGAGCGCACACCAGGTCTGTCCCCAAACAAACACGTTCCTGAGGAGGCCCAGGTGACCCCAAAGCGTGTCAGCTGACACTGTTCCTAGCATAAATTCACTTTTCAAGCAAAAGGCGATTATTTACGTTTCTCCTTGCAGGAGTACAACGCTTATATAACAATGATTCTTTACTTCTCAGCAATTCTTCCCTCGACGCTGTAGTCGCACCTAATCATTTATATTGATCTATATACCCTAAATATATTCTAGTAAGTTTACTTAACATGCGACACTTATATACAAAATATCTCTATTAACCATATCAAAGGCTCTTCAAGACAAAGAACAATACAATCCTGCCCCCGCATCCTTGATATTTTATCTATTTGATTCAATAAAAAGATATGGTCGTCTAATCCTTGCTATACCCGCATTGCTATTCCTCAATGTTTGCCGTTCGATTCGAACATATTCTGCACCCGACTCTTAAGAAATTGCATACAAATACAAAACATAATTGGTGTAATAGTTATCGGCCATCTATTTTTCAAATCCCCGTTATCGACGCCACCCTTTGGCAGCAAAAATATTCTCTCCTTACGCCAATTTCTTGGTAGGCAGCCCCCGGCAAATATGCTATTAAAAAGTTTAGACAAATAACATATGTTGACACCAACGCCTTTCCTACCTTCAGCGCTATTCTATGTAACCCATATGCTGTCCTCTTTTTCATTATTTTAATAACTTCATCCATATCTCTTACCCTTGAAAGTATACCCGTATTCACTATCGACTTCCCTTCATTAACTTCATCACTGATAAACAAAAATAGCGCTTCTACCGCCGCATCTATTTTTTCTGTCATTTAGTTTTTGGTGCTCGAGGTTAGCCAAGCTTTTTCCCACATTGACTACAATCGTCTTACCCGTTGTCCTTTTGGGGCCCCAATACACTATTAAATTCCTGTTCGTCCTGCCGTTTTATACCTTATTGTACCAATTCTTTTCTCCATTCCTTTTTTCCAAAATTGCCGCCTCAATTTCCTCATTCCACTATCCCTTCTCTCTCCCTCTTCTACAATCAACTACATTATACCTTTTATCACGTTTTTCCGTGCTATTGTTTGCATTTCATTTAAATCTATCCCCATGGCATTCCCTGACAGCTGTTTAGTTTCGTCTATAAGCTTACTTCTTGTCTATTTACTTCTTATGTACTCTCAACTTATTAGTAGCCATTCTCCGTCCCGTAGCTTCCACTCAACGATGATCACTGCAGCAGGCAGACAAAATCAACCCTTGACATTCCATCTATTTTTTCATTTTTAATCATCTCTCCTACCCATTCCCATACTTTTCCTTTTACCATAATATAATACACACAGGACTTCACAGTTCACTTTTACTAAGTATGAATATAACATTGTTACTTATATTGTTGTCAGCTGCTCTTAGCATATCATTCGAGAGAGGCAGTGCAGCGATATCAGTCTAAAAAGCCAGGCAGGCAAGTGCATGATACTTCGTACATGCTTGAGAGAACAGTCGACAAACGTTAAACCCCTTAGAATATCGTTTTTGAACAAATCAGGTGACAATAGCCATGAACTATGCATCTGGTAGAAACATGGCGACTGCCACATGCAAGACCAGACCAGAGATGAGAAGCACTGAAAATATTCAGTTCTCCAACCTTCCGTCGGACTCGTTTAACTTTGTCCCATTCCGAGGTAAAGCTTTTGAATGGTACTGCACGCGGCGTCTTCAAGCTCAATCAAATTAATTTCAGCAACCGGTGCATAGCTGACATGAGCAGATGCGCACAACACGGCTTCGTACCAGTGTATATATGTATATCGGGCTGGTAGCGGTATCTCGCTGAACGGCCAGTGTGCAGCAGCAATGCACACTCAGTGTATTGTTGCTGTTGAGTGGAAGCGCGGCACATAAATATGCGTATTTGGAGCAGTACAGCTGGTATCGCACATAAGTAGGTACAATGGACTCTACTAGTACAGCCACGAGTATCTGTCTACCAGTAGATGGTACTCTTGATTCACTCTACCACGAGTAGTAGCAACAGCAGCAAGCCGTGGTAGTGTAGTCAAAGTGAAATTACTCACTATTATGTACAATCGATGAGCGTTATCTCATCAGTCATCATTTCACCACATATTTGCTTTTAAGCGCATCGATGTCATGGTACGATCAAGATATGTATAGTAGTCGCAGGTGAGGCGTATCTCTCTCATTTTTATTTCAGGGTTTGTTTCTGGTGAGTTTAAACGCAAGACATGGGTATGCACGGTTTTATGACACATCCTATCATCAAAAAACTGAAATTGTAAAAAATAAAAAAACAAGAACTAAAAATACCAAGAACATAACAACGCACAGCTTATAGGCTGCTATATATATATATATATATATATATATATATATATATATATATATTTTTTTTTTAATATATATATACATATACACACATCAATGCCATTAGGGCCATATATATAAAGAATACCTGCTATGACAAATGCGGACGTTCACTCTAGTAAACATTTGGGTCACGACCGCAGTACGCCAAAGCTAAGCATAATATCGATTTTTCATACAGAAGCCTGCTTACCGCCGGTCAAATGTACCAAGAGTGGACATGAATTGATGTGCATGGATGTGTACGCATGCGTGCACATTCGATTAGAACCGTGCCCAGCAGAGCCGCCGCAGCAGCTGCCCGTGCTGCTGCTGCTATCGAGGTATCTGCCCAAAGTTATTTTTAGCTAACGATCCATACGGAACCTCCGTTAATAGGTGCGCAGATAGCTTGGAGTAGGAAGTTGAGCGAAACAAGGACTCGAAATGGTTCCGGTGTCCTGGGCTAGAGGTACCGACCCCCCACATTTGCATACTACTCACTTTGGAAGCTCACAAACAATAAATATATCTTTATCAACTCAAGGTACGTTTATATATTTGATTTACATGCTTTTGATATATTGGACGAGTATGCCGAAAGAGACTACAGACACAATGTACAAATAAATTGTTCTTTCGTAACTGTCGTATGTTTACAACTTTGTTGCAGTTCATTGCTGTTCTTTGTTATTTTCCGTTTGTTGTTGTGACTGTTGTTATTGCTGATTGCATCCCGATTGTATAATTGTAATAATTATACAATCGCTTCTGTTGTTGCTGTTGTTTGTACAAAAAATAAACAAACAAATTGCAATAACGAGAAGAGGCATAACCTCATAAGTTCTGTGGATTATAAGTTTGTTATCTCCTCAGGTGACAGAAAACTGGAGATTCCGCTGGAGACGCTGTGTCAAGCGTGTGATCGAAGCGCACTATCGTAGGGAATTTCCTACAGCATTAACTGGCGACTCTACGATTCCGACTTGCTTCAGCTGGAGTGTTTGCTATCGGCTTACCTTGCATGTCGGCGCTGCTCGGGTGTACGGTTCCATCTTGGCAGATGCGTAGGTCCTTCAGGTTCTCGATGAGGTAGACTCGCGTCGAATTGTTTGAGTTGGCCACCATGTCAGATCTTTTCACGTCGCTGCGTTCGCGACCGGCCGGCAGCTTGGCGGTGAAGGTTGCGTTGCCAGCATTCCGGTGTGCCAGCCAGAGGCGCTGCAGCGTTTTGCACGCCTGGAACGCCAACGCCCAGGCATGCTCCTCGCTCATAGGGGCACCGAACGCATCGAGAATCTCGAACAGCGATACGTACCCCTCGGCAATTGTGCCCGGCGTCTGCTGTTCCGCTGGCATACCCATGTTAGCGGCTAGATCGGCCTGATGGCCTGAACGACGACGACGACAATAACAACAACAGCAACATGAACGACGGCGACAATGACGATCGAACGTTGTTGTTGTTGTTGTTGTGTTCCGAAGCACTTTAGGCTCGTTGAATCACTCACTCACTCACTAATGAATTGGTAGGTAGCACTGAGCACTCTAAGCAACACTAGAAGACGAAGTAGCAGTGGACGTCAGCCACTCACAGAGAGGAGTCGAAAGCTCGAAAGCTTTGTTGTCGTCGTTGTTGTTGTTGTTGTTGTTGTTTTAGCAATAGCAGCGGTTGGGCGCGTCCGTTTCCAGTGTCCGTGAGTGTAATCAACTTGCGGCTTTTTGACTCACAGTCGTCTGACCGGTTTACTAATGGTAAGCAAACAGATGAAATCAAGCCGATGCTTACCGATGTCAGCAGCATCACCATCATCATCATCCTCCTCATGATGAATGACGGCTACTGCAACCAGCAGCAACAGCCACTGGAGTAGTGACTGTTGTTGTTTGTTGTTGTTTGTTGTTGTTTGTTATTGCTGTTGTTGCACTGCCGCAGCCGCAGCTGCAGCAGCGCGTTTGCTCTCTCTCTCTCTCTCTGATCGATCAATCGGTGGTGCAGTCGATTGAACGATACTTTTAAATTCTTCTGCTGCTGCTGTCGTATTAATTCGATCCACGGCTGATACACTGCAAGCCGTCGTCTATAGCATTTCGTCGAGAGAGGAACACACAACAACACGAGTGTCGTGTTGGCATTTATACACACATATGTATATATATATATATATATATATAAATAAAATTTGATTGTCTGCAGTAGCAAGGCAAATAGTATCGCATATGAATTTCAGCGAGGATTTTGAGATTGGGTCATCTTCGTCATGATTAGCTGGCAGTTATGAACTGGTTCGAGTGTGGGGTCACCACCACGCTCCAACATTTGACCTGCGTGCTGTTGCTGCAGCTGCTGCCGCCTGTGGTGAGGGGGGTAGTTGTAATTGAAGTAACCTCATGATCGACGAATTCGGCGCCACATGCGACGACCTTTAACAAATGCCTCTGCTTTTGCTGTTTCTGTTGCTGCCGCCGCCCCCGCTGCCGCCGAGTGAGGTCGCCGTCGACAGCGCCCACACCGTGCTTGAGGTTGGAGATCTGCGAACAGCGGCACTGCTGTGCCGCATTACTTGTCAATAACACAACACGTACTATGTGACTAAGTGACACCAGAGCAAAAACAACATTCATTCATTCATTCGCCACATCTCTCTGAGTGGTGTTTGTTAAGCAGCAGACGTGAACACACACAAACAACCGAACAGACTGGTTTTCACCCGCACCAAACAACTTTGGGTTCTAAATCCAAGATCGAGGCGGCTTGTATACGAGCTCAACGAGTATCGACGCCAACGCCGATTGACGATGATGACGATACAATTCAACAGCTCAAAATCAATCGAATGCAACAACACACACGACTAAACATCCGGCTCATCGGAAACAACCGAACCACAAGCTGCTAGCATCCCCTTCGTAATGAGCATTATCAGCAGCAGGTTGAAATTCCAACGCTACGCAGCTGACTCAAAACGAAACATACAGATATAGATGACTGACTGACGCAGCAATGACAACTGCGCTCACGATCGATGATGATGATGATGGTGGTGGTGATAGTGATGGTGATGGCCGCGAATACACAGTAACAATCCAGGGAAGGTGTAATCAGATGACATGGTTAAGCACGTATTCCAAGAGGAGGCACATTATCGTTATTGAATCCGCGGTCGTTATTACAATTTGGACTGTTGTTGATGTTGTTGATGTCGTTGTTGCCGTTGTTGCCACCACTGTCGCTGCTAATTAAGTGGCTCGTTGCACTTTCGAGTAGTATCCGAAGGCGGCTCAAACTCACAATCACTGTCATATCACAGGTATCCCATTCAGCGTGGCGGAAAGACGTGGAATCAACACACAGTGACACAACACACACGGGAAAGGAGGGGGGGCTGATATGGATGTAAAGCACAACAACAACAGCAACAACAACAGAGGAAGACGGATGTGTTCGCGCGAAGAAAAGTTGACTGGCCGCACAAATATTAACTAGCACATGAAGTTAACTGTTTCACAACACTGTTAGCAATCCGAGAGACACCCACACACAACGTATATATCACGACGCATATATCACAGCTATCAAACCGATACGACAAAAAATCAAGTTAAACTCAGCTCTCCAGTTGTCCGCCCGCCGCTCAAACAGTTGGCTGAACGGTTTCGTCGTTCGATTCGGTGTGTTCGTGCGCGGACGACATTGTGGCGAGAGAAAGAGAGAGAGAGCGAGGAATAACAATGCGCGGGGGAGGGGTAGAAGGACAGAGCGGGCGAGAAATGCGAAACTAAGATGAGAGGGGAACAACAACCGCAAGACGAGAACGAAAATCTACGTGGCTGTGCAATTTGCTTGCTTGTCTGACTGGCTGTTCGTGCGCTCGTTGGTTCGTACGCGTTCGTTCGTCGTAGAATTGACCCGCCTGCCCGCTAGAAGCCAGCGACTGACTGACTGACTGAGGCGGCATGATGATGTGCTGTTGCTGTTGTGGTTTGTAGCGCGCCCGCCGCTCTCGCCCTCACGGCCTCACTCCCGACCCGTCTCTCTCTCTCTCTCTCTCTCTCTCTCTCTCTCTCTCTCTATCTCGCTTACTCTCAATATATCCACCACTCTCTCATTACCTCTACCACTCTCTACCACTCTCGCTCTGACGTTCCCAATCCCTCACCCATATCCTCTCACTAGCGGCCACCAAACCAGCTCGCTAGATCGCTCTATTGCCCGCCGCTGCTCGGTCGGTCGGTGGGTCGGTTGGTTGGTTGGTTGGTTGGTCGATCGGTTGGTCGGTGTCGGAGCTGCCACCACCGGTCGTCGGTTGGTTGTGGTGGTCGTGGTTGTTGTTGTTGGGGAAGTATTTTGGGAAAGTGGACATTGACGGTCGCGACAGGCGGTGGCGCCACCTTGCGTCGGTCGGGACTCTGGATGCGGCGGTCAACACAGAGCCGCCGCCGCCGGCGGTGGCAGCGACAGCGTCAGCGGCAATCCGGTTCATTTATTTATTCGGTTGTTGGATGGAATAAGTGCGATGATGAACGGTGGTGGCAGTGACGCCGTAGCCAGCGTCGTCGTCGTCGTCGTTATCATCGTCTACACAAACACATTCATTGATTGACTGATTGACGACTGGGACAAGTTAACCTTGATAGCTAGCTGTTGTTGCTGTTGTCGTTGTTGTTGTTGTTGCTAACGTCCTTAATCATTCGATTCCGGCCAAAGGTTATCGACATTTCCAACAAGTACCGGGTAAAGAGAGAGAGAGAGAGAGAAATACGTGTTAGAATGCCTTCAATGATGGGAACAATTCGGTAGACGGAAGGAGCACACCGAAAACGTTGATGCCACCGCATGAAATCATAATTTACTATTTTTGTAATCATTATTATTCTAGTACATCCTATTCAACGGTCAGGCGCTGCAACACGGCGTAACAACACACCCACCACTGCCTATTCACTTTTCTTTGTACATTTTTTCAATTTTTGTTTGCTTACCCCTGTTGCTTCTTCATCTTGATTATTGTTTGTCCTCCGGCAGCTTTGTTTCTCAGCGGGAGTTTAGATCAGGTTGGATTCAACCGAATAGCGTCTGGTGCTAACGGCAAGATGGCTGGCTAATCGCCCGTTTGTACGAAGCCATAAAGAGTGTACACCTGGCAATGCATACAGACAGCCGCCGTGACGTCAAACGCAGAAGGCAGTAGAGAGCAGTGGGCGGGGGTCTTCTCCATGAGTACGCACAGTAACCAGCTGGCTGTGATGACGTCAACGGACGACTATACTTTCAAAGTAGTTCTCTCTCTCTCCCTCTACCGCTCTCTCTCTCTCTCTCCCCTCAGTGGGTTGTGTTTTTACACAAACGCCGCACACAGGCTGCCGACTACACCCCACGCTTGCTTATTTAATTAACTACTAAGATAAGTTTCGTCAGTTGGCAAGCCAGACAGCGGCACATCGTAAAGTTTCTCAAGGGCAAATGCTTTGGTATCGGGCCCCATTTAAGTCTGCGTTTAATGCCGAGAGAAAGGGTACTTCTTTGGACATAATCATCTGCAGCACGCGCTACACGAGCAATAAAATGTATTAACTAATCTGTTCAAAACATAGATAACCTGAGAAGTTATTTTAACGCGCGAGTTAGGAAATAAAAACTCCATT
The DNA here is from genome assembly GCA_003439945.1 of Dermanyssus gallinae. Lineage (NCBI taxonomy): Eukaryota > Metazoa > Arthropoda > Arachnida > Mesostigmata > Dermanyssidae > Dermanyssus > Dermanyssus gallinae. Next base: position 330,515 of record QVRM01000283.1, on the reverse strand, counting down.
AAAAAAAACGACTTTTCTACGACATCAATCAATTTCTTTCGATCGAATATGAAGTAGCATGTAACAACGACGAGCGGCCGAACTCCAGTAACCGGCTATCTTATTTATTCAGCGTGTCTCAGAGCATTTCAGCCGTACCATACCGTGTTTTGATGGTGGTGTCTGCGGCCACTTAACTTTTTGAGCCACCACAAGGCTTAAGCCCGTAAAGTGGCACCGATCATTGCGGTCTACTTGTCGCTAAAGCAGCTACCGGTCGACCTTTCCAGCCACGTCGCATACGCGACAGTATACGGTCCGTGGATCGCTGGACCCAATAATTTACGTGAAACTTACCTTACGTAAGTTTCACGTAAACCATATATATATATATATATATATATATATATATATATATATATATATATATATACATATATATAAGCGTAAGTACAGAATTTACTTTCAACATATTTGCAATAACAGAACACTGGAATGTCGATTAGTAGAGAATGCGTTTGAACTCGTTGAACGGCATGCTGGAACTTGTCGGCATGCTCGACGGACGGAGGGGCGTCAGGCAGGTAGGCAAACTAAGCACTCGAGCTAGCCATTGTCAACGGAAAGGCGTGATGAAGATCGATTACTCACGCTAGCTTCACGCCGATACGAGCATCGTTAATCGCGAGAGATAAACAAATCGGGTATTCAGTAGAATCACAGAACATGCCTCTGTTCTTATTTTTATTATATTATTATAATTATGGGCATGTCTGCTTTTGACCGACTTTGGAGCCGCCGGCGTTAAATGGCATGCAGAGCATTAGCAGTGAAGCTACGACAATATATATATATATATATATACCATCTGTTTAGTTGTCAATGCAAAGCCAACTACAAATTGCCGCAATATTTCTGGCTGGAAGACATGGCGCGCGTCAAGCTCCAATTAGCGCGAACCCCTTTTGCAACATATGAATCGAACGTGAAGCGAACCAGTTTCCTTGTTGAAATCTATAGCAATTGATGATGACTGCTTTTTCAGTCGTTATAATCGACGTCGAAGTCCGGCTAGGCTCACTACTGGCAAAAGCAGTTGTTGTTGTGTTTGTTTGTTGTTGTACCTTTGGTGCAGCTGATGTTGGTGTAAATTGTGCAACCGTGTCTCTGATGGTTGTGACACTGTTGGCGGCCATGGTGGAGTGACCAAATATCATTTTATTGGTCCAATAACCGTTTTGTCATTGCAAGTCATTGCATTGCATTACATAAACATTTCAGTGTCTCTATATTGACATACACAGATACGTAGAGCAAATTACTAAAAGGCTAAAGCACCAAGAACACATCTGAAAAAACATTAACATCCAGTCGGTTTGTATTACATGTTGAATACCCTTTGTAAGGTTTGCTAGGTTACTTTAGAAAGCTTGCCCATTTTCTAACTCTAAATATCAAAGAATGAAACAATTATTTAGTGTGTTTGATGAATGATTATAATTGGTAGTATTAGAACGCAAAGCGTAGCAATACTTCACAGAGCGGGAGAACAATGTTGTACTTTTTTTCAAAGAAGAAGTAGAAATAAGAACCTTCATTTTTAGCATATACATGACGAACCGTTGGTGTTTGAATTACCTTAAATATATATATATATATATATATATATATTTTTTTTTTTTTATATATATATATGTGTGTATATACTATTGGTTTGCGTTTTGAAGTGAACATTTGTCTTCTCGCGAAAATGTAGGATTTTTTAAACTCTATTTTAGCATATACTCGTACATAACGAACCGTTGGTGTTTTAATTACCTTATGTATATATATATATATGTGTGTGTGTGTGTATACTCTTGATTTGCGTTTTGGAGTGAACATTTGTCTTCTCGCGAAAATGTAGGGTTTCTTAAATCAATTTTAGGAATAGCCTAGTCAAACAATGTGCTAGAAACAGGTGCTTATTTCCCTCGTTTAATGTTTGTAAGAGTTCGGATTCTCCCTAGTCTCCCGCCGAAAGATTAAGGCCTCTACCTACGCGCTGAATCAGCTTGAGTGTAAGGGAGTCTGGGCTCTCAATAACTCGAACGTCAACGGGCAAAACTGGTGCGAATAACCAACGTCCGATTCTGCACTTGCTAACCTGGACGCATGACCAGCTCTGTCCACACCTGCTCCGACCATCGAAGAGGCTAATGGGTCGGTTACAATCAAGACTCAAGCAAGCATGCGGCCACGCTTAGAGTGAAACTGTGAGGTCTCTTTCTATCGTCTCTGAATAGGCCCCGTGGGTTTCAACATACGGGCAGCCGGCCGATCTCAATGTTCGACTAAAGTTGTCATTTAAAGCGGAGCGATGTGCTCGTCGGCTTGTCGGCACCCAGGGCGCGTGATAGGCCATGATGGGCCAACGCGTCCACATTATCACACCACAACGACATCAATGTGGCACGACTAGATCAACATCAAGCCGCAGTCCCTTGAATACTGACCGCTCGATGCCTGGCTTTATCAGCAACGGAGGGATACAAGGGTACACCTAGCAGCTCCATGTTCATATATATATTAATATATATATATATATATATATATATATATATATATATATATATATATATATATATATATATATATATATATAGTGAAGAGGCTTAACACTAACGGAATAAAACAGAAACAGCTAGCTATTTCTATATATAATAAGCTAGCTATTTAGTTGACCCTGAAAGGGGCCTTAGTTGCATCTACTGGACGTGAGGTACAAGGTTTCTGCTCACGGAGGTTACATTTGCTGTGTTGACGCAAGTCGTAGCATTAACAATAGCGGCGGAAAGGTTTTGACCTTATGGCTCACTCTTGTGACCCAAAACCTCGTTGTGGTTTGGTGTGTCTAATTTCGGGCAGCCGTGAGTCTCGACCTTCGTCAGAATACGTACCGCCCTTACCACCGCTAACCGATAACCTTTAGATTTGAGGGGAAAGGGTAGCTAATTGGCTTATTGATCTATTTGATAAGTTATCATGGTAGCAGGATCTGTTTTTGTTGATTTGTTTGCCTAACACTCATAACCTGACAACAGTTATGAATTATGACTTCTATAGATTGACAACTGTGCTGTCCGAATTTGCACCGTCCTTCCTGCAATAGCTTGCCTGAAAGCGTCGTAACACTTTCTCGTTGTGCGGGTTCGTGCGCCTACGACGCACCTTGCCTGAGAAATTCCCCGACCCTTCATGCACACGTGGCGTTGCCAGTACGAACAAAACCATCTGTAATGAAATTATCCGTAAATGAGCCCTTCAGCCGTCTTGAAGACTACGGGGGTGTAACAAGTTATTTTGCAAAACAAAGTATGCTTGCATCTTTGCTTATTTCTCAAAGCGTGAGCGAATCTATTGTCCCCGCTATAGTAAAATAGGAGAGATACAGGAGGGTGTTCACTACCAGCCATGGTTCAATCCTTTTGAGCATGAGACGAACTGGAACCTATCTTCCGGATTCGATAGAGCACATCTTGTATCATTTGTGCAGCCAGAGCGTGACGGATGATGACGGTACCTTTATTGTACTTGCATAGTACTGAACACCGGAGTATATCGCAAACAAAATTGGCGCGCTAAAAATTATTCTGCACGATCAAAATTAGGGAACGATTTATATATCCTATACTCGATCATATTTACCGAACCAATTCATGATTGTACATATCCAAACATAAATGTGTACTCATCATTCATTTATTGCACTTAAACTGAGTATATTCGATACGCTCAAATAAATTATTTCATACAACGGAATTGCATATATATATATATATATATATCTGAGAAGTATTTCCACGATGGAGTTGCTAGATTGTCGTCTGTGCGAATATCTCATTTTAAAGGTGTTTGGTTTGTCGCCGCGAACTTCAAAAAAAAAAATTTCATGACACATCGACAAATATTTTTCAGTATAAAATTTTGTAAAAATATGATTATCTATTCTACTTACCGTCTTAGAATTTTCAGTTTAGATTCCTCCTCTCTATGTACCGTATTTTATGGATGAGCAAATTGCTAACAGTGTCTATTACGGTGTATATTCGATGAAACCTTTAGTAAATCCGAGTAAAACTCAGAGAATTGTAGACCATTGGTAACTATTCTGGCAGTGATGGTCCCACAAGGATCTGCGCGGTGCCTGCTCGTCCGTAATTCTCCATTCCCTAAGGATTTGGAATCGCCGTGAGGCATATCTTCAATGCGCCGAAGGCCGGACATGTTGAGATATCTAGAATTTGCCCAACCTTGTGGCAGCATGGCCGCTGACTCTCAGCGGTATGTTTTATCATCCATTCTGAATGAGCACTGCTCAAAGACGGGGTTTGAACCGGCGACACCCCGGTAGATAACAACCATGACTAGCGCGCTGGTTCCCTAGACCACGCCGCCACCAATTCCTCCTAACAGCGGAATCCGAGATCTGCAGAAGCCAGTGTCAGTATGGACTGTCGTAGTTCGTAAGTCTATTACTTGCGCGCTTGAACTGTTTGCTTTCCTTTGTATGTCGCATCAGCTGCTGCAATGTATCAACAAACGCATCGCGGCACCGCTTTACTACCGCTAACTGCGATTACACTGTGCCACATAACGAAACTGCTAAAGATTAGGCAACAGATTTGGCTCCAACTACCGGATACACTAACTATGTAAACATAAATGTTTTCATTGCATTAAATCGGACGGTAGCGTACAACAGAAATGGAGCGAAAAACAGGTTTTATTAATAAATAAAGATTAAAATAAATAACATAACGTCATATTTCGTCGTCTTTATTACTGTTAAAAGATATGCGGCCTTGTGCCAAGTGTATAATTTGTTCTTGTCTACTCAAAGTCATCAGGAACAGTAATCAAATATCCTTAATCTGGGTACAGACATCTAAAAAGACAAGATGATGCCAGTGCTAGCAAATTAAAAGGTAACGGTAATCACCTATTGGCTACCCGCATGCTTCCCAGCCTGACGTTTCGAGAGAACAGCCAAAACGGTGAATAAGACACATATTACTATAAATTGCTACCAATGCGATAACAGGTACATTGTTCATAACAGCCTGTGTCCGTCACAAGCGCCCTATTACCTACCTCCTCTCAGGTACGGCATGATGGTCGCCATTAATGTTCTTTGCTTTGGAGTTTGGAGGTACACGGCTACTCATGTATTCCTTTGTGGAACATGTTAAGCACGCAAACCTTGAAAAAGAAGGAAGTATTTCAGGTGGGAAGCTTAAAATATACAACATGAATGTTATATTATTACCAATAAACAATATCTGATGTTATATATATATATATATATATAGTTGTACAATAATCGCCCACTATAAGTAAAGTTTATGATTTCGATCCATGCTAGGGACTTGTATCCTAACTCGTAATCATGATAGGAGAACTCTGATTATATACTTGATTATATAATATGCTCCCACAGTAACCATTGTTCGAAACGTCTAATAGGGGTCCAAATTCGTCTTGTTTCTAGTACTATTAAAAACAATAATTACTTAAAATTACTATTGAAATAAGGATGTTATTTTTACATAGGTATATTTTTTACAAAACGAAGTAATTAAAATAGCAAAAAGTAAAGAATGTGTAGTAAATGTAATAATTTGTTGTAGCGTTGTTGCAATTTTATTGATGCAACTGTAGAAGGTCAATGAACAAACTCAGCCTTGAACAAACTCAGCCTTGTGGGATCTGGTATTATGTCCATCACTGCCGCAACGGTCTCTTCTGAAGCTCAGACGAAAAATTCTGCTTGAAGAATGTCTGAGCTCTTGGTACGCCAGTGCCTATAATGAGCCATTTGCAGGCTCCTAAAGTGTAAGAAAACCGAACTGGCATCTACTGTAATTGTTAAGTAACTCGAGATACTTTAGGTGCGCTGAAAATTAGAGAGTAAACAACTGTTTCTGTTTCAACTGTTTGTTTATTGACATTTCTTGTAGATAATTACACACATTAATTTCAAGCTCCATTAAGCACATAGCTTGTTCGGAGCCCCTTTTATGAATAACAATGTATAATTTATATATGCCATTTTCACCTATTTACAATATATTGCAACATGATTGTATTTTTATATCACTTTTAACCAGATACCAAAGTTTCAAGATAATGCTCTTTGAGATCGCATTTGAATTTGAGCAGGGACTTTGTCTGCCTAACGGAGGCCGGTACTTTGTTCCAGTAGGAGGCCCCAATGTTTCTGATTGATAGCCTTGACTGGTTGGAGTTGGCGTATGACAGAGTAAGCAGGTTTGATGCGTTACCCCTTGTAGATATGGGTGTTGCTGATGTTGCCAGACCATATAAGTTTGGATGCACTCCAAGGAGTATACGCTTAATTTCAACTACGAGACAGTATTCTATAAGTTTTGGGAACGGCAAAATGTTAATATTTTTGTAGTGCGGTTGCACTGAATCTCGCATCCAGAGGTCCAGAGTTGTTCTCAGTGCTCGTTTTTGGAGTCGGTGAAGCGACCTGATAAGACGCATCTGTGTTAAGCCATAAACTTCTACAGCGTAGGTCAGGTGACTATGGACGTAGGCAAAATACATGGCCATCAGGCAGTTTTGGGGAAGAATTCGTCGAGCTCTGTATAGAGCTGCATTGCTGCCAGATATTTTCTTACGTATATGTGTGACATGCGCTTCAAAGGTCAGCTTTTCGTCCAACGTAACGCCTAGGAACTTCGTTTCCTTTAGAAGCGAAAGGGCTATGCCGTCGCACTGGAAACGGAGGGGATTAATCGTAACGGAACCACGCGGGGAAAGGAATTGCATTACACCTGTTTTCCTCCAATTCATATAGAGACCGTTACTCCTGAACCATGATGATAACCTCTGAAGGTCCTCGCGGACCATAGCCTCTACCTCAGTTGGGGAGTTCCCGACGAATAGGGCGGTGGTATCGTCCGCAAACAAGGTCAACTTTGCATGTTTTGTTACGCTAAATATGTCGTTAATAAAGATGTTGAAGAGAAGTGGACCACCTATACTGCCCTGAGCCACTCCAACAGATATATTTCTTACATCCGAGATTGCATTGCCCACTTGAACAACTTGCCTCCTATTCGACATAAACGACCGCAGCCAAGACAAAAAAATATCATCCGCTCCATATCGAGTTAACTTTTTAATCAGAATATTTACATCAACTGTATCAAATGCTTTTCTAAGATCTATAAATACGCCGACGACTGTCTTTTTTAACATTAGGTTTCTGCGAACCTCTTCAACAAAATCCATGATGGGTACAGTCGTCGACATTTTGGATCGAAAACCGAACTGACGCTGACTTAGGCCATTAAACATCTCAAAGTGTTCGTTCAACTGTTCATATATAGCTTTTTCGAAAATCTTGGACATTGGAGGGGGGATACTGACCGGCCTGTAATTTTCCTTGCTTAGTCTGTCACCGCCTTTAAACAGTGGTACAACGCGATACAATTTGAGGGCCGTAGGGTAGATCCCCTGGCGTGTCGACAGATTAACTATGAATGCCACTGCGTCAGCAATAACGTCAGCGCAGTGTCTCAAGACTTGAGAGGGTATGTGACCTTCTCCCACCGAGCAAATTGTGACCCTTTTCAGCAGGTAATGCGCTCGATCCACAGGGACCGGCCTAGGCGAAAATGGCTCGTGCAGTTCAGGTATCGAGATCGGTACCTCGTAAGCGGCCGAGCATTCGGTGTCAGCCGTTACGCAAGTTGCATAATAGTCATTAAGGATGTTAGAAAGTCGTACACAGTCTGTGACTATCTCATCATCAATCTTTAGTTTGACACACTTTTTTTCCTGGGCACCTCCCATGACTGGCTGGATGGCTTCCCATGGGCTCCGCCTCTCCTGTATTCTATCGCAGACAATCTTCCCATTAGCCTCCAGCCTGCACTTTCTTGAAAACGAGACAACTTTGTTTCTCAGTATCAGTCGTCGTCCGTTAGCCACAGGAAGGCAGTCAAGTTCATGAGTGAACGAACCTATGTTAATCGAGTGTTTATTCTCTTAAAATAGTATATATATATATATATATATATATATATATATATATATATGCTACTACCACGGCATTTCGCCGCCAGGCATGTGTAGGACATTCAAGGCCCTAGACAAAATTATTCATGGAGTGGATCACCCTAACACATTCACAGGTGACTTAAATCAACCCCACATTAAATGAAGCACAGGAGGCTTTGCTTGTAACCAAAATACCAGACAACAAACCTCGACTCGTCGAGACCAGGGCTTGCGCCAATTGTGTCCGCCTATTTTGGTCACAAGCCCACAGCAAGTTCCTTTCCTTCTTTAATTCACTACAACGCTGACTTTGCGGCCATGACGACGATCTTGGAGCACAAATAAATTGATAGTCATTACGTTATTCTTACTCTTAGCTTAAGACACTATTTATCTTCCGTTGAAGCTTTTCTTGTCCAGTCTCGTTAAATAGTTCACACATGTATGGGCGCCTAAATTATATGCAGAAGTATCGCCGCACCCCTGGTGAGCTACCCCCAATTGTTTTTAATGAATTGGCTGACGTGCTGACGATATTTTCTACCCAGTTGCTCGAAAAGGCGGAACCAGACTAAAGCAGAACCACTGCGCAAAACGTAATCGCGTCATAAACTGTGCTTTATTTTTCTTGACGTTTTTCACGAGACCGACCGGAACCATAACGTATTGCTGCCTAAAATTACAACGTTATTACATCATTAGAAGCCAAAATAATGCTTGTAACGTTGACAGTATTGAAAAGGTAAATTAAAGGAGGTGTTTTTCTAGATCCGGGCTTTTCTCTTCAGGGGTCGTCTTTAGAACCGCTACTGTACATATAGAATGAAATATAGAATGATGATATCAACACCCAACTCTGCTGTTTTAAAGGCGTACAAAAATGAAATCATTATTGTTTCAGGGCTCACATACTGTCTGTTTGCGTACAATTAGGCTGTTTGCGTCTACTTCAAAATACAAAACATAATATAGACTGCTTGTGAACGCACGGGCAATCAGTATGATTGATCGCGCGAGGAGTTGGCGTCACTTAGGCGCCGTGTTATTGGACAGCTCTAATCGAGCTGCTGAATGCACCAACGACGGCGACGACGACTGTCGAGAATTCGACCATCGAACAGATCGTTAACTCAGTTGGCGAACCCCGTCAAAAGAGAATGGCGTAAAATGGCGCCGGCCCTGCGCGAGCTGTGTTGTGCAGCTAGGCTTAGTGAGTCCAGCGCGAGAGCATCACCACAGTAACTTAATTTCCGTCGTGTTTTCCATATAATAAATACATCGATTATAAATGAGTTCTCTCGAGCTAATTATTTGCCGTTCTTACTCATAGCTCGTTGTAACATATTTGGCGCCCAACGTGGTTGATTTAGTTACCAATTAGTTACCCGGCTACGATGGCGATCGCGATATGGAAGACGCAGCTAAACGCTAAATTACAAATGGCTTGTGGACCTGTACGCGCGACAGTGCAGTTATTGCGAAGTGCCGCCAAGTAGTTTTTGCCAGACGGCCAAGAAACGCCTGAATGGTCTGATATGGTTAACAGACGACAGGTTACCGCATGGCTAATAAATTCTCTAGCCTCTAATTATAAAACAAATGAATGGCTTAGTTGATGTCGGTGATGAATGGAAAGATAGTTCACTCGTTGTCTGGCCTACTTCGAATATATCCTTGATTCGGTCTAAGATAACTACTACATATAAGACTTCAGCAGCTGCTACGTCCGTATCGTCACAGGATGGTCAGCTAGCGGAGGCATTATTTTTTGCTAATGGAGTTAATAGAAAAGTTTTATGCTAAGAGAGAACCAGAGAGAAGCGCATTGTGAGGGAGTGGTTCGCATTGAGTGGGCGGAAGCGTCTAGCACACACTTAAAGCCTAGAATTACTTTTAAGTAGGTTTTTAATTCAAGACCATCCTCAATCCCATACGGGATCGCCGTTGACGTACGGCATATCTTCAATGCACCGCCGGCCGAACATGTTGATATATCTAGAGTTAACAACATGTTAAAGTTGTTTTTAATTCTAGACGCTTCCGCCCAGTCAACGCAAACCACTCCGTCCCCTACGGGCTTAGAACTCACCGTGAGGTATACCTTTAATGCACCGAGGGCCAGACACGTTAAGATACCCAGAGTTTCCCTAACAGTCCTTGTGGCAGCATGGCCGCTGACTTTCAGCGGTGTATGGTTTATCATCTATTCTCAATGAGCATCGCTCAAAGAAAATTCGATCGACAACAGGGATTGAACCGGCGACACCCCGGTAGATGACAACCATGAAATGCATTGGAATGCAACGCAAATTAGACTATTGCAACTAGGTTCTTTTTAGAATATGGCTCGCAATTGACATCTGCTACCACACGCTTAGTGGCCTCCTGACAGGCTAGGACGATTCACTATGAGTTCACGTACCTGTGCGTCCTCGGTGGTGAGAGACCTCATCAAGCTTAAAGACTTCCCATCGTCAAGTTACGGCTGGAGCCATGGACACGAATACACACAGATGAGCAAGCTCGCGTCATAGCAGCCATTATCGCTGGTACATGACCAGAGCCGCCAGGCGAGCTAAAAGCTTTACATAGATGCGATTAACATATATATCGGGAGGCCCCATAAATGATCAATTTACGCGGGGCAGCGTCCGGCAAAAAATCCAGTCCGACTGAACCTTATGCTAGATGTAACTATTATTGGTGAAAAAGCGTTAACGAAAAATAACAGCGAAGGGGCTTGATGGTGGTCCTGAGTTGACAAAAAAATACGCACACGAAATACGGGCATTCATAAATAGAGATTTTGCGGAGCCATTACCCGAGGGCGCGACACTACAGCCTGGGAAGACATCGTCTTCTCCGCCTCGGCGGCGGGGCGAGGGCAGTCATTCGTATAATGACTGTATTGAATGTCCCTTATGTGTTAAGATACACGTTGCAATTGATTGCGCCTCACCTTAGGCTGACAGACCTCAAGATTATCGACCGAGTTAAAAATTGCTTTATGCAGCGTGTCCTTAGATTACCTAGGAACGCATCGGCGACACTAGCGCTAGAACTATGTCGAGAAAGAATCTTTACAGAGGATCTCATATCTGACGGAATACCATTTAGTGCAGATGTGCTGGACCAATACCTAGAGTTTAGAGGAGAAAGAAACATTCATTTTGTAATGCAGAACTATACAGAAATACCAGCGTTTACCACAGATAAGTGGAAAAAGGCTCTACAAACAAATCGAATTATATTATGTAGGATAACCTGGCATGGTTATCACCATTATATGTATCAAAGGAGCGTGTTACGAAATTGACGAATGTGTATGTAAATTTTGTGGAGAATGTGACATTAACGGCTACCACTTGACACGATGCGCGTCAATCGACGCACAATCACTGCAGGAACGTGTGAATTACCTGCTTAGTTGGAACACTGAACTATAAGACGTGCAGATAACTACCAATGATATGAGGTTGTGCTACATTAGGTTCACTTTGCCAGTCCAAGCACGTGGATTGACTTCGTATGGCACAGACTGACAGAGACACTTAAACGTTCGGAGGTCAACCAGTGTAGCCACTGTCTAAACTTTTCGGGGTGACCCTCAGCCAAGATTTAACGTCCACGGGACTGCTTTTCGCATTGTTTCATAGAAGGGCCCCTCTAAATATAAATATGCAACGATTCGGGGACTCGAACCCGCGCACCTATGTGTTTCCTCCGGTGACGAGACGTGAATGCACCACGCCACCAGGCTCGACGGAGCCACTGTCTAGGGGAGCAAGAGCAGGTCGACCTGCCGTCAAAGACTTAAGCATGATCCATCTCAAAAAAGCTCGATGCGGTTACAAGGATCTGCGTTTTTGTTAAGAACTTAAGGAACTGGCAAGCACCACATCATCTCTCTATCCCCCCCTATATATATATATATATATTTTTTTTTTATGATTGAGCGTTTTTGGGTTATTTATTTTTTTTTTTCATTTTGGAAGACTGGAAGTCGCTCTGTACTTTTTTTTTTTTTTCCCGTAAGGCAATTGCCCGTGTACGGATTTTTCATGTCATGGCTAAGTTTACTCCACTCCGGCATTTACCTTGTCTAAATTGGAAACCATGCAAACCAATTTAAGAGTGGCCGGCCTGGGTCTCGAACCCAGTCCTCCCGAATGCAAGGAAAAGGCTTTGCTACTAAGCCACCTTGCTCGGTAACACACATATATATATATATAAATCGTTGCAAGAAGTTCACTGCTAATACAGGATAGCAGTCGCGAAAGTCGCTTTAATTATAAGAAGAAGTACCATTATTTTACTCCGGACAGATGGCGCGGCAAAGTATGCTATAGCAAAAACCTGCTTCCAAAAGCTGCAGAGTTCGTGCTGTTGTCTGCGTCGTTGGCTTGGAATGACGGCGCTTTTGCCGGCGATGCTGGCACGTTGAATAGAGGGATCAACAGCAATTGCCTATGGGCACCTTTTTTCCCGTAAAAGTACGCGATCAGGCGAAAGACTAGATTCAGGGCCTAGAACAGAAAGTCAAACTTTCCTATGGCAACCGCAGTACGTTGGCGAGTACACTAAGCAGACGTTTGCCACGATAGTGTGAAATTCAAATCTACTTAAACCAGTCCTTCCGGGCGGGGTTCGTGTGCCCCGCACGAATTGCTGTATGCTGTCGACGCCGTTGCATTATTCATTCCCGAAACCTCTCATATAAAATAGCAGTTTCGATCCTACTAGGTAAGCGGAATGTTGTTAGTGGGCATATCCTAATTTTTTACTAGAATCGCGAGTATAGAGTCCAATTCTGTCGGTACGAAAGAGACTATAGTGAATACACGTAAAGTTGGTGAGAGGTGTTCGGTCCAAGTGACCAATAGTTAATTGCGTCTAATAAGATCATCCTATTATAACGTTTCTTATCGCATGCTATTTTTATATACCATACATGCAGTTTGTTGTATTAGCCATGAAATAGAACGCACGCCTTCCTGTATCGCAATCTGTAGCAACCACTGAGTTTGCAGATAGCCAATTTTTCGACGAATTATAATCTAACACAACAACGTTAACAAATACGGTATCCTTAAAATGGTCGGCTTCAGATTTTCAAAACCATTTCAGATAATGACGTTTACTGTAATAATTTCCTAAACGCTTTACACAATCCCTGATGAGCCTTACTTGTCTAGTGTTTCCCCAAATTTTGTAGTTAACACTGTAAGATATATTCTAATTGTAGGATGGCTTTAATTTGGACTAACTATCATTCCGTTTATTCACCATATAATTGGTGGTTACAAGTAATCTGCATGTCTTATAATTCACAGTTACAACTAAGCAGGTAATTCACACGTTCCTGCAGTGATTGTGCGTCGATTTATGCGCATCGTGTCAAGTGGTAGCGGTTGATGTTACATTCTCCACAAAATTTGCACACACATTCGTCAACACGCTTATATTTTTTTATAACATTTATAACACGCTTCTTTTAGACATATATAATGGTGATAACCATGCCAGGTTATCCTACACAACAGAGTCCGATTTGTTTGTAGAGCCTTTTTCCACTTATCTGTGGAGAACGCTGGTCCCTCAGTATAGCTCGGCGTCACAAAATTAATATTTCTTTCTTCTCTTAACTCTAGGTATCGGTCCAACACATCTGCACTAACTAGTATTCCGTTAGATATGAGGTCCTCCGTAAAGGTTCTCTCTCGACATAATGCTAACGCTAGTGTCGCCGATGCGTTCCTAGGTAGTTTAAGTACACGTTGTATAAAGCAGTAGTTAACTCGATCGTGTTTTTGAGGTCTGTCAGCTTAAGGTGAGGCGCAATCACTTGTAAGCTATATAGGACGATTGGTGCAACCTTTATCTTACAAAGGTTGACGGCAATCTTTAGGTCGGTGTCACGAAGTTCTTCAAGAAGCATTATCTGCCGTTGCTTTGGTCCGTTTTTCTTCTATGTGCCTCCCAAACGAGAGTCTTGAAGTTAGAGTCACTCCCAAATATGGGAAATAACTTACTAGCTCTACAGGGGTGCCGTTTATCCTTATACGGCGATCTGCGGTAGCATATGCTCCTTCGCGACTGTAACGTAGTTTAGTCTTGTTTATATTTATTGTCAGTCGAATTTCATTCCACCACTTTGCCGATTCGCTAAGATAAAACTGTAAGTGGTCTAGGGATTTTGCGATCTTAATAGTTTACTTTATTTGGCGGTCTTAATAACAACCTTTTAATTAAGACATATATAATTGTGATTACAAACAAATTATTTTGTCATATTGAACATATACATCAGGTACAAAAATTGAACGTTACCGTCCGAACTCTGGTTTCGAAAAATGATATCCTACTGGAAAGAAATCAGCTGTTAGAGAAGAAAATGAACAAGCTATTGAGTAACCAAACTATATCTCAGAGTATGAGTACTACTAGGCCTGTAAGCGCCCGCTCCGACCGCCAAAAAAGCCGACAAAGTCACCAGAGAGGTAGGAAGATTGGCACATCTGAGAGTTATACATACAGCCGATCCCAAAGTAGACCGCAGTCTAGAGGGCGTCTACAGTTTCAAAACAATCTTCACACTATCTCAAATCGTTCACACATGACTACCGGTAGCAGGGAAAACCGAAACCGCAGACGCGTTCTTGTAGTCCAAAATCGAAAAGAGCAAGGACCGAACGCTTTGCCTAGTGTTTCTGTACGACTTCGCACGGAACGCATTTTTGTGTCAGGCCAAAAACCAGGACTTAAAGCAAGCGTGCTCCATGGCCACCTGTCGAAATCAGGGGTGTACCCAATTGTGGTGAAGAAGATAAAAACTCGTTTTGCCCACTACAGCTCCTTCTATGTTGAAGTTCCAGACACAGACGTAAATAAGATGTTCGATCAAGAGGTGTGGAATGAAGGTGCCGTAGTCAAAATCTTTAATGGACGTCTGAGAGAGTCTGATGTGATGGAGATGCACCCACACCAATGACTGAACGAGGCACATCGGCGGTCATCAACTCTGGTAACGGACATGCAATGGAACTCAAACACGGCACCGAATTGTGAAGTAAATAATGAACTCAAATGTATATCTATAAACGCCCGATCACTAGCCAAACCTGGAGCTATCGACTGTCTACATGCGTTTATGGAAACTGATAAGACTGATATTGCGTTCATTACTGAGACTTGGCTAACCGACAGGATAACGTCTGCTGAGTTGGCTGCCTGTGGAAGATTCGAAGTTTTCCGTAAGGACCGTGTTGAACCTACAGGTGGAGGCGTTGCACTGCTAGTGAATTCTAAGCTTCCCTGTGCTGAGGTCAACCTAAGCAACACTTCCTCTGAATTGATTGCGGCAGATTTATTACTGGTAGAAAAAAGAGTACGACTTGTCTGTACATATCTCAGTCCGACCGGCTCGCATCTTGAGCTGACGACAAGATTAGAGAATCTGATTGCTGATCTACAGAACATCGTAGCTAGCGACATAAGCGTTGTTCTCTCCGGCGATCTTAATCAACCTAAGATAAAATGGTCTGGTTGGTGTACTGTAACATCATCACGACAAACCGAAGAATCGACTAACAGTGCACTCTCAATCCAGGAAAGATTTCTTCAGTTTTGTTGTGAATCTGGCCTGAAGCAACTTGTCGCTGCTCCCACTCGTGGACAGAACTTACTGGACGTCGTCCTGGCAAATGGTGACTCAGTTGATAACATTTCTGTATCAGTACCGCCAATAGCCAGCGATCACCAAATGATTACATTCACCAGAACGTGCGGTTCTATCATCCCTGGTGCCTGTGATCTCTGGTGGGACTATGACAAAGGTGACTACGAAGGGATAATCACTAATCTAACTGCGACAAACTGGACTATGTTTTTCTTAGCCTGCCCTAACGTGGACGACATGTACAATAAGTTTGTGAGTTACATGTTCTTGCTGCTTGAAGTATTTGTGCCTCAGAGGGCCTCAGATACCGATGAAAAGCTAAACTCTGGCATTCAACGGGTCAACCGCCAACTGAATAAAGCCACGCAAAAAAACGGTCCAGCGCTACAGAAGAAGCTGAAGAGAATGCTGCATAGAAAACGAATTATGGAAGAGAGCAGCGTCGCGCAGTCGACTGCTCCCAATGCTGTGCACAAATACGTGCAGAAGCGTATGAGGATCAAGGACAGTCTTGCCTCGATTAGAAGACCCGACGGTACAATCGCCACTGACGACCAGGAGAAAGCAGAAATTCTTAGAAATGTCTTTGCAGCTACCTATCCCACATATGAAGAACTGCAGACGCGGAACGCACACGTCGCTCCACCTATATCAACGCCAACGCCCGAAAATGTGAGCGTTGTGAACGACGTCGACGCATCTCCTCAAAACATCCTAAAGCATCTCCGCAAGCTTGCCAACAAGCGGAGCGCAACCCCTGACGGTATTCCAGCTTTTGTCTATGAAAAGTGTGGCTACGATGTATGCGTTCCACTTTCTATGATTTTCCGCCGATCCCTGGAGGAAGAAACTGTACCTAGTCTCTTTCGGTGTGCTATTGTATGTCCGGTACACAAACGCGGACAAAAAAGTGATCCGAATAATAAAAGGCCAGTATCACTCACCTCCGTCCCATGCAAACTATTTGAGAAGGCCATCGCCGAAGAGATCTATCGAAACGCAAATGCACAAGGCCCTATTTCGAGGGAACAATTTGCGTATCGTCCCGCTCACTCGACGCTCTTGCAACTGCTCGATACCCAAAATGACTGGTGTCTGCTTTTAAATGATGGAAGAGCATTTGACTGTGTGTCCTTCGATTTTAAATCTGCCTTCGAAAGCACCACGCACTCAAAGCTGCTTAAACTTCTGCCGCAATACGGAGTTGGTAGTCGTATAGTTAATTGGATTAGGGCTTTTCTGACGGATAGACTTTTTAGAGTTAGGGTTAATAATTGCCTATCATCAACGGCAGAAGTCACATCTGGTTGTCCGCAGGGTACCATACTTGGGCCATTAATGTACATATTGTATACTGACTCTATGAAACACATAATACCTCAACATGTGCAGGTAAAGATATATGCTGACGATGTAAAAATGTATACACCTGTAGCTAATGTAAATCAAATTGTTTCTTTCCAAGGAACACTGGACAAATTTACAGAATGGTGCAAAGGACTTGATCTTAAACTGTCGGTGGATAAGTGTGCTGTCCTTCACTTTGGCCACAACAATCCTGCTCATATATATACATTGGGCACTAAGGAGTTAACTGCAAAAAGATCTATAAAAGACCTAGGTGTGTTAACGGCATCCAATTTAAACTATGCTCCTCACATTCTAGAAATAGCAACGTCGGCTACGAGGAGAATGAACTGGATTCTGCGTTCTTTTGTGATCAAACAACCCTCTCTGTATGTAAGACTATATAAACAATATGTTCTCCCGATTTTGGTATATGCCTCACCCGTGTGGAATCTAGGTTATTCTCGTGATGAAAAGATACTGGCCGGTATTCATAAAAAGTTTGTTAAACGTGTCGCATATCGTTGTAACATTAGCGAAAACGATGTTAAATGCGACACTATTGTTGAAATGTTAAATAGAATTCACATACGCACGTTTACTCGCATATGTAAACGGCCCGAGCAAGCAGGGAGATTTTTTAACATGAATACTACAAACACTCGCTCGAGAATCAATCTCCAAGCTAAAATGATTGCCAGGAAAGCTATTGTTAACAAAATGTTTGCATGGCGCTTAGTCCGTGAGCTTAACCATGTACAACCCGCCGCCTGAAGGCCGACTTGCGATAACCTTCTTCTGTGATCTCAATAAAGCCCCTCCTGCTAAAGGGTGTGTGAATATACACAATTATATTTATTTTCTATATTTTCGCGAAATACTAAAGTGCGAGCTTTCGAATCGCAAAATACCACAAACACCTACTCTTCTCACTGTAAATTTTCTGTGGCTTCAACAGAACAATTTGGTCGGTTTATGCACGGCCTGGATACACGTGGAGCTTGTCATCGTTGGCAATATTTAGAAGCTACTTTTCGTCGTTACTTTAGAAGCTACGTGTCGCAACAAAACATGTGGAACTCACACAAACATACACGCTAGTGGTATATATATGAGGCGACGAAAAAGTCCTGTTGACTTTCCGCCGGTGCCAATTGTGATACGAAAATAAGGGTAACTACCTGAATTGTTTCATTCGGCCTAGATCCACATAATTATAGCTACACCTATGCCGACGTTATCGTGTTTATTAAATTATCATCGTCATCACTATAACAATTTAGCATTTGGAGCTTTTTATGACACGTTCGCTGATCCAACAAGTGAGAACCAAGAATCGTAAAAATAAATAAAAATAAAAGGAAGATTGAAGCTATACACTGATCACCGTAAGCTTGGTTTTTTTCATTGTTTGTTTTTATCATAATTTGTAGAATCTAATTAAGGCCTTCAATTGCACATGGAATTTCGACGCCAACTCGACTACTGCAGAAAAGCGAGTCCCTTGCTCGTGGGCAATGAACCAATGATCGACGCAGCGTTTTCGCATTTAATTTCAATCGATATCCTCTGTAACATAAACAGCCATGCCTTCCAATTACCGGTTGCCACAGCGACTCTGCTGCCAGCTTCGCCAGAAAATGTCTTAAGATTTTTTTCAATTGGGCCCAATGTCTCAAAAGCGATCAGTTGAACGATGAAGTTTTGCACTAGTTCACAGTACTTAGCCCGGCTTGCATGGCGAGCATACGAGACAGCTAACGTGCAAGACACGGCGACTTCGTATACGAAGCAATGGCCTTCAGTCCGTGGAATTAAAGTCAGGCCATCCGGACGCAATTGGCTGTATGGAGGCAGACCGAACGGCTCTTTGACTACAGGTATGTGGACCGATTGCATTGCGCGGTAGATTACGTCGCTCAGAGCCGAATGCCTTGTGAAGCTACCAGCGTTTCTCTTGCAAGCAAAGGCATGCTCACCCGTGGACGATGTTTGTCACATCTTGCACAATTATGTGCGAAGGAGTCTGATTTCCCTAAATGCAGACCGGAGACGATGCGGAGTGTGGTATTGTCTAGCACTGCCCCCAGCTGCGGTGAGGGAATGTTCTAAGCCATTTCCCGCTTATTGAATCGATCGCGGCTCTCACTCGCGCCTGCTCCTTAATGTTACTCATCTGGGACATCAACTGCTCCTGGATAGACATAACTAATTGCAAAGTTACAGCTGCGGTGAGGGAATGTCCTAAAGCTATTTGCTATTAAAAGCTATATTATTGAATCGATCGCGGCTCTTACTCGCGTCTTAATGTTACTCATCTGGAACATCAACTGCTCTTGGATAGCAATATAACTAATTGCAAAGTTATAGAAGCAGCAGTTTGTGAACCCATGCGCCATTTTCCCTGTGGACGTCGGAAGCGAATACAAAAACTGTCAACAACTATTACAGTAAGTATTCACGGATAGCTCACTAACTCTTTCGCATGTTGTACTTGTTTAATTTTTATTAGAGTTGATAGAAATACGGTTAGAGGAAAACGGGTACAGGTGCACAGATCACTGAAACGTGTAGATAGATAGTTAGAGCAATAACCGGTAGTATTGCTCGTTTATTTCGCATTACTTCTACCATTTCGTAACATTAGTAATTCCCTTTTGTCCCTTAGATGATGCGGAGGTGGAGGTGTTTTTTGGGAGACAAAGCTTCAAAGCTTGATGGCGCCGGTGAACGTTGCATAATGCCGATATTATTGTCGTTATTGTGGCTAATAGGAAAGTTGTTGTCAACCAAATGTGGCTTGCAAACGATGCCACTAGCCGACTGTTTCGGCTCTTTTGGCTCATTCACAAGGGATGCACAGAGGTAGTCAAAGTATTGACAGTAGTGGAACTCAAAATAAGTTGAACCGTCTAGTAGAAGGCAACACAGAAAACAAACGCGCGCAAGGAGAAATAGAGAAAAGGAGACGTGGGTGTTCCTGGCAGGTTCGGGTTTCGTCTCGGGTAGTATTAAGTGAGGAAATCTTTAGTTGGTTGCTTTGTTTGTTGGTTTTTTAGTTGATACTGTATCCACGGTCTAGTGCTCATCGGGCTGCTGTGTTAAACGACGAATCCTTAGTCAACGTTAGCTTCTGGCTGCTCCTCGCTGCAACCACCTTGCCTACAAGAAGACTGCTCGCAATGGAAAGGCAAACAGACAGACAGACAAACAACAAACAAACAGACGCCAATTTAGGAGGAGTAGATGTTCAAGGGACGGAAGGTGGAAAGCGAACGCCACGAAAAGAAGTATCGAAAAAAGAGAAGAAACTGACTGTAAATTATTCCCACATCACGTTCGTTGAGGCTGCTGCCGCTGATCCGCATGGACGTCATCCGGTGTCTCCCGCACATTACCGGACCGTCGTTGCGGTTTGCTAGAAGCAGAATCATGCATGCTTATTTGCACTAACCTGCTGCACTCGTGCGTAAACAGTTAATATGCTTAATCTGTTGTTTTGCTACTCAATATGACTTAGTAGCAACGTATGTTAAAAAACAAACAAGGTACACACTATCTTGTATGATGCTATTGCTCGGTATTGTAGCTGCGTTGTATCTATTTGCGTATACCTTAACACAAAATCCACAAACCATCGACTTCACAAACACAACCATCAACTTCACAAACGCAACCGTCAACTTCATAACATTCGCTATTCAGGCACAGATCATAATGGTAGATTTGCCATGCCACTCGGCAGACAAGTGTCCCGTTTTTTGGGCTTGTCGTTCCCATCTCTCCGAGCGGAATCCTAGTGGATCTAATATAGTTGTTGGTCGCGAAGTTTATGTTAGGGCCCTCTCGCAAATCTCCATACACTCGAAGCACGATAATGCTGATGTAGTGATATAGGGGATATCGATCACTGCAGCTGCGATCATCCTGGCTGTCCTAGGGACCGAACGTGTCAGGCAGGAAGGTATTATATATATATATATATATATATATATATATATATATATATATATATATATATAAATATATTAAGGTAACACACTTCGGGGGCGCACTTGGGTTATGTACGTGGCCATTACACGCATTTCCGCGATGTGCCGTGGGTTTTAATACAAGGTCTGCTGAGGTCCTCCTTGACTGAAACGCGGGATTTTCGTTTTAGCCATGTTGATTTTTTTCTATGCTTATATAATATTTGAAATATTACTGTCAGCGTGTTCTTGCCAGATTGATTCTTAGACTATTCTACGTGCGCCATCTGTGTATTGCAGACGTTGTCGCGATTTTGTAGGGTGACTAAATTACCTGCATTCCGTATCAAGCCAGAGTTCATGTGCGTGTGGTCTCCCCCTACATGTTTAGTGCTACATGTTCGACGCAATGAAGGTCGTCATTTTGGTTGCATAAGTTGTATGGCCTGTTTGCGCATATGAGGGCAAGCATATGGTGCGGCTAATTCAAAAGCCATTTGACAGTGCTTACGGTGGGCTGAGTAAATGGGTTTTACTCAGCCCATTAAGTAATTATTGTCTTAGCTAAACCGTTGATGACTTTGAAAACAACGTCGACAACACTTTAACCATTCCAGAGTAAGTTTATGGGTAGGTAATTATCGATATGTGGTCCTCTGTACCTGCCTGAGGGCTGCTTGGCGATTACTTTGCTTCTATATCACAGTTTGCATCATTCAGATCAATTTGCATCATTCAGATCAACGATGCCGCGTGGTACCTGGGGCATCTTTCACCACATTTTATACAGATACATGTATCTGCAGGTGCATGAAACCCCCTCGTCCCGCATAAAACGTGATGAAAACTGTGAACAGCAAAGCGCGTGAGAACGTGTCGGTTCGTTCGTCCATGCCTGTTTCTATGTTTCAGATGTAATCGCACCCGTGCTATAGAAATCGGGATCGATCTCCGCCCTTTTCCCCTCCCAAGAGCTGATAAATTGCGCGTAGTACGGAGTGGAAGGGAGTTTGAGCCTACGCTTTATGTCCTCTATAAGCAACGGCGTGTCACATAGCATATAGACGTATCTGTTCAGCGATGTACGATGCAGACCCAGAGCTCGCTTCAGGAATTCAGGCTTAATCCACTCGAGCTTTTCGAGTTGCACCGACGGGTGATAATCCCAGATGACCTGCATACCGTAGAAAGCGACTGGCGCTACCGTCATGTTAAAAAAAACCAGCGTCGTTCGTAGGGATAATCTCGAAGGAGTTCGTATACTAACGCTTACAACCAGCGCTCGGCGCGCTCTGTCCGTAATGTGCTCCACGAAGAACCGACCGTAGTTAGGGAGTATCACCCCTAGATATTTGAAGTTGTTTACATATTTCAGGGATGTTCTGTTTATATGCAGAGCATCAAAAGCCGCAAGACTGCCACCGCGTCGGAATTTCATGGCCTCTGTCTTGTCCATATTAATCAATAGACCAGCCTCTTCCATATACACCGACAACCTTGCCAGCGCCTGCTGAACGTGAACCGACTTCTTCCGAAAATCACAAGATTATCCGCACATAGCAGAGTTTTCACGTGTCCCGAATAGTCTTGAACGCGTCGTGGCAAATCGCTCAGCAATAGAGAGAAAAGTAGCGGGTTCAGATTATCACCCTGTGCTACACCCGTGGACTGAACACACGGGACTAGGAGGGCTACGCCATCGTCTATGCTCACCGAATTCTCCTGCAGTATGGCCTTATTCAGCAGTAGCCTGTTTCCACAAACACCGCAAATAGTGCTTGTTTTGGCCTCCGGATCGCCTGATGCATTTCTTGCAGCAAGATCTCACACGCGGTCATGGTGGAGTGACCTGCACGAAATCCATGCTGCTCAGCCGGGATACAGGAGCAAGCGTCCAGGTACCTTGTCAACCGTCGGGTGATGCGGAGAGCCAGCAGCTTGTAGCAGCAGCTCTTCTTCGCGATCGCCCGCCATGAGGATGCAACATGAGGGCTGCCTTTGTTCTTCGGGATGATGCTAAGGAGAGCATTTCTCCTGCATACTGGCAGACGTCCATGTCGTAGGCAGGCGTTGAACAAATTCGTCCAGCAAAGAAACATATCAGTCGCAGACTTCAGGTGTTCGTTGCGGAACAGGTCCGGCCCAGCCGCCTTGTTCGACTGAAGATGTTCCAGCGCACGCAGCACCTCAAACACCGAAAACTCGGTTAAAGATATAAAATCAGCGATAATGTGCGACTGGATGTTCTTCTGCCAGCATGTACATAGTGTGTTCAAAACGTATTGCGACTTTTGTGTTTTTTCAAAAATTATTCATTTATTCATGAATATCTATTTTGTCCCCTTCAAAGTAATCCCCATGAAATATTATACACTTGTGCCAACGGTTTTTCCAATCTTCGAAGCACTTCAAAAAACCATTTTTTTTATCTTGTTCAGCTCCTCCTTCGATGCCGTCTTTATCTCGTCAAGCGTAGCGTAACGTCGTCCTTTCATGGGCCTCTTCAGTTTAGGGAACAAGAAAAAGTCACAGGGGGCCAGATCTGGGGAATACGGTGGCTGCGGCATCATTAGTGTGTTGTTTTTGGCCAAAAACTCGCGCACAAGCAACGATGTGTGAGCAGGGGCGTTATCGTGGTGCAAAAGCCAATTTTTGTTCTTCCACAAATCCGGGCGTTTCTGGCGGATTGCTTCGCGCAAATTGCGCATAACTTGCAGGTAATATTCCTTATTGACCGTTCTACCATGTGGCAAGAACTCATGATGCACCACGCCCCTGCAATCGAAGAAAACTGTCAGCAAAACTTTCACATTCGACCGAACTTGGCGCGCTTTTTTCGGTCTTGGTTCGTGCGGCAGCTTCCATTGAGATGATTGAGCTTTGGTTTCCACGTCATAACCATAAACCCACGATTCGTCACCAGTTATGACCCTCTGGAGCAAATTTGGGTCGTCGCGGACAGAGTCCAACATCTCATTAGCAATGTTCATGCGATGCTGTTTTTGGTCGCAATTGAGCAATTTTGGTACGAATTTCGCGGCGACCCGTCTCATGCCCAAATCATTGATAAAAATCGAATGGCACGAGCCAATCGATATGTTTAGGTCCTCAGCAACTTCTCTAACGGTGATTCGACGATTGGCCAATACCATTTTCTCCACTTCATTAATTTTTTCGTCTGTTGTTGGAAGTGCTCGGGCGTCCGGCACGCTCTTCGTCGTTCACATCTTCTCGGCCTTCTGAGAACATTTTGTACCACCGATAAACGTTGCTTCGGTCCAAGGTAGCTTCTCCGTATGCCACAGTCAACATTCGGAATGCATCCGCGCACTTAATTTCGTTTTTCACACAAAATTTGATACAGGTTCTTTGATCCATTTTTTTGAATAGGTAAAAATCGAAGACGATCCAAAACACGTGCAAGCAAAGCAGCTGTCAACAATTAAGTGAACATTCAAAATGGCCGAGCTTGTCGGCATAAGTGAGAGACATGAGTACCAACATAACGCCACAAAAAATCGAAATTCGAATATACGTAACCCGCGAAAATTCAAAAGTCGCGATACGTTTTGAACACACCTCGTATAGCGAGATATATCTGGGATTTTGCTTTCCATAGTAATCATTTTCACCTTTGTTGTACCTGTTGTCTGTAAATCTGCGTCCATGCCTATCGCGGAGATTGTATTTCGCGTGACGATCTGTCCAGCAACTCGTCGTCGTCATCATTTTCGTCCCATCTGGTACGTTTGCTCTCTGCTCTTGTTTGAGCGACTCTCCAGAACTTGAGCGGTTCTCGATGAGTTCGTAAACGGCCCCTTGCAGGACAAATCCGCTGTGTCAAGCTGTTCGTTGAAATTATCGGCTTTCGCTTATACAAGAAAACTGTTATAGTACGCGGGCTACGTGCCGGTTGCTAGTGATAATGAGATTGTATGAGCCACGCTGCATTGAGACTAGTGCAGGTACTGCGTCATGTTTTCATGCTGTTGTTTGGATGACTGGGCGAGGTGGTCTCCTTCGTCTGATTTTAGTGAGCGGTTGATGATGTCATTACTGTTCAGCTTCTTTGTGACCGTGTCTATTGGTATTTTAGTATGACTTACCTGCGTCAACGGAACGGGATTATCAGGAGGCGAGAGTTGTTCAACCAGTCAAGACATCCCATCCGTCTGCAGCCATTTCCAAAGGTCTCGTTCTCACAGCCAGTGTCGTCGAAAACATGCAACCTGATCGTTTCAACAGCGATAAGGTTTCCTACGCGGCAGTTCCTCTGAGCATAATTTCCACGTAGGAAAGCGCCTCCCTGCAGCTGCTCCTTCCTAACCTGTGGCCGTTACGTTAAAGGTTAAACGGAAGCAAATTAACACACGTAGGGCGCGGTACGCTTCCTAACTTGCCACTATGAGAAACCTTCTGACGTATCAGTCCTGATTTGGCCGTAACCTTGAAAACGATTGCGGAATCCCTGAAACTTCTTTTAGCCGTTCTTCTACTTGCAAATAAGCTCAAAGCTTTCACATCATAGTGCCGGACAACAGTAACTCAAAGTTCCTTATCTAGTTTTAAATGACTTCAACAAAGCTACATGTCCTGCGTGTAAAGTTGCCTTCTGTAGGATAGTAGTGTTCGTTAAGCAGCGCAGGCATAGACAGCGTCGGTTGGCGGCAATGCCGAAGCAAGCTAAATACATGGCGCCAAATAGAAGATGCCGCCACCCTACTAGCAAAGACGCGGAAAGTCACTAAATGCGCGGGCAATCTGTGAGTATATAAAGAGGCATGAGAATAAATGAGTCAGTAGTCGTTGGTACGAGCCAGGCAGAGGACGTGTGTTGTTTGAGCAAGAGAATGGCGAACTCGTAACGGTCGCCGCCCGGTCATGGGGGTGGTGGACACTACACCTTCACGAAGAGGAGTCTTGCCAGGCGTAGATCAACTAGGCGCACCGCACCGATAGCGCAGCGCGTCCACATACCACCGGTGTGCAAACAGACGAAACGGATGTTAACACTCAACTCGTGAATATCCAGACGAACATGCGCTATGCTAAAGTGTATCACATTTTGCCAAAATATGTGTGGTCTACAGTTGTGCAGGGGCTTACGAAAGTCTTCTTAAACGTCGTCAACGACTTTCACGCCTGGCACTCTCTATTCACTTTCGCTCCGGTCGTGATGGGCCTTCCTCGAGCTAGAAAGGTACTTGTCGTTCCTGGTTAAGTATAGCCTACTCGCATTTTCTCAACTGTTTCAACTGTTTGTTTATTGACATTTCTTGTAGATAATTGCACACATTAATTTCAAGCTCCATTAAGCACATAGCTTGTTCGGAGCCCCTTTTATGAATAACAATGTATAATTTATATATGCCATTTTCACCTATTTACAATATATTGCAACATGATTGTATGTTTATATCACTTTTAACCAGATAACAAAGTTTCAAGATAATGCTCTTTGAGATCGCATTTGAATTTGAGCATGGACTTTGTCTGCCTAACGGAGGCCGGTACTTTGTTCCAGTAGGAGGCCCCAATGTTTCTGATTGATAGCCTTGACTGGTTGGAGTTGGCGTGTGACAGAGTAAGCAGGTTTGATGCGTTACCCCTTGTAGATATGGGTGTTGCTGATGTTGCCAGACCATATAAGTTTGGATGCACTCCAAGGAGTATACGCTTAGTTTCAACTACGAGACAGTATTCTATAAGTTTTGGGAACGGCAAAATGTTAATATTTTTGTAGTGCGGTTGCACTGAATCTCGCATCCAGAGATCCAGAGTTGTTCTCAGTGCTCGTTTTTGGAGTCGGTGAAGCGACCTGATAAGACGCATCTGTGTTAAGCCATAAACTTCTACAGCGTAGGTCAGGTGACTATGGACGTAGGCAAAATACATCGCCATCAGGCAGTTTTGGGGAAGAATTCGTCGAGCTCTGTATAGAGCTGCATTGCTGCCAGATATTTTCTTACGTATATGTGTGACATGCGCTTCAAAGGTCAGCTTTTCGTCCAACGTAACGCCTAGGAACTTCGTTTCCTTTAGAAGCGAAAGGGCTATGCCGTCGCACTGGAAACGGAGGGGATTAATCGTAACGGAACCCCGCGGGGAAAGGAATTGCATTACACCTGTTTTCCTCCAATTCATATAGAGACCGTTACTCCTGAACCATGATGATAACCTCTGAAGGTCCTCACGGACCATAGCCTCTACCTCAGTTGGGGAGTTTCCGACGAATAGGGCGGTGGTATCGTCCGCAAACAAAGTCAACTTTGCATGTTTCGTTACGCTAAATATGTCGTTAATAAAGATGTTAAAGAGAAGTGGACCACCTATACTGCCCTGAGCCACTCCAACAGATATATTTCTTACATTCGAGATTGCATTGCCCACTTGAACAACTTGCCTCCTATTCGACATAAACGACCGCAGCCAAGACAAAAAATATCATCCGCTCCATATCGAGTTAACTTTTTAATCAGAATATTTACATCAACTGTATCAAATGCTTTTCTAAGATCTATAAATACGCCGGCGACTGTCTTTTTTAACATTAGGTTTCTGCGAACCTCTTCAACAAAATCCATGATGGGTACAGTCGTCGACATTTTGGATCGATAACCGAACTGACGCTGACATAGACCATTAAACATCTCAAAGTGTTCGTTCAACTGTTCATATATAGCTTTTTCGAAAATCCTGGACATTGGAGGGGGGATACTGACCGGCCTGTAATTTTCCTTGCTTAGTCTGTCACCGCCTTTAAACAGTGGTACAACGCGATACAATTTGAGGGCCGTAGGGTAGATCCCCTGACGTGTCGACAGATTAACTATGAATGCCACTGCGTCAGCAATAACGTCAGCGCAGTGTCTCAAGACTTGAGAGGGTATGTGACCTTCTCCCACCGAGCAAATTGTGACCCTTTTCAGCAGGTAATGCACTCGATCCACAGGGACCGGCCTAGGCGAAAATGGCTCGTGCAGTTCAGGTATCGACATCGGTACCTCGTAAGCGGTCGAGCATTCGGTGTCAGCCGTTACGCAAGTTGCATAATAGTCATTAAGGATGTTAGAAAGTCGTACACAGTCTGTGACTATCTCATCATTAATCTTTAGTTTGACACACTTTTTTCCTGGGCACCTCCCATGACTGGCTGGATGGCTTCCCACGGGCTCCGCCTCTCCTGTATTCTATCGCAAACAATCTTCCCATTAGCCTCCAGCCTGCACTTTCTTGAAAACGAGACAACTTTGTTTCTCAGTCTAACATACGCTTGACGCCTGCGGGCGTTGGGGTCACTGCGATACGCCGTATAGGCTGCCTCTTTCTCCTTTATCATTTCAAGCAGCTCGGCAGTGACCCATGGCTTACGTGGCTGACCTTTGTTTAACGTGTGCCTAATTTCTCTTTTGCCTCTAGTCACTGCCGCCATCACTCTCTCGTTAAAGCATGCAAACGCCTCGTCTACATCCGAGATATCGTATAAGTCGTTCCAGTTAGTTATTGCAAGTTCTGCCAATATTTGGTCGTAATTGTATTTATAGGTCATAGAGGCAGGTCGACCTATTCTCTTAGAGACTACAGAAATAAATGTTGCGTGGTGGTCCGAGAAGGTAGTTGTGAGAGCTTCAGATGCGAGTAACGACAACGTCTGCACGTTAGTATAGATGTGATCGATGCAAGTGGAAGTGTTATATGCGGTTCCTCTACGTATTGTGGTTGCCACCCTGGTTGGAACATTGACAACTTCTTTATAGCAGAACTGTTCTAAAGTTTCAATTAATTCCTGTGCCTCGACAGACTCCGCCATTGTATTGAGATTTGCATTACCGAGTATTATGGATTTCCTATTACCGATTCTTGACAAGAGAGTCTCCAACGAGGCAACAAAGTGCGCTGGGTTTCCCTTCGGCTGCCTATAGAAGACACCTACAATAGTGGTGTCCCCTTCAGCGCCACCCTCTATTTCCAGAAACAGACTCTCACAGAGCAGATCGTCTGAGATTCTAAATTTGAGATCATTACGTTCTCGCGCAACATAATCACTTCTCACATGTAGTGCCACTCCTCCCCCCCGACCTTCTCTACAACTAAAGTAGGAGTTGTATTCAGTTAACTTAAGTGACGGACATTCTACCGACTGTAGCCTTGTTTCGGATATTGCTAGGACCGATGGCAACCGTGGTAGACAAGATAGTATGGTTTCTACATCATGAATACGCTTTTTCAAGCCATTAACGTTACAATGTATACAGAGTAGTGCATCCGAGATGCACTGGAACGTCGATATATCTACAGTCTGACTGCACATGATACATTGAGCTTACGTAGCTGGTAATAGACGTTGGCATTTTCGGGCGTGAGATGGTCGTTAGCGTAGATAGAGTTGTTACTAGCAGAGAAAGCTGGGAGAAGGTTTGATCTTGGTTTTTTCTTCCGGCATCTCCGCTGTACCTCTACTTTTTTCCACCGGCAGACGAAACGGACCAGCACTGAGGATCGATCGGTAACGTTCTTGCCATTCACTTTTACCATCCGCGGGCATCGGTGCGCGACATCAATGTCTCTCTCCTCGACCGGCGCCTCAATCTTTTCACACAGTTCAATGATGGTTGCCCGAAGTTGCTCGTCTGTTTCACGTTCTCGCGCCGGTATTACGCTGAAAAGAATATCAGAACGTCTTCCATATTGATCTAGAAAGCGCGCTTGCTTCTGTGCAGCATTTGCCACCTCTCCGGCTGATGTTATTGCCCCGCGAGCAGCTTCCGCCGTCACCACTGCCCTTTCAGCCGTTCGAGCCACCTCATCCACACTATTGGCATAAAACTCCATTGAGGAATCCACTTGGTCAACTCGACTCTTGAGCGTATCAAACTCTTGTTTTAAGTGAGTAACGGCATGAGTGAGCTGCAGACACTCACTCATCTGCAACTGCAATGCTTTTATCTGCTCGGACAGTCCTGCCAAACTGAGCATGATGCTACGCATATCAATATCACCGACAAGACCACCATCCTTGACGGCCGCACCAGCCACCAGCCGTTGACCGCTGTCGCTCACACAACTGCCGCTCGCGCTGTCGCTGCTGCTCGAGTTCAAATTTTCGTTCGAGGCGGTCTCTGATGCCACTTCTCCACTGTCGCCAGAGATCGACGGAGAAGGAGAAGCAGTTTGAAATGGCTTAACGGTTGTTTGATGGCGCTGTGGACCGCTGGTTCTGCTGCTCGATGGAGCTACCGGTTTACCGGACAAAGCTGTTGCCGCTGCTGGTGTTGCCGATGGCTTGGTTGTTTTTGCGATCTTACCAGCTCCGGACATAGTAGTCTTGTTGGGGGTAGTTGGCTTGAGGAAGGCGAGTTTTTTGCTGCAGAACAGTGGATACACTTCCAGACGAACGAAGCATCTTCCGCCTTCTTTTTAGCGATGAGTGTTGGAATTACATCAGCACAATGTGGGTGAAACAGTCGCGGGCACTACATCACATTTCTGTGAAGCTCGAGCGATCGATGAGTCACATTTACCACATACACGTTTCTTGGTTGTTGATTGCATGTTCTGACTCATCTTATCACACTGGTTGCTGCTGGCTATTTTCTTGTTGGCGTGGCAGGTTGCCCTCTCAGAGGAAAATACGGCCGGATTGCGACAGACCAACCTAAAACGCTCTGGTCTTGGTATCTGGGGTTTCAGCGTCACTTTGGACACTTTTTCACTAGTAGGAACTCTGAACTCAATTGCATGTTTAGGTGAAAACTTTTAACAGGATTAAGGTTCAGTTCAAGATCTAAAGCGAGGCCACCTCGACGACAACCTTCCTAGACGGGTGAGAGTCAAGCTGTCGCAGGGCGAAAGTGAGGTCCCAGGGTAATCTAGCGCTAGTCAACAAAAATACGGAAGCTCTTCGTTCCAAACATCTACATGTCCGGCCTGTTGTGGACCTGGAGCTGCCGGGTGTACTTTTGTTGTCAGACGGGATTAGACCAGAAAGACAAATTGGACTTCGCCACAGGCCGACCACCCTAATAAGGGGTCCCTGCGTCCTGTTTTTCTTAGATCTTGCTTTTCCGCCACGAGTTGGACATACTTGCTTAGAGACCGCACTGGTCCGCATCGTCAGAGTTGTATGGTCATTTAAGGTTTTTTAGCTTAGACACTTTGGAGAACACTGCTAAATCATAGGGTATGGTAAGGGATATTTGAGCCAGGGTGCGCACAGGGTTCGGACATTATTGAATAGTCAAGGGTAGGACGCTTATAATGTTGAACGTCAAATTCCCGATGATAGGGCTAATCAGGGCAACTGGACAACCCTTCAGCAAGAAAAACGATTAGCAAGCCTGATCGACCCGGAATGCTGTGAACCCAAATGAACGATTTGCTCCTTATGTTGCTGATAAAGCCAGACTTAGAGCCGTTAGTAGTTAAGAGGCTTAAGCTTAGTAACATGTCTGCTAAATCTAAGTTGGAACTCTTTTGGACGACAAGACTTTCGGGTGCTGAATAATACGGTGTATGCAAATAAAACTTACCCAATCAAGGTGTTAATAAAGCTAATAATAATATAATATATACGATCTGGGCCAAATTAAAACAGAGAGAGAATGAAACTGAGACATTTAAATGACTTATTGGATGTATATAGCCTACGTCATAAACGCCTTTTGGTAGTGTGACAAATTATATGAGACTGACGTTTGCTTTCTCTTTACCTCTTATGTAATTTAATACGTCTAATATATAATAAATACCTCTAATACCTCTAGTAATTTTATCACGGTTTTTGAAAGTCAATATAAAATCAAAATAAATCGCAATGCTTCTCTATTTTGTCTCATATAACGCACGATTAACGTCACTTTGGGCGTCATAAACGCCTTTTGGTAGTGTGACAAATTATATGAGACTGACGTTTGTTTTCTCTTTACCTCTTATGTAATTTAATACGTCTAATATATAATAAATACCTCTAATACCTCTAGTAATTTTATCACGGTTTTTGAAAGTCAATATAAAATCAAAATATGCTTCTCTATTTTGTCTCATATAACGCACGATTAGCGTCACTTTGGGCTTTTAAACATTTTGACATAGAAGACAAAGCAGGCTAGGTATGGTCAAAATTCGTTTGAGTTTTATTAGAAGGCACCTTGCATGCCATTATGTCGTTTTTCGCATAGCTTGGGCGTTATTTCCGAAATCTTCAGCCGAATATTTTTATCACTTCGTTCTGTTCTTGTGAGGAGCACCCGACTCCTCAAAAGACCCCACTAAAGTCCAGGAGCATCAGGTCGTACGAACGAGCTAGCCACGAAACGTATATGTTCTGGTAGATCATGCGCACAGGAAATTTTCTTTACCAAACACATGTTTATAGTACAGCTCAATGAGCTCTACTTTCTAAAATATATCCATGATAAAATGGTATAGAACGGCGATGTTTAAACGCCCTGCCGTTAGCGTCGCCGGTATATATATATATATATATATATATATATATTATATAATACATGCACACAAATAATCATATGGGCATTTATTTGTCAATAATTGTGTTGTTCCGTTGCCAAATAAAGTATCACTGTGAATAATTCTTTCTTTGAACGCCATTCGTTTGTGAAGAAAAAGCCTGAGAAAAGCACTGACCGTCGATCATATATAATCACACCCATATTGAGACTTTGATCTTGCATGCGCCGCATTATTGGAAAATGCATTCTAGTCATAGCAGTTAGCTAGCGTTTACTTGCTATTTCCCAGAAATGTACGTGCCAGTGCGGTTTCCTGTTCGATGCTTGCACTTTTGTATGTCTTAATTTAGTATTTGTTGTTGTTTTGTTGTGGGCGTTGCTGTTAGGATCGTTGTGCCCACGGCTGTTGTAATTTCGCCATTATTCAACTTGTTCTTCTTTCAGTGGTTGCTCCTATTGCAATATCATTTGCTCAGCTGCATTAATACTCACTGGGGATGCACAGTTACATGTTAGACGTAGTTAATTTCCTGAGCGGAGACATAAATACCCGAAAAAACTTCAATAATTTAAAGGGTGCCATCGTTACCAAACTTACTTATAATAGCTGGATGCTCTACTAAAAATGTTTGTTTTAAATCTCAGTAACGGGTGCTTGAGTCATCTTGCGTTGCTTGATCATGCATTTGTGATGGCACATGCCTTCAAGCGTTAATGAAAAATAAATTGACCCCCCCGTCCACAAGGAGGGCAGCGACACGTTAACCTATTCTCTAACACGTGTTTGCTTTCTCCATGAAAAACTTATAAAGCTAATTGGAAAAGAAGTGCCATGCGTTCGTAATTATTTTTGAAGCGTAAATAAACCGTATACTGTAATATTAAAGTATGCAGGTATTACGTCTACAAATAAAGTCTAGTAAAAGGCTACCAGCAAACGATAGATGGTACACTCTGTCGTAGCGTTCGTTTCGGTTTGATACCGCCAATTTCGCCTTTTGTTTGTTCTTCTTTGTCCCTCCACATATTTATGTATATATGCTTGAAATAAAAAGGGATTGGGAAACTCGTACACATATTGTATATAGGAGACATCGGATGATTTTTTACCGGATCTAATAATACAAGCAGGAGATAAATGTTTGACAGCGTTTGTCAACACGTTCTTAACTCTTTATATATATATATATATATATATATATATATATATATTCTTAGTTCCCAATTCAGATGAGACGCACAACTAGGCTGATAATTAACGTCTATATCTGAAAACAGTAGTGCGGATGTGTTCGTATGTGGTAATAATCGGCAATATAATTGCGACGTCTTGCGCCGTCGCTACGATATTGTCAATCTCCTAAGAGTAAAACCCTAACGTCGTCGTAAGCGTTGCTGCAGTGTGGCTTTCGTATTTTGCATTTGCTCTTTTAGTTGCAGTTTATTTCATTGCCCTAAATGTTGTTACGTTTTGTACAATGTCCAAGTTTTTAAACCAAGTCATAGTTTTTTTACAGCAATCGTTAATCGTTGTCGATGTTTGGCTCGATCTTGTAAAGGTAACTCATTACACTGTAAACCATAACCCAATTACTTAAATTAGAGTAACTGGGGTACAAACCACAGCCGAAGACTACTAAAGGTCCTTAAACATATATATA
The DNA here is from genome assembly GCA_003439945.1 of Dermanyssus gallinae. Classification (NCBI taxonomy): domain Eukaryota; kingdom Metazoa; phylum Arthropoda; class Arachnida; order Mesostigmata; family Dermanyssidae; genus Dermanyssus; species Dermanyssus gallinae. The sequence goes on along the minus strand of QVRM01000283.1, from coordinate 296,338 downwards.
TATATATATATATATATATGTGTGTGTGGGTGTGAATGTGGCTACCTTGTATATACTAACACGTAATGCTAGCTTTTTAATAAAATTATAGTTTTCTTAAGGTTTTAACTAAGATACCCACTTCATTCATTATAAACAGAACAAATGTGTCTTATTACTTCTCTAAGGACTAATTGGGAGAAAGTTTTTTGTCCATGTTGCTGCTCATCAATCTTCATCAAATATGCTTTTTCTATATACTCGTATATATGTGATGGTACTTTGTGGCCGAGCCGCTAATGATGTATTTCATTATTAGGCAGGAGCACTCTTTCTTAGCTGAAATTCGAAGAAAACGAGGGCTCACCTTGCATAGCGCGTGTCATGGAAGACGTTCAGTAAGCCGACTCAGAACAGCCTCAGTTACTCATTCATTATTCGTGGCGGTTTGATTACTCACAATAATTTCAGTTTCGCCGCGTTAATTACCACTCCGACAGAATTAAACGTTTCCTGCGAGCAGTCACTATAGCCATTATAATCGCCGATGTCAGTTTTCTAATTTTCCGCGTATTTCGTCCTCCATCAATCGTCTTCTTGGTCGTAAGCAAATATTTTGCAGTTCCTATATATATATATATATATATATATTGTCTGCAGCAAGTAAACGTGTGATGAAGTTTAGTTTGTTCCATTCGGTATGAGTCGTCCATTTGATCAGGTTACTCTTGTAAGTGCAACGGTAATAATGGTATTAGGATAACAATAATGATTACTAGCATTAACAAATATATATATATATATATATATATATATATATACGCATACATACGTACACATATTAACTCTAATCCGATCAAGCATGTCTAAAATAAGCATTTGTTCATAGTAATAATAACAACAGAAAACTCACTGCGTAACGTCTACTATTTTCAAGGGCACACTCATAATAGTCGTTATAAGACGGGCACGCACACACATTGTCCCAACATCAGCCAGTGATACAGTATATCTCGTTGCATCGCTCTTCTTAGGTCAGTATTTCCGGATGTATTTCGGGCGTTGTTCAGCTCGTGCGGAACATAACCATTTAAAAGTCCCTGGCCGTTACTCTCGTTTGTTCTTGCTTAACTTCAGGGTAAAGAGCGCACAATGTGGCGTGCACATGAGATATACCGTGTACCTAATCGGAGACGTTTGTAACCTTGTTTGCTATGAATCACGTACAGCGTTTTCTCTTTTAAGTGTCAACAAAGGCAACATTTTGTTTCTTTGTTCGGTTTTTTTAACAATTTACCTTAAACACTAATACTATCTTATTTCCTGCATAACTCTTCCCTGCAAGTTATATTTATACCTTCGGCTCTCCCTCTATCTGTCTGCCTATCTCGGCCTTCTCCTTAGTAAGAGGAGAACGCTAAAGTGCCGTGTAGGTCAAGGCGTTTTTGGGAAATTAGTTATACGAACAATCATGTCTGTATTTAATGCTCTCACTCTCTCTCTTGCTTCCTCTCTTGGTCTGGCACATTCGTCCATGCAGATACATACAAACGTTTTCGACACACACTTAATTCAACGTTGTAATTATAATCGTCATCCAGCTGTCTAGAAGGAGCGCATCATGCATATGCAGGCAGAGAGATGCACTATCCTCTCCTCGTTCTTCACCAGCTAGTAGACTAGTAGATGGAGCTCTTGGCTCGTTCGCCCATCGAAGAATGTGCGCCCAACGGCTCTGTTTTCTTTGCTACTACCTGCAGGTATAGCCAACGTTGGTCCGGAATTATTACGCAATCTGTCTCTCTCTATGGGTAACTCTTCAAATCTCGTGCTCTTATGTCGGCGCGGCGTGGTCATGGTAATCGTGAACCTGCAGTGGCAACTTGTGTGTTCATATATCTCTATAGCCAAAACATGTAAGCGCAACGGCAGCGAGGTATGACTCTCCTCGACAAAATCGTCGCAAAATACTAGATATTCTTTGTGACTCTTTCACTTGTAGCTGTTCTTTCTGCTGTGGTATATTGACATATTGCTGCTCCGTCGTAGCTTGTGCTTGTAACTTTTCACTATTTTTTAACTAACTTTTCATACATTACCATACTCATCAACCTTAAACAACTCTTTTAAACGTGTATATGTAAATTATATATAGATGTGTATATGATTTTCCTGTAAATAATATATGACCTTTGATTTCCGTTGCTTCGCCTGTCAGATAATAGCACAAAGCTTAACGCACGCAATGCTTCATCAACGGTACGGTTAGTTGTAATAATAGTAGCAGTAGTAATTATTTCTACTTTTACAATTAGTATACTAGTTACTAATAGCCACTTATGCCACTATAATATAAGTATAACTATAATAACTACATAGACATCAATAACTTCGTAGGTAGTGACGATAAATTTCTAATTTGTGGGTCTTTGTAAAGCAACGTAAAGAACGGTGCCCATGGGGCCACAGCCCTGAACAGGTGATCATAACATTATGGTATCTAGAAACGATAAAGAGGTCAGTCATTTACTTATCCATAATGGTGACAAAATAAGATTACTAATAAACTAAACCTTGTTGACGCTATTCGTTATCAATGAACACAGGCACTATCAATCAAAACCCAACAAAATGATTGTAATAAATGTGCTAAAAGAAGCAGTTATTATACCGGAACGGCAATCATATGTAACAGGAGAAAGAAGGGTTCCACCAGTGGAAAGTGGTAACGTATTTATTAGAACACAACCTGCACTACGTGTTCTTGAACAGACAAACTAATGTAGTATTGGGTGATATCCTTATAGTCATTAGTAAACCCAGTCGATACTGGAAATCTCAGGTATTTTGCCTTTTGTTGGCCATATCTGTTCCTATACTTTTATACCTGCTTCATCTGCTCTCACTGATAGAGATATAAAACGCCAAATCAAGGAAAAACGCAAACATAAATATCGGTATCGGTATTCATAATGTTACCTGCACGTTTATTTAGACATTGTCAATATATATATATATATATATATATATATATACTGTGCTTTTGTTTGGCTCGCACTGGCGAACCGTAAAGCAATCAGGTATAATGCTTGTGGTTATATTTGTAGCAATTGCACAGTAGATGAGGGTGTCGTCATAAGCCGTATATCAGCAACGCAGCACGTCAATCTTTCAGATCGATGCACGTATCACCCCACGAATATTCCTCTCACTTCATCCACAACAGTCGTGGAATTGGTGTTGGGGTCGATCTCAATAACCATGCGAGCTTCGCCCTAATATGATATCAAGTATAAACTAAGAATTATCATTACTGCATATTTATGTGGGCCATTATGCAATCAACGTTATATGAGTGCGAAGGCTTTTCATTGCTGTCACTCTCCCGCATGTCCTGGCTTTCATTTAACACTCGAGCTTCTCATATCTTTCTTGTCGTCATCCTGATAATTCCGTAAGAACCACCATCCCAATAATAAAAGACACTATTTCCTGTTAAAGACGCGGCCTTGCCGTATGTTTTAAAGGGCACGTTGGCTAATGTTGTCTGTTTCTGGTATTATCTTAATGTTCTTGTTGTTCTGTTATTTTTGTTGGTCTTATAGTTACCGACGCTGCGGCAACATTCTAGAAGAAAATCACGAACCGGTGATAGTATGTCCATTTGCCGATACGACAGTAGGCTTTACGCTAACGATGGCACAAGCATCCGCCGCCGCTGCCGTCGCTCCTTTGAATTCAGCGCGTCGTTGATCTTATCAAAAAACAACGACCGCTGCTCTGGCATTTCGTATGGCTTTCGATTTTACGTTTGATTCTCGCTTTGTTAACGAACCTTGGAAAGTTAGCCTGAAAGTGCGCCGTCGGAAACAGGCGCATCAATTGATTTTTTATTCGGGGTTAGCGTTCGAGCAGCAAGAGGACCCTATTGCCGGTGCAAGAGCTTTCATTCTAGCACTTGTCATAACTTCTTTCGAACGTCTGAACCAAATAACTTCCATTTCGATACGCTCGAAGTTAACCTGGCTGAAAATTGAGGTAGACTTATGATGGGTTCACCGTTAGAAGGATACCCAACGGTCGCTTATGCGTATGCGGTGCCAATGTTATGCGTCGTTTTCGCTATATTTCTGTCGTCACTCCCCCGTGTTTTTAGAGTTTCCTGAGATGGAAAGCAATCGAAACTCTGGATAGTCTTTCTCGCAGGCCATGCTGGAGTGCTGTCGTATTACGATTTCTTCACATTCGCCAATCACATCTATGTATATGTCGCTATTTTCGGCTGAAAGTAAAAAACGCTAGATAAACTGGCCACCTTTGTTGACACTGACAACTGTTCCCACCATGGCCGCGGAGGATGGCATAACACGGTCGCCCCGGAATCCTTGTATCGGTTGAACATTTTTTCTGCTTCTCAGTGTGCTCCTAAAAAGATTGCTACCTAGATTCGAGAGACAGCTCGTCGTGTCCAGTGACGGTCTTGCGTGGGACGAATGCCCAGCTGGGTCCCGCTCTATAAATGCACTCGTCGAATCGGCGGTGCTAGGCGTTCCACACTCACCGCCAAGTTTTGTCGTTGTGAATGATGTTACGGATAGCGTCGCTGACGCAATACTGTCAGCCGTGTTGCTCTGCACCGTCTGGACATCAGGCGCGCGAACACGACTATTCGCTATCAAAGCAGTTGCTTGGGTTGAAAGAGTTTCCGGTAGGAGGTCTTCTTTTCCGCTCAGTCAGTGAATCACCGTTTTGTATTGAATTGCAGTGCGATGCGGATGTAGAAAAGCAGGGCGTCGCAGGAAGTCCTAATATCGACGACGCCGATGTGGTAGCGGATAAGGAACAAGCTGTTTGGGTCATGGTCGTCGTCGTCGTAGTGCTCATTGTGCTGGAAGTAGTAGTCGTAATGGAAGTGGCACAGTTTGTGTGTGGAAGCTGATGCGTCGTCGCAAGTGAGGTCCCTGACGGCGAGTTTGGCGGCGTGAAGGACTCAGCTGCGCTGTGCTCTTGTTGTTCTGGACAGAGGCGATCGAGAGGTGCTGCTCTGTCCGAGTGCAGCTGCGACGAGATATCATACGGGAAGCTGCTTTCCTCGGAGAGGGGTGCTCGAAGATCGCGAATAATCTGGCGGCCTTCAGAGAACTGTCGTCTTACGGCTGGGCCTGTCGCTCCTGCCGCTACACCTTGGTTTTCGCTAAGCACACGGGCCTTGCCCGTAGTTCCCGCACCGATAGGAACCACCGGGGTTCGGCTAAGGCTCATTTGGGAGTAAGGCAACTTAGTGGCAGCGTCAGCAGCCTGCGCTCCTGTAACCTCGAGGGTCAACTGGCAGCTTAGGCTCTGATCCGAGGTGTCAGGGTCCTCCGAGAAGATCCCGTTTCTGCAACCTTTTAAAACTTCCCCGTCCAATACTTGGAAAGAATTCGGCGACGAATACGAAGAGATCTTGAGGCTGCCAACGACCTTTCCATTCCTGCTAATCTTCACAACCCTGCTGGGGGTACCAACTGCAACCGAGAAGCTGGATAAACAGACAGATAAACTATGGACGGGCATAAGACTCGACCGGGCTGTCTGCAGCGCACGCTTGTATGGTCCTTGGAAGCAATAACGGTTGAGAAGAAACTTGTAAAGAAGCATTTCCTGGCGGCGCTGTGCTCCCTGAGCCCTCAACTGATGCGTAGGCAGGGTCTGAACAGGTAACTGCGAGTGAATCGACTCCTCTTGTGGGGTTGCTGTTGCTGTGACTGTCTATGGCTCTAGCTACTATCTGGGGGTAGTGTGATGGTGAGGTGGATGAAGGACTCGCGCTTAGCGATGGCGATGCTGCGGAAGCCATCCGGTTTGTGTAACCTCTGTGAAATGGTTGCTCCGGACGGCGCAGCGGCTTCGCCTAACGAACACAAAAACAAGAGCATTGCAGCAATATAACATTTAAGTAAATATACGTACAAACTTATGACTGAGAAGCGGCACAATCTGAGAACACGACGTAGTTAATTCGTATAATATATTTCTGTTTAAATAGCTTCGCCTTTATGCGCCAAAGTAGAAGGCGAGAAACGCCATTGAGGTAATATGAAATTCCACACAAGTAAACTTACGTACCTTTAGTTATTGACATGTTTCGATGGGATTCTCAGTGATGTTCACTTTATCCGAGGCCGAGTCCTCTTCGGCGACAGAAGTCTGCCGCGTCATCTTGGCCACAGCTGCATGTTGCAACGATCCCAGAAGCAAGACGTACGCAAGAGACGTAATCGTATGCGTAGAAATGCGCGTTGTTTAGGGATGTCCCAGGTGTTGTTCGTTGTCCATCGGTAGCAAAGCAATCAAGTATGATGGTTTAAGTGGCGAACGCATAAACACGCGTCATGTGGTCAGTACAGCAGACGACGAAGGCGGATGCGCGGTGACACCGTGCGATTCCAAATCAGAGTTGGTAACATGAGGGCGCACCCGTTTATTGCGCGTACAACAATGCGGGGGATGAATTTCCGCAGCACCGGTTGATGAACGATATCACAGACACAGCAGATGAAGCGAGGTACACAGGCAGATGGATGGACAGGCATAAAGGAGGCCATATACATATCGTGCCGCCGTCACGGATGGTACACGCACGCACATCAACGTTGCGGCAATAGGAGGGAAAAAGTGTAGATCATCGCCAGCGCAGCCAGGGGGACAAAGGGAGCAACCAGTAGTGGAAAACGGCGTAGACGATCACCACCGCAGCCAGGTCACCACAGAAATGGAGTAACCAGTCGGCCCAACGAGCGCCGACAGATGAATGATCCGACAACGGTCAGCATGCGGGTAGCAGGAATCAGCCAAACGAAACAGAAAACAAGAGAAGATATATGTTCGACATTAGCAATCCAACAGCAATAACCATAGAGGCTAATCACAACTATATGCATAAAAGTAATTATTTTAGATACGATAACAATGCCTGTCTAACGTGTTATGGCCATTCAGACAGACAGACATCAAAGCAAAGTTTCGGCGCATTCATTTCTAAAGACAATCATAACTAAGTGCATTGTCACAATGTCCGTCATCTGGTGCAATATAGCACCAGACTAGAATCCATTCACACAGCTGTCTACGCTCAGATGACGCAAGCTTTTAGTCAAGCGAGCTGGTATCTACTGGTGTGCGACGTAAATAACGAAACGTGGTCACTTCTTAGGCTGTGCCACGACTGTACGTGCACATAGATTAAAGTTTATTGAAATATTTGCAGCATTCGAATGGTCAACACTAAGTACAATATTATAGATGTGGTCGATAATACGTAAGTGTACTTCATTATGGCGTTTGTTGGTCTGGGCTAGCGCAGTGGTCAGCAAAAGAGACGCCATCGATTTGTCGCAATAACCACAAACGGCAAGGCACGTCGTGGCTGGTAAGCAAAAAGGTTAGCTTGGCTCATCGTCTTCCGAAATCGGAAAAACTCGTAGCTTTAAAACAAATGTGACTTGTGGCATTTCCCAAAAACTTGTTCTATAAAACATAGGCAAACTGAAACTTCCGTTCTACCGATAGATTTTTGTTGTCGTTGATACTTCTGTTGTTGTTATTGTTGTCGTTGTTGTGGCAAGAATACATGTACCAGTGGTTATTGCTGTTGTGGTTATTGTAGCAGTGATGGTTTGGACGGTTTGCGCACCATTAGAAAAGAATCGGAGGCGTTGCCATGTGTAGGACCAACTCCGCGCTCGGGTGAATTAGTTCTTCTTATTTGATTGTTGAATCGGATTTAACATTGTCCTGTTATTATATTACTTTGCAAGAGAATGTCCAGAAACGTCCAGTACAAGCACACTATGATTTGGCTAAAAAAGCAGAGACGAAGTGTTGACATCTAACAGTCTTCCATCCGCCAACACTATGACGTGATGAATCTACCTACAACCTGGTTTACAACCCCTACGAACCTAACAGAAATGGTCGCCACGATCGTGCCGACGAGAAGCAACACATATCGGAGGCAACCGCTGAAAGGTTTACCCGGTATGAAACCTGGGTTATTGTACCAGTGTTGGGAGTAGTAGTAGTAGTAATAGTGGCAGCCGTAAGCCACGGATGCAGATTGTCTAGATTTAGCCGCTTTGCTCTTATTAGCACATGAAATCATGGGAGTCAATATTTGCTACGCGAGGGTCCATAGTACAGAATATTATTCAAGAAGACCAATGGTCACCCATATATATAGCTCATAGCTGTAATAAACGCGAGTTCTCTCAATGTGGGCTATGTAAGGAGAGCCGCAAGATAAAGAGCTAATTGGCTAAGAGCTAATTGCAAGATAAAGAGCTAATTGGCTGCCCTAGTTTCAGTTGCGAGAAGTGTCCACGGGCGGATTCCGCTCACGGCTTTGACTGGACAGTTGGCGAAGTTGTTATCATGAAGTTTGGTCAGCATGTTTCTTGTTTCGTATTCAAAGGACTAGATGATAAACGAACATTTGAAATGATACCAGAGATGCATAAATAAAGTTCAGGTAGGGTCCGGCAGGTAGCAGTAAATCGATCCAAAGCCGATTTTCGTTTCAGCGAGGCGGGGGAGTGGAGGGGGAGGGGAAGTTGCAGGTTTATGTGCAGGTTCGAAGTGGCACAACCAAATATGCCAATACGATACCAGTGGCAGCAGGGTTTTGCATGCACACGTAAGCACCATATTACGTACATGCACATATACAAGTGTGACAGAGAAGCATTTCGATCGTCGTTGGATCACGCCCACAACAATATACAAATTCAATGACGCCGCATTCGGCAATGGAACATGTGGGTTGGGTTTTTTTTCATTGTTGTTATTAGTCGTGGTGGTGGTGGCAGTAATGATGATTCCGATGATGGTGGTGGTGATGATGAAGGTGCCATATATTTGGTGTTTAGGGGTGGACCCAGGAACGACACCATTGATGTCGGGCGCGCATAGACACACTCACAAATAGACATAGATAGACATACAGACAGACAGAGATAGAGAGCGGACGGGACGACGGTGGAAGAAGGTCCAACACAGACGCACACAAGGGACGGCGATAACAACACAACAAAAAACGAACACGACGGGTGCATAAACGTATGTTAGACGATAATCGAAAAAATCACGCAACTATCAACCAGTATCCATTCGTACATATATATATTCAAGTCGCTGCGGCGGGGGGAGAACGTTATGACGAGAGTAACAGCCATAATACTAACTAGACACAAAAATATACCGGCCACACGAAGGCTGTGGCATGTTACCGGCTCTGCTGTGCGAAATTGAATGTGACCCTATCCTATGTCATAAGTAAAATAACAATAATAATGATTCGAAGTAGTCGTCGTAAAATTAGTAAAAAAAGAAAATTAAACAACAACAGTAGCAGCAACAACAACAACAACAAAACAACAACAACAACAACAACGACATCGATGGAGTAAGCAGCAACAGCAGTAGCAGGAGCAGCAGTAGCAACGAGTAACAAAACCTGCGCAACAGCAGCAGACGATGACGACAATGATGATGATGATGCCAACGAAGAGAAGGAGATCGAACTGGTAAGTATTGGAGTGAGCATTCGGGGGCTGGTAATCAATGGCGAACTGAGAGGACAACTAACACACATGTGACGAGCCTTTTAAGGTGGTGACATGCTGGTCAAGTTGTTGGGTGAGCCAGACCAGGCAGCAAAAGGATGACTTAATTCAACATAATTGGCGACACCCAAACCAGTGAAGACAGACGCTGCTGCTCTGCGTTGCTGAATTGAACCAGCATCATAGAAAGATGAGATGAGCCAATGGGAAAAATAGCCAACACCTCGCAGCAACTATAGTTAGTATCGCGTCAGCGTATGTCAAGGCTTAGTATCATGATCACAACCTTTACGTGTTATTACTGCCAACGATACAGATAGATGATGTTGGACAATATAGCATTATCGGACAAGTAGTTTTATTTTATTATCCGTTTGGAAGAGTGGGATGCTACTGAGCGCACATCTGATAATAACGTCTCCTTATATCAGTATTACAACTTAATAATCCTATATCAGTATTACAACTTAAATAATCCCCTATTGACATAGAATATGTATTGGCGGGTAGATTAACAAGTGTTATGTCGGAATACCGCAAGAAAATAAAACTAAAGCAGAATACAGACATAAATTCTAAAAGGCATGATTGCCGAAGATTAATTTGAACTGGTTGAACAGAAAAAGGTATACATAACCCACACGAAAATCACATGTACAGACACACACAGACGCGCGCCTGCGACAACGGGATCGCAGCAGAATGATACATTTAGGTAGTAATGCGATAGTAATCGTAACTTAGCAGCATATGTGTGCAAATATTGCTGCCTGTTATTTCGCATATTCTTGTGCACATATCTGACCTGCAGCGGCGGCGGCGGCTTCCTTAGCGGCAATTGAAGACCTCCTTCTCTCCGCTAGGGCTTCATTCAGGGATGCGGCCGACGTACGTCTCTGAGCAGAGTTCAGAGCTAGAAAAGAAAAACAAATGATCGTGAAACGTTATTCTAGACGAAAATGATGTCGTACCGCCATGGTCACTGGAAATCACGAATCCTGCACATTTACGCTGACCGTGATTCTTATGGGCATTTTGGTCCACTTATGTTGAGAAATAATTCAAGAATGAGGAGGATGGCTGTCTCACTGACGACCAGATGTTGCTCGCGGAACAAGAAGATTTATAAACCTAAATAACAATCGACAGATGTGTTCACACATTCTGTTGTTCACGTATAACATGCATACGTGTCATAGGCTGATTTGCGTATGACAAGTCCATATATTCATAGCTGTTATGGAAACTGACAAGGGAGGAAATACTCAGTGAACATATGAAACAAAGGGAAAGGTCGAGGGTGATAGTAGAGCAATGTAGAAAACATGAACAAAAACGTGAATTATAACACAACCATTCGGCAAGACACACATGCACCAAAACACCAAATAAGCAACAGTAAGAGGTTCAGCATCAGACCGCATTTTTAAGGTCCTCAACTCCGCCAGCTATGTCTCACTCTACAGTGCGAGTATTTCTTAGCGTACCAAAAATCACAAAAGTTAGAAAGAAACCTCAACCTCGGAAAAAATCTACTGCATATCTTCCTTATAGTGACTGACTTATGCGCTGGAGGTCATTGAAAAGAAACGTTTAAAAAAAAAGTCAGCCAGATACAAGCTATATGTCTTACCATAGCCCAATCCCTGCAAAAAAAGCCTTAGCGCTTCAGAAATCTTGCTCGGCTGTTCCTCAAGCACCATGCCAGCATCCGAGATCTTCATCCAGGACGAGTTGGAGGGGTCCAGACGGCCGTTCATGGTCACCTGCATCATAGAAACGAAACATTTTAAAGAAAACAGTTCACAATGGAGCACTATTGGCTGCATTGTTTATAGCATCTATATATATATATATATATATATATATATATATATATATATATATATATAACATCAGAAGCATTTCTACGTACGTCATACGTGACGGCAACCATATTTAACTAGAATCATATGCAGCATAACAACAGTAGCAACGGCATGGGCAATTGTATTGCCGTTTCCACAGCAAGTAACACTATATTTCTGTCATTCAGAAGTACACGAGAGTACACACGACAAAAGCTCCGAGGGTTGGCGTAGGAAACCGACTGACGCCGCTTGTGGTAACGAACAGTGATAATATCGGGGCCTTCACTGGCGTGATTGTTACATAACTAGCACAGATCGTCTTTATCTGAATGAATCGACAACGTAACATTCAGTCGGGCTCCATCTTTTATTTATGACCGGACAAGCCGGCTAGCTCACACAAAACGAGACCACACCGCCCAATGAACGGGTGATGCACGCCAGACAACAATTGACCCTTGGGAAGGCGTCATTTGGGGGGAGGAGTACCTTCCTCAGCCAACATTGCGACCGGGTTTCCACTCGCGCCATTAACGACACGATAAATCACAGGATAATGCAAGGCCAGCACAAATAAAGCAGCACTTTGATGTGAGGAATCAAGGAGTCAATGCCCATGCATGTAGGGCTCGAACGCCACTTGGTGCGGCGACGAACACTTTTGGACGGTCGACTCCATCGTCGCACCTTGACAGTGAGCTGAATCGACAAAAACCTCGAACAGTAGCACCAAGCCTGTGCTACAAGCAGGCCAGGTACGTGAAGGATAATCGACAGCATGGACGCTAGCTATGTTGGGCGTTGTGAGAGCATGCGCGTTTTACGGAAGAACTCACGGTTTCTTCGACGTGCGGTGAAAGCGAGCCGGCAACCAGCATTACGTGGCATCTGAAGTTGCGGGTCCCTTTCTTCTTGTTGGGATCGAGCTCCCTGACGATACTCAGATCGCTCCGCTTGATGAACGCGTCGATGAACGCCGACAGGTTCTGAGCGTTGATTGACTTGCTAAAGTAGTTACGGTACATCTGTACCATATCGTAGTTCCTCTCCTCTGAGAGCTTGCCGAAATGGTGCCATAGAAGGTAGTCCAGCGTAGATGCGGTCATACCTGACGACCTGCAAACGGCAGTCGTCCAGATTGATATAGATTCTTTATATAGTTACGATCGATGGCGTCCACGGTGTGGGCCAAATTATGCACAGATTAATAGGAGCTAAAAAAAAACTAGCAATGAAAAGCGTCTCACGCAAACAGTCAACCGGCGTGGACACACAATAAGAAACGCGAAGACTAGATATATAAAAGAAACATAAAATTCTTTGAAGATGACAGAGTATTTTATGCAGCAACAAACAAAACAAATACAAAAGTAACTATTGGGACATAACTAATTGAATTTAAACCTCCTATGCATGCCGGAATAATATATATATATATATATATATATATATATATATATATATATATATATATATATATATATATATAAGACTTCCCTGTCAGGAGTCAACTCTTTAATTAAATTTTGTTTATAGTCGACCTAATACGTTTAGTCTTAGGTCAATCACATAGTTAGATACGCATCTCTAAATCTAGATTAAAATGCTCTCCTTCTTGTATCAACTACTTGCAAATGACATACTTGAGGTACATGGAGTTGACCTTCTGGTATCCCCATTCGGACCAAGAGCTCTTGCCCGCAGTGCAGTTGATGAGAAAAAGACCATCAACGCACTCCTGGTGATCAAGAGCAAATTTAGCGAGAATGTAAGCTCCAGCTCCAACACCAAATCCGACGAAGTGCTTGATGTCGTAGTACTTCATTACGGGCATCACCATCTCGGCAAGCTGGTCCATCGTTGGAAATACGTATCTAAAATGCAGTAAATGATTTAACTTGTGGTTATCCGCGGTATATATTAAATAGTGATGCAGTTGCTAATAATTTATTTTTTTTAATTTTTTTTCATTCGTGTGAAACCCATGTACTATACAGTCTATCATATCGGCTTGCACAGAACACAATATAGGAATAAATCAAAACGACAGACATAATACCAATTGTTCTAGACACTGCGTACTGCCGGAGCACTTTTTTAAAAAAAGTATAACCGTTTTAGATATGACTCTAACTCTATCAGGGTTTAGATATGAGACTAGACGTTTACGTACCCCTCAGGGAAGTTAGCAGCGCCTTCCTCCTGTCCAGGAGCGTTTAAATGGTAGATGCAGAAGTTCTTCATCATCATGTTCACGTCGACGTAGTTGAAGAATGCTTGGAAGTTTGACACGTCTGCAAGTTTAAGAAGCGTTGCAAGTCAGTATTGTTTAGCGCCAGTGAGTCAATCGACCAAACCTTATACCGTGGACATAGGACACATTCGGCGTATTCCGCATAACCGGGAGCTAGAATCACGAGAGAGAGAGAAATTTCGGCTATCAGAGACACCGGATGCTTTCGATCGCATCCCGCCCGCCCGCACGTGCAGGGTAAGTCAAACTGAATAATATATGCCTATGTCTAGCAGAGGAGTGTTGCTGCTCGACACCTACGAGACAGTTTATCGCTATCGTGAGCCTCGTTAGGCCCCCGGCCAATCTGCACTTACGGTTGAGTCCGATGTCGTGGTAGGTGAACATGGCCGGCTTTTGCCGATCGCCCTGTACAGCAACGAGCATCGTGCCCCATTGGGTCTCGATCTTGTCCTCCTGCGAGTATGAATCAGAGCGCGATAGGCGCCGCATCAGCGGAGACGACGCCTCTACGCCACGAAGCTCAATGTCATCCATTGTGTCCGTCGGCATCTTCCCTCTGTCACACAAAGATACACAAAGGGGAACACAAAATACGTTATGAAAGAAACATTCAACAACAATGATAACAACAGTAGGGACAGGGGCAGCACGAACGACAACAAAAACAACAACTAGAAACAAAAGAAGCAAAATGCTTGGAATGCATCAAGTCCCTTTGATGCGCCCGGTAATCAATTTAGGCTGACGGGATGACATTTATATGTTATGAGACAACACACGCAGATGTGTCATGCAATAATTCGCTAATGTTTAACAAACAAGCAAAGCTAATATGTGCCTAACATAAAGAAAATTCCATAGTACAGCCTGCACCGATACATACGTAAACTGTTACAATAGTTGTTCGTAGAAAACGTAGAGGGCATGATGTATCTTTAACGCTTCATTTCCAAAAATATAAAATATGTATTATAAGGTAAAACGGGCGACAGAAATCTGGATACTTGTGAGACGTGGCAGGTGGAAAACAGATACATTTTGATCATATAGGTTGACAATAACAAAGCAAACAAGTTGACCGGCAACTCGGCAAGACAACTTGTACGGTGCTACATGACATGTCCATTATTCCAACAAAACGCTAGAGCCGCTCAATACGAATGTTTCGTTCGGTCAAATAAATACGTGTGCGTATTGTTCGTTTGCGTTTCGATTTCGTTTATTGAAGCGTATCCGTTTTTATCTGACCGCCGATAGCTAGACTGTTCATCCTGTGCAGTCAGTACGCGCTTTTGCAACATTTGTTGACCTTCGCTGCAAAGCAGCTGGCCGGCAGTCACGCGATTACGAAAGTCAATCGACAAGACGATCCAAGAAGTCCAATATGCCGACCAGAAACGCTTGTCAGGTTCGCCATTATGTATATATATATATATATATATATCGATCGAACAGCAGCATGAACACCACCAATAAGGTAGCGACAGAAGTTCTCAAAATTGGCTGGCGGCGTCGACACGCAGTTAGCGACCCGATCGCGATCACATTATTTATTTCTGTACATGGGTCATGTGGGCGGAATCATGCATACATGCTGCACTTCGCAGTCGTCAGTCATAACAACAAGCGCTGCAACAATAACCACTGCTTCAACTGTTTCTACTGCTTTAGTGCTAGCAGCACATTCACTATGCATGTTGTATCAATTGCACTGCACGCGAGGAGCTGAAAGGTAAAAAAAAAAAGGAGAATGCGGTCAAGTTTCTAATGAAGTCAGCGTCAAGTGAGCATATGAGGAAACGCGTCGGACACAATGTTAGGTCTTCAGCGGTGGCGGTAGAATCTGTGATCGCCTTCTTTTTCTTCTTCTAGTTCGGCAGCCATCTAGGATGGGATACGGCGAGCCGCAGAATGAAGAAATCAGAAAGATGATAATGTACGATGACGATAAGGCAGCGCACACGAGCAATCGCACGTAGACGTCTTCTTTCACAAGAAATCCCACCCACCCACCGCGGCGACAACCACCAATACATACAAGTAATAGTAGTAATAGAAGGACGAAACAATGAGGACACACACAACGACGATGATGATTAAGATGATGATATGGCATCAGGGCGTTCCCTTCCTCTGGCAGCCATGTATTACAGCTAGCTATCGCCGTGGCCGCTTCAAAACCGCGGCGTTTCGTATCGACAAGTTTGCCTGGCTGGTCAAAATGGTGGTGGTGGGCATCGCACTCTTACTAGTGGTGTCTCGATATCAGCGCTAGTTCAACCACTTAGCTTAGACGATGCGGGAACGAATACGACAGAAGGCTAGAAAACGAGCCTTGGCAACGTCGATACAGTGAAGGCGTCGATACCAGTATGGTAAAGAGTATGCCAATATAGTTCGTTCCTTAGTTAGTCCTATAGCTCTTATACAGCCGCACTTCTGTTTACAATATAGTGGTTTTCTATTCTATGATATTCTACGCACAAAAAACAGCTTCACCATATTTTGCGATGGCCTTCTGGAATAGAAGAGGTGGAGAATTTACACTAGTGGGAAAATGACGTTGTATAAACCAGGTATAAATCTTTCGATAAACCTATATGTTTTTCCCTATAAATCAGGATTCACGTCTGGTACTTGACTGAGTCGCTTGGAAAATGTTTAAGCAAAGCATCGACACTCCTCGACCTCAAAAGCAACTGCTGACTACTAATTCTCACCCCTCCACTTCACCCTTTACGGGACCGCGGCACCAAACAACTCTGTCGGGCTTATCCATCGAATGCTTGGACATGACCGCATTTGTACTCTATAACAGCTAAACGTCCGGCAGGAGCGCGTGCGTCGAACATTCTCTAAGTTAAAACTGACTCGACGAGCTCTCTGCTGTAGCATAAGTTACACAGAAACACAATTCGTAGAAAGTGCGACTCCGTTGCACTAACGTAATATATACACGGAAGCGTTCGAAAATAGAGGCGCCATTTACAACGTGTATACTTCTGCGTCGTAAATCGTGTTCCTCGTCGTCGTCGTCGTTGTCGTCGACAGCACAACACAACACCGTCGCAAGATGCGGATTCCTCGACTTCACGCTGTGTCGAACTGCCTTAGGAAGCCGAATATAAACTGGCATACAGCGAACGTTGAGTGGAGAAAAGCCAAACAATTTTTGCCAAGGTTGCTAACTGCACTGGCAGCTCTATGTGCGCGTCCTAATCGACACAACTGTTATCGATATTAGCAGAGCTGTCCGCACACAGTGATTGCCGAAAAATTCCATTTCTCCTACCTGAGCAGTTGGTAGGTCGCCATCGAGGACAGGCCTGGAGAGCCAAATGAGGCAACAACTCCTGCTGCTGCTGCTGCTCGTTCAGTGTCAAACAAATCGACAAACAGCACGCAAACAGGGAACAACGAACAATAACTACAGTAGTAGCTGACATTCAATCTGCTCAGTCGCCATTGTCAGTCAGTAGAGGTCCGGGTCGGCCGCGGAGTCGCAGGGGGGCAGGGGGAGATACAGACACAGCGAGAGAGGAGGGAGCGCGGACGGGCGAGAAAGAGAGATGAGGGTTGTAGTTGAAGTGCCATGAAGCGCCAAAGACCACTGCAACGCCCGTAGTCTGTTGGTGCTGACTGTGGGCTAGGCGCGAACAGCTGCGCGCACAACACGACGAGGGTAAAAACAGAGTGAGGGAGGGGTGGGGAGAAATGAGGAGGGAGAGAGAGAGAGAGAGAGAACTCAATCGGGGATCAGTTACTATAACAACGCGGCTAACTTCTGGTCCGAGGGCGAGGGCTGATTGTCGTGAGTGAGTCAGAAAGCGCGCACGCGAGAGGAGTGGCAAATTTCAGATGACCCCGTCGCCGCCGCCGCCGCTGCCACTACTGCGGCTGCAAGACGGTCTTGAGTCGTGAGTTGTTGTTGTTGTCGTTGCTGTTGTCGTCGTCGTCGTCGTCGTCCATCTCCACCCACCCAGGCATTTTTACGCACCCGGGCTCCGAAAACAATTTCTTGGCCGGGTGGAAAGGCCACGATCACCAACCAGCTAGCCCTCACGCATTCGTTCATCCATTCACGTTTGATAAACTGTAGTGGCCGGGGGAGGAAAGACGCGGGGGGGGGGGAGTGGTCGGAGTATGGCGAAGCTGATACGGAGCGATATTCTATCCGTGTGAGTTTTTTTTTGTCTCGGAGGAGGAGGAGGACAGTTACGTTCAAGTAACTGTATCATATATCGACAGGGACAGCAAAAGCAGTGGTCGCGCAGTTGTTAGCGTATAGTGTCGGCAGCGAATACAAGCCGGCAAGAAGCAGCTGTTATTGTAGCTAGCCGCCGAGTTTGGTACAAACGGTCCGTCCGTTGTTAATCAACGTGTAAACATCGAGTGGTGGTCAGACCGACAGGAGACAGACAGACAAATAGGCAGCAGTGCAGTCGTTGGTCGGTCGGTCGGTCAGACAGTCCAGTCCGTCCGTCATTGGATTGGTCGATCCGTCTCGTCAATATTGTCAACAACACCACCACTACTACTACTACTACTACTACTAATAGTTTTTCGAGCTGACCGACCCTCAGCCAAGATTTAACGTTGGCCACGGAACTGTTTTTCGCATTGCTCTTCATAGACGGACTATCCCCATAAATACAAATGTAGGGCAACGGTGGGGCTCGAACCTGCGCTGCACCTATGAACCGTCTTCTCCGGTCGCGAGGCGCAGACTTAAGCCACCACCACGCCACCACCGGGTTCGACCACTACTCCTACTACTATTGCGACCACTACTACTACAACAACTGGTAGCTGTAGCAACAGCAGCAGCAGCAACAGCAGAAGCAGTTACAATAGAAGGATAGAGGAATGCAAAGATGGAACAAAAAGAACCCGGAGAGAGCCAGTAAGCCCTGGTGAGTCGTGAGAGCAGCACCAGCAGCAGCAATAACAACAACAGCAACAGCAGCAGCAGCAGACAAAGAAGACGAAGGAGGAGAAGCAGCAGTAGCGTGTGGCGACCAACCATTGACATTGACCGTTGTCTAGATAGATAGATGATGATGTAGTCGTTGTCGTCGTCGTCGTCGTTGTGGTCGCCACCGCCACCACCACCACCACCACTACCATGATACCCCTGTGCCTCGGGCTCTGGATGTGGCGGTGCACGCGTCGCTATGTGTCCTGTGTTTCTGTGTTTCTTTGGGTGTTATTTTTTTTGAATGTGTTTGTCTGTGTATCTATTTATGGCATGCATGTGTGCATATATATATATATATATATATATATATATACGTTTTTTTTACGTTGAGAGAGAGAGCGCGCAGCAGTAGCAGCAGCGGTGGTGGTGGCGTTGTTGTTGTTGTTGTTGTGCTTTTTACTGATGCTGCCACTGCTGCTGGTAAGATGGTGAAATGGTGAAATCAGCGCGATGGAGCTGCGCTGGCTTCGGTCGCTGACACCACCACCATCACTACTACGACCCATACGACTGCTACTACTATTCTGATCATAACAACAACACTAATCATCATTGTGGTGGTGGTGGTGGTTGTAGCGACCACTGTCCCGCCTCTTCATGGCCGTCATTTGCTCGCTGTGTCGATCCGTCCGTCCGTCCGTCCATCCATCCGTCTGTTGTTGTTCGTCATGAGTTCGTTCGTTCTCTCTCCGTCCACAGTTCCGTCCGGTCAGTCGCCGCGCTATCGCCACCACCACCACTACTACTGTTGTTGTTGTTGTTGCTGCCCCGTGTTTTTTCACTAGCTAACTGGCCGAAAGGCCCATTGACCAAGCGACTTTTCAACGAGCGGGTGGACTGACTCCTACTACTACTACTACTACTGTGTGGATCGATGGATGACTGTCTCTCTATTTTGGCGTTTTTGTGTCGGACGAATGTCGTTCGCTGCGCGGCAGATCTGCTGCAACGCTTGGTTTCTACTGTGGATTCCTCCAGTTTGCTGTTTGTGGCTGCTTTCCTCTATGGATGGAGCCGCCGAGCGCGTCCGCGCACCCGCCTGGTCGCCCGGCCGCGCGTGCGCGGTCGGGCGCACAAACAGCCGCAACCATTGATGCGGCTGCGAATGGATCGTGTCGTCGCCGCTGACGCTGACGCCGCCGTCGTCGTCGTCGTTGTCTGTCCATCATGATAATCACCGTCCGCCGTTCGCACCATGACCACCACCACCACCAATATTGTCGACATGAAGGCGTAGCCACAACAACAACACAGAAATAACGCCACAAGTGGCCCAGTGTGGGCCACTCACTGCTCGCACACTGCTGGCTACCCGACCCGATATACTGCTGCTGCTGCTGCTGTTGCGGCTACAGTTGCCGCCGTTTCTTCTGGCAATGCTTCAAGTAGAAAAACGACGTCCACACGGTGGTTCTGGAGGCCCTCATCGGACGACGTGATATTTACTTCTGCTTCTGCTGCCGCTGCCGGTGCTTCTGCTCTTTCCACCACGACGACGACAAACACAACAGCATGAATCATCATCCCGGAACGAATGCCTTGTTGTTGTTGTTTCAAGTTGTTTTCATTATTGCGACGACTATCATCATGATCGTCGATGTTGTTGCACGTACTCCTGTACCTTTAATCATATTTCTTCTGTTGCAATCACTGTTCATTTCAGTGATATCTTGCACAAGTTAAGTCAACTAAAGCGCATGGCCAGATGGTATCGCCAAAAACCATATGTATGTATATGATATGATTGCGCTGTTGTCAGCATGGTACATGCACGCCCGCCCCAAAGGACGTGACAAGACTATCTGAATCGGCGACTTGCCGCCGTTAGGAATTATGCCCGAACGCTAGGCGCCATCTACTGTAAGCTTAACGGCACACCGGTAAACACCTAGTTTGTAACGTCTTTGTTTGCTGGCAAACGCTTAAATATAAAAGTCATGTTAAAAGCAAGCACGTGAGCAATCGCTCCAACAGCAAATCATTGTCCGCATTGAAACTTTTTAATTAAGTTTGGACATGGTTGTTTATATAGCGCTTAGTCAAACGCAAACACTCTGTTCAGATTTCTCTCGAGCAGATTTCTCTAAACTGCGCCGGAAGCAGAGGAATAATAATACGTAGCGCAACCTCTCGATTCCAGCATATCACCACAAGTAAACAATTTATTCTCTAGCTGCAAAGAAAGAAGCATGCCGACGGGACGAAGCTGAAAGACGCCCGTTCCTGCTCACCGGCACCTCAATTCAAACTGACGATGCCGCTCCACGACGATTGACGCCATCATCTGTTGGGGGGGTAAACATCAACACATCGAATGCATCTGCACATAAAGCGACGGCTGACGAAGGCAGATCGATAGAAAACCGCAAGTCAAGAATCATCCGTTTCGTTCGGCCACAGCAACAACACAAAAACGGATTGAACACAGTCATCGTCGTCGTCGGCTAGACAGGATCGGAAGTTGATGCAACGCAACGATATACAGCCGGTGGGATATACAGCCTGTTATCACGTGGCATACACGAAGATACATTCACTCGTGTAGACATGCATACATTCAAACATGAATACATACGTACGTACGTACGGACGGACAGACAGACATGTGCGTGAGTTCAAGGGTTGGTTGCGGCAACGATCAATGTCTCGAACGATAATGTGATTAGCTACAAAACGCACCGAAATGCACAAGATGGCGATAAAAACACGGAAACACGCACGGACACAGACATACACCCATACACAAACAACTAGGACGTTGTTGTGCGTGATAAGCGAAGGGAATGAGCGACTATGTATATGTAGAGAGTTCTTGCCTCACAGCTGCGCGCGAAACGTCGGAGGTCGCTCGGCGCGTCCTCGTTGCGGATCTTGAGCGCGAAGTTTATGTAACCCTGATGAAGCAGATGCAGCAGATACAGATGCAGGCCAGTTGGTTGGTTGGTTGGAGAGTGTCAACGAAGGGCACACACGTTCCACTGTCTACAACGGGGAGCAACAACTGTCCGCTCGGCACGATTGAGGCGCAGTTATGTTGTGTTACGCCTTACTGGGTCGGCGTTCGCCATAGGCGCCAGATAGATGCGTGTTATTATGCTCCTCGTCGTTGGGTGGTCGGTTGGGTGGTCGGTTGGGTGGTTGGATGGATGGGTGCTACACTCGATTCCATTTCACTCCACTCGAGTAGTAGCCGCCGCCGCTACCGCAGCCGCTGCTGTTGCTGCTGCTGCTGCTCGACAAGGCTGCGCCCTCCTTTCACCTATAGTCGCTCACGGCCCTAGGTGGCTGTTTGTCTGCCTATGCTTGCTTGCTAGCCGGGATATCACCCTCCTGGCACACAGCAGCAGCAGCAGCAACAACAGCAACAAAAACAACAACAGCAACAAAAATAACAACAGCAGCAGCAGCAGCAGCAACAATGCCAATAGGAACAGCAGTACGAATGACACTAAGGACGGCGACGACGAGGACAACTACTCGATGATCGTAAGATAAATACAGAGAGAGAGAGAACGCAAAAGGGAGCACTAGGGAGATAATGGACAAGCAAAAGAAAGAAAAGGGATCAAAGGCTGCACCACCGTCGTCGTCCTCCTCGGCAGGGCAACAGGACGACGGGCGAAGATGGATGGACGAATTGGAGGATGAAAGCATGGAAGAAAGAAAGGCCACTCATTCAATCACTCATTCAATCACTCACTCATCAACGTAGCAGCGCCAGCCAACATATGAGATATGTTGTTCTGTCCATGGAACTCACAGCGAAACTTGTTCTGCTGCCGCTGCTGTTGCTGTTATTGCTTTTTCTGCTACGATGATTATTTCTGCCGCTGAGTTGCACTGCTGCAACAACTGCTATTGTTGCTAATATGCGTTAACGGTTGCTGTTTATTGTTAGCGTAGTGTCGGTAGCTTATATTATTATTATTGTTGTTGTTGTTGTTGTGGTTATCTGATAGTACGTTGGGGTTGCGGTGATGATTGTCACTAGTTGACTGTTTGGTCGGTTTTGTGTTGTGGACACAGACAAATGCTCTGTCTCAATGAAGCCTGAAGCCGAAAAACCGGTTGCTGCGCCGGTTCCCACCACCACCACCACCACCACATGCCTGACTTGAGCGATTGTCTCCGACAGCCATAGCTTAAAACGGCAATATTAGCCCAGCACCTGTTTGCAATGACAAAACAAATGACGTCTTTCCTCTCGCCGCACACGTATGTGCACAATTTTCAACTTACGTTAGCCTCTATTCACCCGCAGCGATTCGTTTTAAGCACTCAAAATCGAGAAATGAACAAGCGTTTCGATGTATACAAGCCATCTGAAAAAGGCGAAGAACATTCGAGAGCTAGTCAAGCACACGATGCGAATGCTTGCGACTAGAAACCGTTCCACTCCACACAGTCGGAGTTAGAGCGCTCAAACACAAGAGAGTTTTGATCTCTACCTGACTTACGGTGTTGTCGAGAGCGACCACTTCTAAGGATATCGACTATCCAGGAACGGTGTCGTAATTGTTGTTGATGTTGTTGTTGTTGCTGCGACAGAATTGAACCAGGACAATCATAGAAGTCAAGGCTAGGCGACGACAAGAGCCACTTATCTAACAGAGTCAAGCATAGATGCGAGGACGTCAATGGAAAACAACCTACGAAGGAAGCTACGCCGGAGATAAATGTCAACAACAACAGCAGCAACGATCGACTAGACGTCGAAGAATTATTCTGTCGGTCCGGAGAGACCCCAATAACCATGACAGCCAGGATAACAAACTGTACGAATATCGCCGTAGGAACAGCATCCACCACCACCACAACAACAACAACCGGTAGACGCAACCCATGGGAGCCGCATCAACGTGAGCAAGCGGCCGTGCTTATGACGCTGACAACAACAACAGCCACTGCAACATCGAAGGCAGTCAGTCACGTCCGTCACTACAAAAACAGTCGCTGAACCGTCAAACGAATCTCCCCAGAATAGATGGGGCTCGCACAGTCCAAAGCTAAACGAGAATTGATTTGCCTATGAGCGAAGTAAAATGCTATATATATATATATATATATATATATATATATATATATATATATATACACATATATATATATATATATATATATATATATATATATATATATATATATATATATATATATATATATATACATATATATACAAGTCAAAATGGTTTACTTATACAAACACAATGTATGACATTTTACTCTTCTCATACTAACATTGGTTCTCTCTCTCTCTCTATATATATATATATATATATATATATATACACATATATACATATACTCTCTCCCTATATATAAATATAAGTCAAAATGGTTTCCAAGCCTATGTGACGCCTGATATCGCAACGGGAGGATGAAGGGCAGCGGGGGTTTGGGGGGGGTAAGAGCGTCGGTAGGAAGGAGTGGACAATATGAAGATAGAGAATGGACACACTTCTCCTCTGTCTCTCTCACTAGTGTCTACACATCACCTAGTTGGCTCGCTGGTGTTGGCGGGCTAAGCAAGCAAGTATCAAACGCTCCGGGCCCCATCAAACAACTGCAGCAACCGTACAACTGGTATCCTTAGACAACGAACCCCTCGGTGGAACAAGAGACATACAAAAGATGAACAGCGTTGGAAGGGAAACAACGGAAATCACGAATAGAGAGGTAAAAAACGCCCGCGGGCGCAGTCGAGTATTGGAAAGCGGAGGCCTTGATTCCGCCGTGTTTCGCCTGCCATCGTCTGTGATGACCTTGTCAAGCACCATCGAGAGCCTAGCAGCTATCAGCATATATATATATATATATACCAGCTTGGGTAATCATTACATTTATTGGTAAAGGCGATGAACTAAAGTTTAATTAATGTCTTTTACAAATGGCTAGCCATACATCTTTTTCCTAAAAGTTATTTGGCTATCCAATATTGTTGGTCTGATTAAAATATTAGGCAGACAGGCTTGCTTATGAAGCAAAGAAACACCACCCTTATGAAGTAAGTAATAGCAGTATGAACTAAGAGATGTTCGAAAAAACAAAGACCTTTCTTTTAAGGCCAACATTATTTTCTCCGTCAAGTAAAAGAACCTGCTTCTCAAGTACTATACAGAAACCTGGCGGAACGTTTTGGACGATTTTGAATAAACATATATAAGATCACAAAAAAGCTAAATGTGGCGACAGTTGAACGAAAGAGTACCTTAGTTGTGTCTCCCATTTGATTAAGCTTACATTATTGAAACAATGTTGAAATGAAACAAACAGCCAACCATGTTGTCGTTGTTTTACTACTGACCGCAATGTTGGTTAGCCAGAAAAGAACATAATACCTAAGATCGGCTTAATTCGAATGTGGTATTTCATTTACTCATACTGCTCGTAGTCGTATATATCGCATGTGATCATGTTTTTTGTTGGCATTTTTGTCCGTTGTCTCGCAAAAAACGAGCGAGCGTGCACAAACAAAATCATGGTCATTTGAAGGCGTGCAACAAAACCATGGCCATTTGCTACCTACTTAGCAAGAGCACGAAAAAAGTGACTTGCTTGAATGGCTTGAGCTTTTATTGCAGCTTTAGCGAGATGGTAACGCTCCTAAGTGACCTCACGCAGAACGCATGATAAAATATTGGGAAGCGGTGAGTGCTGAGGTGTTGAGGCGGCTTAACCATGGTATCAATTCTCTGGGAAAAACTATTCGAGCAAAAACAAAAAACTGCGCTCATAGGAGCCGCACGAGACATGTCAATCTCGTCGTACCAATGGCTGGCGGAGGTAACAAAGAAGCAGATTATAGTTTTTCGCGGCTATCAACAAGGTTATCGAAATGAAAGCCCCCCACACAGTGGCCACCATCTCATTTGGTGTTAGAGCTGGTGGCCTTGTCGTTTACAGTATCGAAACGCTAAAGCCGCACTTGTTTCATAAAGCGGAGGAACGTGTTTGCATTCCGGTGGGACAGCTTGGACAGCGGCCGTAACGAACTCACTCAGCCGTCGTCATCCTAACGTGGTTGCTGCTGCGGCTCAAACACAACTGAGTACATACACTCCATGTACGCGAGCGACAACGTTGCACGCATGCGACCTCTTGGGCTTTTAGGACGGTAAGCAGGATGAGCTCATGAAGTGTTCCCTAAGTCGCAAGCATCCCGACAACCAGCTAGAAGGCATTTCCCGTTTGTTTCGCTGTATGTAGCTCGTTAGAGACAAATAAGGTCACGGATACCATTTGGCGCAGCTCATAGAATGTCGCGACTTTTAAGGAGTCGTAGAGTGACCGATTTCAGGGGCCCAAATTGTGACGAGAGAGAGAGAGAGATAGAGTAGATGAAAGGTGGCACTCAATATCGGGACGGACTTTTTTTTGGCAACCTAGCTTGTTTGTGACCTACTCCGAGGTCGATGACGGATCGACGCGCTCAAAACATGGAGGGGAAAGGGGAGGCCGCAAACCACCGCAGCAGGCCAACGAGACGTAAGTGAGGTCTGCTGTCGGCGATGTACCTAATGGTCAGAATGGTATGAAAATGTGATGACCTTCTAGCTGGCCGTGTGTCGTCACCCCGCGGAGCGGCGGGTGGGTGGGTAAGCTATGCATTCACTCTACATTGAACTCTCAAGCCGGTCTACACATGACCACTAGCGCGAGGTCATGTTAGCCGTGTGAAGACGTCGCGAATCGAACACCGCAAACAGCACGTAGACGCAACGAAGAACACCTCGAAGTTTTGCTTTCGCTTACAAAGAGTCGTTACAACTAATTACGACCGAACAGAGCTAGCCAGCCAAACTTGCCTCGTGTTTTGGAGTTTGGCTCAGCAAGTGAGTCATTGACACATGACTTAGTCGTCTATCTACGTATCGATCTATCTATCTATCTATCTATGTATCGACGGACAACGTGCAAAAAGCGACACTGTAAAGCACATGGCGGCACCATCGCAGGGGGCGCAGTAGCGCCGTATCGACTCGGCCCACGGATCAATCGACGACGCACAGCAGTCGATGCAGGAACGACGTTCGCCACGTGCGGTAACATCTGGCCATCTGACCAGGAGGGAGGAAACTAGACATCATCTGCGATCGATACCGCCGTGTTTCGACATCACTACATGCGACTATTTTTGCTAAGCTACAGACACGATGATGGCAATAATGACGATGATGGTTGAACGCTCAAACACGAACTTACGTAGTCGCAACACTTACCTCTCTCAATCGCTCTCGCGCCCTTTCTCTTTTGTTCTCCAGACGACCCCTACAGA
Organism: Dermanyssus gallinae; assembly: GCA_003439945.1. NCBI lineage: Eukaryota > Metazoa > Arthropoda > Arachnida > Mesostigmata > Dermanyssidae > Dermanyssus > Dermanyssus gallinae. The sequence continues at coordinate 269,397 of QVRM01000283.1, read as the reverse complement.
TGCGTCGATTGCTGTTTCCAATATGGAACTGAGTCTTGCACTTCCGAGAGGATGACGGGAGCTTCGGAGCCTCGTAATATGGTGTATGATGCTGCTTATGACTATTGAGGACACAAACAATTAGCGGTGGCGTTCGCTGACTTTTCGGCCGTTCTTCCGTTTCAGATGCCTTGTCAAAGGGTACGATTTGCATTCGTTGCTGTGGTGTCGCTGAAACCCTTTGAATTTTTCGCTTGCAACGATGTTTGTCGTCGTCGTCGTCGTCGTTTGCTATTGATTGCTATCTTCCGTAACGATGTTCCTAGTAAGTAAAGCACGGAGGAAAAACGGCGCACACGTATTAGCCGGACTGAAGGACAAGAGACGTGCGCAGGCGAGGGCCTGACGTGCGATGGACGAACGGGGATGACGAGAACGTCAACAGCAGCACCGTCACTACCACCGCCACTAGCTGAATGCGGAGGAGGAGGAGAAGGAGAAGGCAGAGGCGTTAAAGGATAAGAACAACGCGAAAGCAAAGGAGAATGGCGGCAGGCAGCTGCAATAGTAGCACCTTTCCCCACCAGCAACACCACCAGCGACAACGGCAACAACAACAACAACACCACGAAGATCACCACCAATGAAAACAAGAACAAAATGACAACGCCGCTCGGCTTGGTCCACTGACTGGATGGAGATAAGCAACCAACCCCCTTGTTGCTCCTGGTTCTTGTGTTGTCTAGCGACTGCTGCTGCTGCTACCGAATTCGTCGTATGGCGAAAGACGATTTGCTGGCTGGTTGGATGGCTGGCTGTCTGTTTGCACCACCAACACCACCCCCACCAATACTAGCTACTAGGGCTGCTTTTGCTGCTGCTGCTGCTGCTGGTATTTTGGTGGCTGAAGACCGTTGACTTGGAGCTCGCTTAGTGTCGAGTCGTGTGGGCGCAGTTTTTGCCAACTCTACAAACGATCAATCGGCTCATGCTCATCACGCTGCCATGCTGACTGACTGACCGACTGACTGACTGACTGACGGGCTGGTTCGTCTGTTGCGGCTTGTCCGATCTACCTGCTTCTGCGTCTGCTGATGCTGGTGCAGCCGTTTCCGCTTCTGCTGCTGTTGAAGCTGGCCCAGCTCCAACGAACGGTTTCTGCAAGACGGTCGTGGTCGAGTGAGGACGTCGTGCTGCGTCAGAAACGGTGGCGGCCGCCGACCGCCGACGCCAATGAAAACAAACAAACAATAATTAGATGACGGTTGGTTCTTCTGCTGCTACTTTTTCGACGACTAATCTGCGGCTGGCTCGGTTGGTTCAGCGTGCTTGCTGGGTGCCCGTTTGCTTCTGCTCGGTCGACTAGGTTGAGCGGTTGTCTGGCGGGCTGGCTTCTTGGTTGGTTGATGCTGGCTTATTTGCTTCTGTATCGGCGCGCTTTCGGCCAGCAGCAGCAGCAGCAGCAATAATACAACAAACACTCTCATAGACAGATAGCCAGCCAGCCAGTCTCAGCAGCGCACGATTCGATCGTCGTCGTCGTCGGCCGTCCGTCCACCCTTCCTTTCTTTCATTCTTCGCACGGGGCCTCTATAGTAAGATGGCGCTTACGACGACGCCGCTGCGGCTGCTGCTGCTGCTGCTGCGATGGTGGCGGCTGCGGCGCCGGCGGCGGCGGCGGAAGCAACACGAGTAGAAGGCAACGACAGCATCAAGAAGGCGTCCAGACTGAGCGGGTAGAGAACGAATAAGTCGGAACGGAAGGGAGCAGAAGCGACAGAGAGACATAGAGAGAGAAAGAGAGCGAAAGAGCGAGCGAGAGAGAGAGAGAGCTAAGAGATCAGTCTAAGGACAAAGAGAGAGAAGTCGTTCCCGATCAGACGAGGGCTCGATAGACGGCGCCACCGGCGGCGGTGGAGGCGGCAGCAATGGTGCTAGCAGTAGCAGCAGCAGCACAGTGTAGTCAGTCAGTGAGTGACTCTTAGTCTTGAGGCTGGGAACAACTCGCGGCGGGAAAGACCGACCGACCATCAAACAAACAAACACATCGCATTAGAGACACAGACACGACACACGAGACGGACCAACATCAGGCCGCCTCATCAGCTCTACCCGGCCACACAGAGGCACGTAGGCAACCAGTCAAGGCACGTCAATCAGTAGTCACTCCAGGCAGTCGAGCCCGTGAGGTGAAGTGGTGTGCATTCGCCTGCGCCTCGCAACCGGAGGGGACACTAGATAGGTGCAGCGCGGGTTCGAGCCCCACCGTTGCCCCACATTTGTATTTATGGGGCATGTCCGTCTATGAAGAGCAATGCAAAAAGCAGTCCCGTCGACGTTAAATGGCTTGGCTCAGGGTCAGGGTCAGCTCGAAAACCTTAGTCATTTCGAGCAGCACTCGTCATCAGAACTCGTGTGGTGACCGCGGTGGCGGAAGCCGGGACAGAGCCGACGATCGGACGGTTCCAGCAAACAGAGGCCAAAAGAGAAACAGCTGCTGCTGCTGCTCCTACTGTGAACAACAGCAGACCGCATGCGCTTCTGCACGAGAACCGCAGTAGGCCACGCTACGCGCGCCACGTTCTACGATTCTCAACGTATTGGCGACTTTTCCTTTTCACTCGTATACAGGAGCGGAAAATGCTTTTAGGCTCGCGCTGTGCAGGACTACAGGCCGGCTGGTAGCTCGATGACTAGCAAAGACTTGATATTACCTGCTAATACCCTCACACCGTTGGCGACTAACTAGAATTAAATTTTTTTTTAAGGAGGTTGTTTTTATTTCTAGACCGACCACTGTCTCCTGCGGGCTTGAAACTTAACCTGAAGTATATCTTCAATGCACCGAGGGCCGGACAAGTTAAGATTTCTAGGATTTTCCCAACAGTTCTTGTGGCAGCATAGCCGCTGACTCTCAACGGTATGCTTTATCATCCATTCTCAATGAACATCGCTCAAAGAAAATTCAATCAACAACAGGGATCGAACCGGCGACACCCCGGTAGATGATAACCATGACTAGCGCACTAGTCCCCCACTAAACCACGCCGCCACATTGGCGACAGACTGCTACGATTCAACGCTTGCTTTAAAAAACGAAACAACTGAAGTCGACGATGAAGCTATTTGTTGATAGAGAGGCCCAAAGAAAAATCGATTATGATCACTTAATGACGCTGTGGCCGCTACATTCGGTAATAACCGCCATCACTGCGGTTATTCGGTTTGGCCAGGCCAGGTTTTACCGTGTTCATACTGGGGTTGGCCGCGCCTTCTCCAGCAGATAAATGATCTGAATTAAGATTATTCGCATAACGGCTCGTTCAAAAATAAATGGTAGTTGGATGGCGTAAGGTCAGACTAGTATAATAATAGCCGTTATAACCTCGACCGGCTTCAGAACCTCATAATGAGCAATGCTTCTGCTGATTTGCCAAACACATAAAATAAGCTTTTTTTTCTTTGGATGTTCCCGGATTGCCTGACCTTTGCTGTCCAGTAGTCTAGCCTCGTTTCCTTATAGTATTGGACCTCACTCTCATGACATGATGTGTCAATACGATCCAAAAATCAAACCGGATCGGCGTTGTAGCAGCGATAGCAAGACGTGCAGTTTTTACGCATCGGTTAGTGCATAAGGAACTCGTTCCAATTTTGTATACTCTTCGCAGTGAGTGCTAATGCGCTGATACACCTAAATGTTTGAGTAAGCACGAGGCTACTACTAATCAACAGTGTCGTGGAGGGGAAGCTTGCGTTACGTCCACCCAAAAAAAGAGCGAGCTGTTGTCCGGGCAAAACCTGGCAAGTCGCGCTCTCTATCAAAATAATCACACAGGATTCACCATACAATAAGGACACACCCGGCGACAGGGGCCAGAGATAGAGAGAGATGGCTTGCTTCGTGGTCTACTACGCGAACTAGAAGTTATACCTAGTAGGCCGGTGTGTATATCTCACTCTCGTCCGCTTCCATGACCGCTTTTCGTGCCCGACAGCAGCACGAACCTTTGTATTTGCCGCGGTACTCAAAAAGTAAAATCTCACATAGTTTCTCCTTGGAGAAACCCATTCTTGATGCGCGAAAAAAGTTCGAACCAAACAGTTGAATCGCTTTTAGTGTGGCCTTGCGCTACAGAAGTCCGCTTACACTAAAAACGGTCTATTTGCTAAGCTTAGAATGCTGCTTGGCGCTAAAATGTGAAAAAAAAATTATATATATATATATATATATTCACCCATAAGTTCGTTGCTCAACTTCACCTAATCTTAGGGCCACCATAAACTGGTCTTCTGTGAAGTAAGCTTACTTGCGTATATATATATATATATATATATATATATATATATATATATATATATATATATATATATATATATATATATATATATATATATATATACATACATACAGGGTGTTCCAGGATTCAGCAAAAAATAATCCAATCGAAAGGAGTGCGGAAATGTATTTTTTTGAAGTGAGAGCAAAGTTACCAAAAATGGTTGTATCGAACTTTTAATCCTAACATATTTTCACTAAACAAACCAATTATACCTTCGTTTTTGAAAGAAAAGTTTGCACCTGCTAAATTGCGTTCTACGTTAGATCAAAGCAGAGCAAATGTTGTATTGAAGATAACTCTCAAGAAATAAAAAGCTTTGCAATTATTATGTTTTTGCTTTCACGCTCAATTACGCATTTTTAGAAGACAATTCCGCCCCTCGTTCCAATTGAAAAAAGAAAAAAATTGCCGGTCGAGACGTGCCTCTTCATCCTGGTGGGCAGCAATTCACCGCGTGCGTGCGGCCATGGTGGCAATTTTTCGTTCTGGAGTGAAGTGGCAGACACGGGTTTTGTCAGTGGTTACGAATTGGCCCAAAAAATCCAAATTGCTTTCCGAAATTGACACGCCCGTCAGTTTTTGCTCAAATGTTAGGTCGTGGTGCTACTTTGCTTTTTCTTAATGCATAAATGCTGATGAAATATTTGATGTACCGTCTCATAGCTAATGCCCATCTTTTCCGCTATTTCGCGCAGCTTCAATCACAGGTTTTTTTCGAAGCTATTTTGGCCCCCCCGAACGTGGTTACCACTTTTAAATGAGGCAATCCATTTGGTAATAAAGCACGTCAAGCGTTCATCAACCGACCGCATTTTGAGCTGCTAATTTCTTTATCAGATTTGTTGACATTATGGTAACTGCGGGTGCATTAAGTGCTCTCCTCTCAGTCTACACGCAACTTACGGGTTGTTCGTATATTTCCGAAATCGGATAGTTCAATAGCGAGAAACTAATACGTCTGCACCGCCGGAGAACGGTTTTCCTGTACCTCAACCGAAATTTGCAGCTGTACGTCATGGATAGAAAACACTACTATTGTACTTGTTTTATATAAATACTAGGCTTATTGGCTCTCCAAACTAAAAAGTTATCAAACCCTTTTTTGAATGTTGAAACAACAAAATTGGGATTGTGAAATTTTCCCTCTCAGCATCCTTCTCTATTATATATATACATAAAAAGAGGCTAAACTACCTGTTCAGGCAAATAAACTGCTCAACCTTCTCGTCCCAGTCGGAGGAAATCAACTTAAAGCCGGGCCTTGCGTTGGAATCTATAATTAACCTGCGGTTGCGAAACGACCTCTTAGTTCAGGCCTCCATACCGGTAGTCAGAGGTGAACTGGGCCTGCCTGAAGCAGTTTCAGTTGCAGCACAAAAAACACACATCGCATCTTTGCATTCGGCGATTAGTGGCGTTGAGTCTATCCTGGACCCCCAGGCGGTTGCAAATTTCCGGGCTACACTTGAACGGACTTCGAATGACGCCATTGCATTTTGTGGGTCTCTACCGGAACCCCTTCTTTTCAGCGCGCGTGGTCAGAACTGGCAAACGACGGTCGATGGAATGGCTTATGGGACCGAGCAACTACGTTCACCAACAAAGCGAGGTTACAGGCGGTTTCTTTACCGGAGGTGCATGGCTGCACGCCCTCCCGAGCCCTTAGCTGGGTACCCGCCTGGACGACGAGTCTACGCAAATACTAGTCAAGTTGAGGTTGGGAAGAGAACAGAGCTAGTGTCCCCACACCGGTGCAGATGCGGTGACGAGGTCGACTCCCTAGGTCACCATGGACTTTCTTGTCCCTAGAGTTCAGGCAGAATCGCACGCCACTTAGCTTTAAACGAGATATTTAGCAGAGAGCTGCGATCGGCAGGCTACCGATGCATTTGGAGCCTTCTGGCTTAGTCAGAGACGATGGAAGGAGACCTGATGGTATGACCCTGACTCCCTTCGAGCTGGGCTAAATGCGTAGGTTACCCACACTTGTTCTCACCGCTTGCATTCGAGGCATTGGGGGGGGGGGTTGCTCACGACGAATCTGCTCAATAATGTCGGGAGAAAATCGGCGCTTGCTACAGGAGACAAGAGGGTGGGCGGGTATTTACTGCAACGTCTGTCACTAGGTGTTCAGAGGGGGAATGCCGCTTCGGTGAGATTTACCCTGACTAGGTGGACCAACCTAAGCCTGGACCTAACGCCTTGAGTTATGGCCCAGGGGGCTGTGCACATGTTCTTGCATCACAAATGTATATTTTGCTACACTTATATAAATTAATATATATATATATATATATATATATATATATATATATATATATATATATATATATATATATATATATATATTGCATGCATGAAAGATCCCGCAAATATGAAACAGATTTTCCACCGATATCTGACCCACGCAAGCGTGCACGTAATTAGCTACTGCTGCAAAACTTTGTGCAGTTGCTAATTCGAACTAGCGTCTTTCGCCACAGTAACCTATATATATATATATATATCCTTTTATTATATACTTATCGATTTTTAAATCGGCAAAAACTATTCAGTTAAGGAAGCCATACCCACGAACTAGCGTCAGCTGCTACAAAATTGTCTGCACGTCTGTGGCGCTCAATTGCATACAAAATGGTCGTACACATATGATTTAAGGTGATACTTTCGAAGATCCGCGTAATAATAGCTCAAATAATGGTGTTGTATTACAGCATTTTACAAGGAAGCGGAACGATGTATGACTTAAACGTATTCTAGTAAGCATATTTTCTTCATTGTGCCGTTTGCCTTGTTTGTTTAGTCTTTTTCTTCATTTTTGTCTTCTTCTTTATCCTTGCGTTTGTGTTCTTGCTAATTTTTTATTTTGTTCTGTAAGCTTGGGAAAATTGCTTACAACCTTTGAGATTAAACATTTACAACCCTATATGACAGTCATCTTTTTTGCCAATCGCTCTAGTTAGTCGTATAGTATATATAATACACATACGCTAGCATAACTTGCCTTAGCAAATGAAGCACTCGTGTGGCTTCTTCGTATACTAATCGACGAGATCACTACTGATACTAAACAAGCGCTGCTCTGTTCAGTGTGAGAAGAAAAAAAACAAACATAGAGTGTGACTCACAAAGCAGTTTCCCTGTGTAATTGTAGCAGTGCGCTTTTAACCCAGCGGTACCACATTGGCTTTAGTGTCATGTAGTCTAAGTGCGATACTACAGCCACTTAGTACGTGCAGTACGCGTCTTATATTGTCGAAGAGATCGGACCGTGTTCTATTACAAGGTGCAAACATTACTACACCTATCGTGATGGATTAGTTCATAAATGCCGAGAAATATGACATTTCATGTACAGTAAAGCAGACGGTAGTGCAAGAAGCGCGCGCCGGTCGTACGCGAAACGTTTTCCGAGTAGGCGCCTACCACGTCGTGAAACGTGTACTGAATCAGTTCACGGTCGTCGCTGCGACCACATACGATGAGAACGCCAGATATGGAAGAGCTAAATTTTGAAAAACTAGCCCGGCGTCCTGCTGCAACATTAAATGCACATTAAAGACCCTCACATATTTCCCGACATATTAGGTGGAAAAGCCTGCCACACATTTTTGAGTGAAATATTGCCAAAACGGTTGGCATGAGTTCCACAAGATACTCGTTAAATGCTTGTGGTTCCAGCACGACGGAACGACAACACCGCTGTGGTGCGGGCCTATCTAAGCGCAACCTTCCCGAATCGATGGATTGGCCGGCGGGATCTTTCAAAGCTTGACGTTTTTCTTTTGGCGCCTTGACGCGCCCCTTGTTGATCCGCGTAAGAAGCTGATCGACTGCAACCACTATCAAATATATACATGACACTGATAGCAAAAAACTAAAATGTATTTTAGAACCCTTTATGACATCTAGGGTTACATTTATCTTATTGTGTCGTTCTAACCTGACCTGCATCAGCTTTGAGGACATTTTAAAGAAGAAGTTAAAAAAAGTACTGGTCGAGCATTCACTTGATATTGTTGATTAGTTGACTCTGCGCAAATGACTGCATCGTGATCTATGGATCGGCTGCTGTGTGTCCCATCATCTTGACTTAGAGAGACTTTTAGCTCTATCGCCTATTTCAAGTCTGGCAGTTGACGTTTCATCCTTGAATAAAATGGTCTGCAAGAATGATACCAAACCTAGCTGCACGTGGAAAAGATGCGACAGAAGCAAAACACGATCATCACCACCAGTGGATGACCTTCAAGCGCATACGCAATGGCAATAACCAGAGACAACTTGACACCACTCGGCGAAAAATAAACGTTGTGATGAAGTGGACATCAGATTGTGCTGAGTTTCTATTTCTCTGGTCACTACTAACGGACAAGCCAAAGACGAAATCGTTTGGGACACAAACTCAGCCGACAGCGGGGCGGTCCACAACCATGTCAAGGTTATGGAACTCAGCAGTCATGACAAAGCCACGCAGTGCTAATACGCAGGGTCTAATTAGTGTGTCTACATGTAAGTGCTAAGCTAAAACTGGTAGAGAACACCAGGCTACTCTATTAAACGATCTGCTCACTAATATTGGAGCAAGTTATTTAAAAGATCGTTCAGTATGATTGTAGTGTGTTCTCCAAAGAATCGAACATAGAGTTGCGTCTTAGAGTGATGGACAATAAATACGCCAATCGCAAAGGTTTACCGTATAAGCTCTGAATGAAGAGTCTCAGATCAACCCAGGCCAACCTTTAGATAGACCAGTGGTTTCACGGGGGTGCGCTTTCAGGGATGTAGCTAAAACATTCAATGAAGGAGGATTCGAGTCATATACACGACCAACAGGTTACCTATGCTTCGACCTTAACCTGCCATCAAATATATTAGTGGTGTTTCTCGTTGTATTTGTTTTTGTTAATTGAAGTTTTATGGTAAACCAAGGTACGCATATATATATATATATATATATATATAAGAAAAGCTGGTTGAGCACTCCCCTATTTGGACGGCGTAACTCTTTGCGGACATTTTAATTTTAACCAATCAATCATATTGTTTCACTCAAATAGAGTATGTACAATATAGTTCATGTTATTATGAAACATCACTATTTTTAGCGGCACGAACTCTTGGAACCGATGTTTTTTGGTCAGCGATATTTATGCAAGTGGAGATAAAGAAATGGAGACCATTTTTGTGGAGCCAGAGCAATTGTTATTACTGTATAAATACCCTTTATGTAGCAACACCGGTGCTTATATATATATATATATATATATATATATATATATATGCTATGACGCTTGTTTTTTGGGTAGTAGCTGTAGTACATGTATGTCGAGAAAACACCGATTACGCAGGCAATAAACAACGGCAGCCGCACCAGAAGCAGCATCAGTTGTCGACCGGCTGATAAACAGACAGAGACAAATAGACAGACAGACAGACAGACATACAGACTGGCGATGGCGGCTGTTTGGGCTGCGTTGGTGCTTTTGGTTGTCGACGCCGTCCTTGACGGAGTGCGACGGTCACCGACATCGGGCGACCGAACCGACCGAACAAAGGGACAGCCACATCATGGTGACGGCGGCCTCTTAGCCGAGAAAGAGAGAAAACACGATAGAAAGGCAGGAGAAGAAGAAAAGAAAAAAAAGAAAAAGAAAAACAAGAAGAAGAAAAACAAGAAAAAGGGGGAGATGACACCAACAGCTCGACGCGTAGCAGCTACGGCTGTAGCGGCGTCGGCTGCGGGAGCCGCCAGCGTTGTCCTCGGTCGTCATCACCAACTCTCGACGCCGTTCTACCACTAGGAAGTAAGTAATACCTCCAATCCATCCTTTCTTGCCCGATTATTCCCCTCTTTCCCTGCCTGCCAACTGGTCTCCCACCTCCCAGCTACCCTCCAGGGGCCTCTGGAGTAGCTGTTTCTGAACTGGACGGTCTACTGAGCGTTGTGACGACGTTGTGGACGCCGTCACAACTGTGGCAACCGGTACCACCTTTCAATGTATGTCTATCTTTCCCTGTCGGACAAGCGGGCGGGCAGGCGGGTGGAAAACTATACACGTTGTTACCCTGCGCCCCTTTGTTCGTTCATACGTTCGTCTCTCTGTCTGTCTGTCTGTCGAACAGAGTCGGCGCTATTTAGGCCGGGCACCTTGTCCAATAGAAGTCGTAGCAAGCAGTGCTCACTCACTGGGTTTTGTCGATGGGTGGTCTGTAAATACGTAATCTGCACTGGTTGCATCAGTCGTTTTTCGATGTAATCATGCTGATGATAGCGATGATGATGGCGATGATTGCTATAAAGCGCTTGGAGAAAGGGCCGTGTAAAAGTGTGGATCGCAATACTCCTTAATATGATTACGTATCTATAAGGATTGTTGTTAGTGCCGTCGTCGTCATCGTTGTCGTTGCTGTTGTTGTTGTTGTTGTCGTTTTTTGTTGTTATTGTTGCTATAGTTACTTCCTTAATTGTTATCTTTAATACCATTCTTATTATGGTTTCTATTGAGATTGTTAGATAAAGCAAATGAGAGAGTGAGAGAAAAACGAAAATGAGCCAAAAACATTAATAGTATAAATGATAATATTACGTTGTTTTTGTTAGCATCGTTGTTATTGTTATTGTTACTGTTGTTGTTGTTGTGGTATTACTAGATGATGATATAAAGCGGATCAAGGTCCATTAGCGTGATACCACGATCACCACAGCAATGGTAGTATCTCACAGAGTGGCGCCGGCCATGTTGTTTGTTTGTTTGTTTGTTATTGTTGGTGCGATGAGACCTTCGTTGTCGTCGTCGTCGTCGTCGCCGCCGTTGATATGAATAGTGTCCAACCGATCGTTGAGCTTTTCACCTCCTATCAACTAACCACCTTTCTAGGTCGTCGGCTGTTTGCCCTTCCGTGGGCGTGCGCTATCAATCTGTCACCGTCGCCTCTCTCTCGTGCTCGAGCCTTTCGCTAACACCAATCGCAACCGTCTCGTACGGAGGGCCACGCTCTCTTCTGATACAACCGACCAACTCACGAATCCGGACGATGTCAACTCAATCCACCGCCACCGCCGCCAACAACAACAGCTAACTCTGTTTAATCGATTGAAGCCTCGTTTTCTCTTCCTCTTTCACTATCTCTCTCTTTCTCTCTCTCTCCCTCTCTCCGTTTCCCCATTTCTAGCTCGTTGCTCCACTAATTTTCTCTCTCGATCTTGCGCTAGGTTAAACAAGCAACTACAACGATCGCCGTCATACAACGACAGAGCTGCTGCTGCTGCCACGCTGACACCGCCGCCGCAGAAAGGCAACGCTACGCACGTGGATCCGTATGTGTATAGATATAGATATATGTGTATATATATATATATATATATATATATATATATATATATATATGTATGCATGTTTGTATGAACATGTATGATGTTAGCGACCCGTAGCTTCCAACGCATGACGAAAGACGCCACGCTAAGAATGATAATATATAACAGAACTCATAATATATGGTTCCATGTTACAGATCCTAGTGTTTGGATGGATCGACATGGATTACATATACTCCTATATGCACTTTGCAGCGCTGCCGTGTACAGCTAGCGACACATTGGCGCCGCAACGAGCCTGCTGAACTTGCACAATATTGCCGTGTGCGTAAATGCGCTTGCGCTCCTTTCAAACAAATTGTTCACAGCACCAAAGCTGTTGTGGCACGTACTAGCCAGTAGCGACACAGTTGTGAGCCGTTATATATTGTAGTGCTAGGTCAGCAGCATTTAGTCGAACCCGGTGGCGTGATGGGTGCATTCGCCTGCGCCTCGCGACCGGAGGAGACACACAGGGTTCGAGTCCCACCGTTGCACCGATTTGTATTTATGGGGGTCCGTCTATGAAGCAATGCGAAAAGCAGTCCCGTGGACGTTAAATCTTGGCTGGGGGTCAGCCCGAAAAAGTATGTAGGCCAACAATAGCTAGATAAAACTCACGTTCTGTTTTGTCTGAACAGCTGATGCAGACATCTCTAGTTGTGTACAGTCAGAGACAGAGCTTAGGACGCTGCTTCGTAGCGCAGCTTTGTAACTTCTCGCACCTTCACTGTTACTTTTCCTATCGCCGTGTACACGGCTTTAAGATATCAACAAGAAAAAAGGGGCGCAAGTACAAGTGCGGTTTATCTAAAGTTCACGAACTTAAACTAGATATCTTTAGTCAGACAACTACTAGTTCCCTTAAAAAGGTGAATTTTCTTTACGTATGTGTTTGTATGGGTTTCAATTTTTTTTAATTTCACTAACAGGACAAACTAAAGGTTATCGGCGGCGACTCTCCCACCAGGAATCGTGGGTACAATTACGTACCACATAAGCGGCACGTAGTTTTTCGAAGCGATTCTTATTTGAATTCACATATTTTATTAAAAACTATGAACAATTAGTAACGGTAGAACTTGTACTTAAATATATGGCTCCTAATATAATATATATTATCGGTTTGTTGATCTATTTGGGCAACTGTATGCATGCAAAGAGACCACACACGATGACGTGCACATAGGGCGCCGGATCGGCGAGTTCTAAAATCTCGAATTTCAAAAATTGAAACGAAGGCGCCAAGGTCTTCCGATTTGCTTTGCTTAAAAGCGCCATTCCTAGCTAGTAAGAAGCCAAATTTGATTAAAAAAATCGCGCAAAGTAAATCTGAATAAAATTCTGTGTTGAAAACCATGTCAAATATTTTAAATTCGTGGAAATATTACGAAATGCTTCTGGTGGTCAAGCAGTATCCCGATAAACGCGTTTTTTGGTTTCTATACACCGTCAATTTCGCGACGAACGTGAAAAGACCGATGATGACCCCCGTTGTGGCAGACCTTTGCCCTAGAGAAATGCCCTAATTAAACCTTCAGTCGGTAGCAGCAAATTCTGGATGTCTTCAGAGAGTGATTACAGAAGACATGGATATATGGTTATGACATTAAGACCAAAGACGCAGGTCTGACGCAAGAGGCATGGACTTTGCACCAATGGCTCTTAGATCCTCCATCACAACAACGCACCAGTACATATCGTTACTGATTTCCGATTATTTAATTGAAAATTTGACTTCTTTATTTCCGCAGCCTCTCGTACGATTTTTCCTGCTCCCGTCAAAGGATCACGCGAAGACAGAGAAAAATCGTAGGAGCAACTCAACTCGATTCTGAAAGACGCGTTTAGAAACTGTTGCGAAGGATGGAAAAGAAGACGACACAAGCGGGACAAGATTAATTATTCAAATTTTCATTAAAATGTATTGTATCAGTGTGTATTAGCACTTCTGGATATGCCCTCGTTTGCTTTTCTATATGCGTACACGTACGCCCATACATATATATATATATATATATATATATATATATGGTGTCTGAATAATCAGCTGACATCTTTCAAAAAGTTTGCGCGCTTAGCTCAGCCCTCTCTGCGGTTCGCTCTTTTCGTTAACAAGGACAGGGTGGGGCTTGCAAAATGACCGGCCTTGTAAACACACCATTCGTAAATTTAAGCGAGAGTTTCATAGCACGGTTCAGAACATGATATTCCAAGCCGTGGAAGACAATGGAACGCTGGACCATATCGCCGCTCTGGCCCACAATGTGGTCCGGAAACATCGGCTCGGTGACGTGCCCAACAACTGAGTATTTCACGTACCCTCAGCCTGGTGTATTTTAAGATCTAGGAATGTGCCCATAAACGACTCAAGCACAAGAATTCAAGCGTACGGTCCTTCGAGAGCAGCTAAACTTCGTCAACGGGGCTACCGAGATGATGCAGCGTGATGCTGATTTTGTAATGAAAAATATCTTTTCTGACAAATCTCATTCCTATATATTGTTCCCTGTAACCATGGAATGAAATAATAAAATCAAGCATACAAACATATATATATATATATATATATATTGTGAGTGTGGACGGGTTACACAGCTAGAAAACAAGTGTATGAACTGACGTATAGTTAGGTAAGCCTACTGTTGTGACTGCGGCTCGAGTGGTCGTTGTTGGTTGGGGCGGACGCGCGATATTTGGCGTGGTCAAGCCGCCACTACAGGTGGCTTTATCAAGACGTTATCGTAGATTAGCGCATCCATCCTGCAGCTTGTTGGGTGCAACGTTGTCTGCCACTTGCTCACTGTTCGATTGATAATAATAATAATAATAATAATAATAATAATAATAAACTAATAATAACAATAATAATAAAACTAATAATAATAAATAAATAAATAAAAAAGAATAATATTAATAATAATATTGTATACACGAGACATATCATAAAGGTTGTTAGTTAGTGTTTTTTCTTGACGTCGTTGTGGCTATTGACTTGTTTTTATTAGCGCTACTGTTCGGGTCATTTTTCGTTTTTTTTTCTCTCGTATTGCGACTATCCATGTTGTTGTTCATGCTGTGATTGCGCACTAAGGGGTCGAGTTTGCTGAGTAAAAATAGAAGCAACAGAAGCAACGTCAGCTCTACGTGAGGGTGGCAATCGAGCAAGCGACATGAGCCGTCTCGACTGACCCACAAATACGCATCTGTCTCTCCTTCCTTTTCTCCTCTGTCCCTCACTCACTCACTCACTCACTTCCTTGCTCCCCCACTACTTCAACCATTGTTTATAGTGGCAGCTATAGCACTTCACGACGATGGGCGTCCGCAACACCGTCGCCGCCACAGCTGCCGCCGCCGCCGTAATCAATAGAAGCAACGGCGATGACAAAGCCACGCACAAGACACACAAAAATAGTAATCGTCATAATAATGATTGTAGCTATAGCGGACGACCACAATAGCCAGTACAATACAACAATAACAGATATTAATACTAACAACTACAACAACATCCTTAACAACCACCACCACAACAACAACAACAACAACGACAACAACGACGACGATAAAAAGCAATCACAGGAACGGAAACATTGGCATCAATAACAGGAATAGCAACAGCCAAGCTGCTTGAGCAGCTACGAAATGGCGTCAATCTGGCTAGGAAAAATAGAATTAGTACCTAACGCCAATGACAACGACTACGGCCCATCCCCAATAACGTTTTTTATGCCACACTCATGTGTTTCATAACCCCCGCAGGATGAAGATGGCCACAGTGCTTGCAGAACAATATATTGAGTTCGCTTGGATCGATTAGCCTGAGCATAGAACAAGAAACGAACCTGAGAAAAATCCCGTCCATACGGGTTTCTAGGCTGACAGTTAGACAGACGCACACATCCGTGATTACATTACGTATACATACAAAACCATGTATACGTGCACTCACATCCGCACAGCACCTACGATGTGTTGCACGCAGGACGGTGTTGTGGCGTTGTGTGTATTACTATCAGGGGGATCGCTGAGGAATTGGAGACATCTCATGAATAAGTTGTAACAGTCTTCATCGATATTTTATGATGGCAAAAGTTCCCAAAAAGGTTGAATTTCCAGCAAATTACCAGCAAAGGCCCTGAATTAAACCTTCAGGCGGTAGCAAGAGACCCTGCATTGCTTTATAGGTTTATGGCTACGACATCGAGACTAAAGCCCCATCCTCCCAGTGGTGCTTCCAAGGAGAGAGAGTCGATTAAAAAAATTCACACAGAGCAAATCCAACACGGAGGCTCTTTTGGCTGTTTTTTTTACTTAAAGCGAATCATCTTCTACAAAACGGTCAATAAGGAATACTATCGCGACATTTTAAGAAGATTGCACGAGAACGTCTGACGCAAGAGAACTGAACTCTGCTTAAACGGCTCTTGGATCCTCCATCACGACAACGCGCGGGTGCACACACCCGTTACTGATTTCCGATCATTAGATGCAAAATATGCAAAAACAAATTTATATATATATATATATAATTTGTATTTTTTATAGAGCGTATTATCGTATATTACATTATGCATGTCATAATAAGGTAATATTCAAAATTATGCATATATAGTGTAATTAAAAAAAAAAAATAATATATATATATATATATATATATGGCGCGTACATATTGCTGGTTCGAGTATCTGACTACGCATGTACGGTTGTTGACGGCCTAACTCGAGCAAAACCTAACACAAAAATCCCCAGATGAAGAGCAAGCAAGACCGGGACGAGAGAGAGAGACAAGGAGAGGGAATCAGAGCGCGCGAGATAGGCAACCTTACACAGGCGCTGTGTAATTAAGAACTCGATGACTTATTAGCGACTCTGCAAATATTACATCAGCTTATTACGGTATATTGGCGGCTGAAATAATTTCCCCGCCGACAAAAGTGAAATAAATGTGTTAGGCAAGAACTGCGTAAAATCGGACAAGAATAAATCTGAGACTACGCAGAAAACGAAACAGATCAGAGCGAGCACAAGAATGCGTAGAGTCGCAGACGGTCAACCTCGAACTGTGACCATGCATGACCACCATAGCGCTGAGCTGTGAAAAAATGTATGTGACTATGTCTGGTTGATTTTGCATTTGGGAGGAGAGTGGGCTGCAAAAGAGTATAATGTAAGGCTAGTATTGCGCATCGTATATCGCATCCTTACGAAGCACGGACACATGCTGTAAAATATTTGAAATGAAATTATATATAAATGTTTCTTGCTTCTATAAATGTACGTGTGTGGCTATCGTAATCCAGCAACATTTCTCGTTAGAAACATCAGGTGATGCTGGTTCGACTTAACGTACAAATCCGTCGCTTTAAGATTCTACCTTCTTGTTCAATTCGCACGTTGTGGTCATGATACTCTCCTATGCCTATATTTGTGGGACATTTGCCCTACGAGTCTAGTGTATAATATATGGCCTAACAAAGTTTGACAGTTTTCTTAAATGTAGAATGCTTTTGCCATGTCACTCGACTTTGATATCCTTGCCCGTTTGTTCATCAGTTTCAGTTGTGCTACGTGATATTTCTTTCTAAACAAAAAACACGTCTGTCGTTGCAGTTATTCTGTTGTTTGTTATTCCCTTTACGTTTGTGTGCCAGCAATACTACTTGCGAGACCTCTTATCGTCAGTCATCGAATTGAGATAGAGAAGGCTGTCTCTTCTTACCCGAGTCCGGTGTGGACCGTTGAAATCATTTGGTGCACTTCCGTCATTGTCGATGCGTTTGTTGTTGTTGTTATTGTTGTTGTTGTTGTTGTGGTTGTTGCTCTCCGATGCGACGTTTTCTGCCTTCGCTCGTCGGATGAGACGGTCCGGCACGCAGGGGCCACTCAGCCAATGGCAGAGTTGATTGAAGGCCAGTGTCGTTTTTGACGACGACGGCAACGACGACGAGGATCGGCTGGCGTCGAATAACTCCAACTCTCCAGGTCACGGGCGCGTCTAGCCGCCAAGAAGAACAAGCTGCAGCACCCTCCCTGCACGAGGAAGTCAAAGATGGAATGAACCAACGATCAATGCGGAGTCGTCGTCTCAAGTCTCAGTCGGTCAGTAGTCTGTCTGTAGTCTCTGTAGTCAGTTTTGTTCGGTGTTTGCTGCCTCTCCGCGAGTTAGTCTCGGCCACACTGGCTGCTTGCTGCTCTTGGCTGTTTGCACTCTCGGATCGGACTTGGACGAGCTTTGCGATCGATCGCCTGCGTTGTTTTGAGTTCGTCGTCTAGACAGTCGTCGCTACCACTACCCTAGCCCTTCTATCTGTCTGTTGTCTGTCTGTCTGTTCGTCTGTTTGTCACTGCGTCGACTGACTGAGACTTAGAGAGACAGGCACAGAGAGAGAGAGAGAGAGGTAGAAGGGGAGAGAGAGAGATGAGGGAATGCTGACCGTTGCTGTCACTGCTACGGCGGCTGCCGTGAGCGAATATGGCTGACGTCTCTGCTTGTTTGGCGCTGAATGCGCTGAATCCAAACACGTTTTCTCCTCACTACTACTACGACTTACTACGACTACTAGCTACACTCACTACTCGGAGCCAGCAAAATAGAGTAGAGGCGCGCGGTTGACTGGTGTCCGCCCGGCCGCCCGGCCATCCGCGCGCGTCCGAGAGAGAAAAGGAGCAACGTAAATCGCGCGCGCGCGCGCATGCAGAGAACGACCTTCTGCCTGCTTCTTCTCTAGATAGATATATAGTTACACAAATATAGATATATATATATATATATATACACGTATATTTTTACATACATACACACATATATATATATATATATATATATATATATATATATTTACGTCAAACGTGTGATGGGTGCAGACAGTGAGAGGCGATAGCCAACGATGATGGGTTGTTAGTAACAGTCGTCCGTCGGTCCGTCGGTCGGTCGTGTGAGTATCGTGGTCGTCAGCGACAGTTTGTTTGTTTCCTCTGCAAAAAGTGAGGCTGGCTCTGTTCGAGTCGGCTTTCCGCTATACACTCTCCTACAACGTACAGCCGTACGTCACTGCAATCGCGCATGCGTACAAACGTGTATACGCCTTTGCCTGTATTTTTATCTGTTGTTACACACACATGTATATATCTATATATATACACACATGTATATATATATATATATATATATATAAGTGTTGTGTGCGTATATACATGTTATTGTCAAATGTTCATAACAACAATAACACGAAACCTGCAGTCGGTGTCGGCGCCGCACCACGTGCTAGATACCATCATCATCATCAATAGCAATCATTTTACGATTCTACTCTCTTCTCTCCGAGGCCTGTCGAGTCAAGTTGTCATCGTAGTTAAGCTGAGCATATCCTCGTCATCAGCTTCATCAATCATGTTCGCTCATCATCATCATCATCATCATCACCAATATTATGGCAATCATCATCAAGCTGACTGACAGTCGCTGGCTTGTTTGCCTGCCTGCCTGCTTGCCGCGTACTCTGATCGCTGAGTCTTTGTTTGTCATCGTCATAATCAACCTTGCCGGTGTAGTAGCTGTTGTTGTCGTTGTTTGTTTGTCGTCGTTGTTGTTGCTGTTAATGTTATTGTTGTTGTTGTTTGTTTGTTTGTTGTCGTCGTTGTCGTCGTCGTCGTTGTTGTTGTTGTTGTTGTTGTTGTTGTTGTTGTTGTTGTTGTTGTTGTTTTGTTGTGGTTGTTGTTGTTGTTGTTGTTTGTTGTTGTTGTTGTTGTTGTTGTCGTTGTCGTTGTTCCTCCGCAGCGGACCCCGCCTACGACCACCGCCGCTATGATGATGATGATGAAGGTGGTTATGATGATGATGATGATGATGATAATGACGACGAGTGTGGTGATGATGATGATGATGAGGGCCATTAGCAGTAGCAGCGGCGGCATGGCCGTTGTTTGCATCTTCCTTCTCTCCTGTCCTGACGGAATACGTCGCTACATGCTCACGCCGACACTCAGTGAGTTTGCGCACGAGAGAGAAAGAGGGAGCGGGGGAGAGAAAAAGGTGGCAATGAGAGTTGGCATCAAGCGAGGCGATGTCGCGGCCGCCGCACCCGCCGCCGTTGCCGCCGCCGCTGCGTCTGTCAGTCACACTGAACTCAATCGGCAAACAAGGCCGTTTCACTAGCTAACTCAGTAAAAGCGTGGCCTGCCATAGAAATGACGACAGATTAGCAAGGGAAACGGTAGATTCAATCACCGACACTCGACGTTGAGGATAGTGAATACGGTAAAATCAAGGTGTGTAAAATACTCCAGAATATGTGACCTATACATTGACACTTTATGGCTGTGACCGTTAACCCAGTGGTCTGTAGCTGCCACTTAATCTGCCGTATGATTGCATTTTGGACTAATACTCTGAATACGTGGTTCGGGGCATTAGGATCCCGCGACGTTCCAAGCAACTGGATTATCCAAATATGAAAGCGCACAATTCATGACAATGATTCGCCACTGCGAATTCGATTCGACTAAGTAACAAAATGTAAAATCGAGCTTATCTTCACCAACGAGCTGCTTAAAAGTGCAGAGATGCAGTCGCGCATATTTAATTTTTACATATGTACCACATTAGGCACCTGTATGTCATACGTTTTTGCAAAGTCAATTTTATCAGGCAATTTTGGCGCAACCTTTTGACCCTGCAATTTTATGATGTAATGTTGCTTGCAGCCAACGCAAACTTGCGATACTAGTACACTGTCATCAATCTAATGTTCAGCTTTAATTTCGCCATTAAATTTTATTCTAGGATAAAACTACGCGGGTTAAACTGCGCGGGTGCTAGTAGGATACTAGGTAGGTAAATATGGGTATGGACAAAAAAACGTTAATTCTTTTTTTTAGAATCGGGATTTCATCTTTTGTTGTGCTTTGCGTAACAAAATCCCACAAATAATAAATAAATTCCATTGTTGGCAAAGCAATTACCCGTCCTTAGATAGGACTGGATGCTTGTAACGGGGTGCAATATTCCCCGATTATTCTCAATTAGGCACTTTAATTACGATTTAATCATTTATTTAAGCCGCGATATTTGTTTCCCCAGATTCGCCAATCCCGCGGACATTCTGAGCTGGTAAGTGAGAAAAGCATGCCGCTGGCGGAAAGTGGCGACGGCTGCTAGTGAAAATGAAAACACTTTCATCGTAGTGGTAGAATAACCAGCTTGTTGCTGGGAAGCCTGGCAAGCAGCTGTGGCGACCTTTAGATGTTTAGCTGACCCGCAAGTGCGACTTCCCCATTAGTGCACTTCTCAATACGGCCGACCTGGCACTCTTAAGTGTTTACTGGAGACAACTTGCTTGACTTGGCCTGACTTTTATAATGGCGTAGACGCAATCGAGTAGGGAAGATGGCGGCCATCCAAACTAGAGAGTCCGATGCTAGTGAGATACATACCTAATTCAAAACGATATATTTGTAGATTGGCAGATTTTAGTTTAACATGATTCAACTGAGTCAGTATACGTAGTTTAGTTAACCAAAAAGCAAATATTAATCGTAACAAGAATAAGAACGACGACGACGACGATGCAAACAAGCAGACAAACCATCCAGGACCTTGATCCAAGATTTACCTTTGCTTGAGCAAGTTTGTATGTATATAAACAGGCGATGTCAAGGGCATGTGGCTATATCTAAACTCTTTTACGACGTCGTGTTACACAGACAACCCACAGTCCTACCGACGCACGTACCCACGGCCATACATTTCCAAACAGTGGCTCCTAATCAGCGCAGCTGTTTAGGTATATCTGTAAACGCATCACAAAAGTTGACCCAGGCTATCTAGAAATCCTAAGCGCTTCTGTAGGCTCAAACTAAATTTTACAAACACTCTCAGCTAGTCTCACAAATCCATGCAGGCATCCACAGGCGTCTTTTAATCAATTGACAGTCGTGGCTCCCCAACGTTTATATTCCTACGCGCATCGCCAACTATGCAATCTCCAGATGAACTCAAGTTCTACAACACGACCAATTAGGATGTACTCCCAAGTCTCAAACGTCAGGCTAAAAAAAGAGGAGAAGAACGTCCCTTCACACCGCTGCAGGTAGTCTTGTAATTAAGAGTGCTGTTGTTTTGGCCCCAGTTATTATCTTGAATTTTTGAAAATTGCTACGCGACCTTGCTGAAGTTAGTTTGGTTCTGGAACTAAGTGACAACTTTTAACTAACGTTTGGGAAGGCAGAAAACGAAGTTGCCCGTTTTCTTAGAGCCAAGAGGACTTGAGCTCAAAAGCAATAGCATGCACCGCGGCGCCTTCATACCTACGCAATAGATCCATCGCCGCTGGACGTGTCGCAGAGCATGCTGACAACAGAAACACTCTATATATGACATACTCCAATCCGGTTTCTGTAAACCGTCTAATGTAACAAAATATAATACCTACTATTTGGTCAATAAACTTGAATATATATATATATATATATATATATATGACAAACAACCTTTCTTCTTTTTAACCTTATACGACAGCTGCATATGGAGCATAGTTAGAAACCCTGCCGCCGGGACTTTGTGATTTCACTTTCGGCTCAACGCGAGGTCAGAAAAATAAAAACAATATTTTGAGTTGCCCAATTATTAGTCTTTCGTCTGCGAGCTAAGAGCGCTCTAGGATAGTAGCTAGACGACACATCCACTGAAGAACTTATACTTTTTACCATATCGTATACTAGAGTGTACTGCCATAGATCGGCGACCACACGTTACAAAAGGTAGGTGCACCTACCTAGGATCGTAAAGATGTTTAACATGTACCTCGTCAACTAGACGTCACATGTTTACTTCATCTGTTACGCACACGCGAGGCGATCGTACCTATGAGGCTAATGAGAAAACTGATTATTTACAACCCCTCCTGTGCACTTTTCCATTCCCTTGATGATAAAAGTATAAATGATAATAATAATAATAATAATAATAATAATAATAATAATAATAATAATAATAATAATAATAATAATAATAATAATAATAATAATAATAATAATAATAATAATAATAATAAATTATCTAAGAGATTCCGAATGTCTTGTTAAGCTCGTTAGGCAAGACTCGTGGGCGTGAAGCGAGCACGGTAAGGATAATGAAAAGTCGATTTAATACTGGTCACTCCGTGCTCATCTGCCTTTTAAACGCTGCGGTCGAGGCTCTCATAACGTTAGCGACTTTGCAGGTTGTTTACATCATCTTTAGCAACAAGCCAAAGATGAAATGAGCAACTTCAGGCGTGGACACATCGGAAAAGTTGCGACGAGAAAAGTTCTACCTGCTACACGTACAAGACCTATGACCACTCAACAACCTCTTAGAATATAAAATACGTTGATTGTGATTATCATGTAAGAGGAAATAAAGGCAACCTTCTTCTAAGTCAACCTAAAGAAAACCGGGAAGACTACGTAAGTCCACTAAAAGCAGTTAATGAAAAACAAGACCTCAGACAGGATACGATGGGCAGGCCAATGAGATTCCTCTAAATCAACATAAACAGACGCAAAGCTGTCCATGACGTCCTTGAAGCAATTGTGGCCGCTCTGCACGTTGACGTGCACTTGGCTAGTAGCCCAAATCCAGTGTTAGCAAAAGATAGTGCATTTGACGGATTTCAGACGTATATTTTGCCTAGACGACGTGCCGACGTCGTCTATGGAGTTATGGTCATCTAGGCTGACACATGCTATCGCGCGCATAAAAAGTCTATAATTTAGACCTATACAAGGGTCCGTAGCAGGTTTCTTCGCCTAATTAGCAAGCGCTAACATTCCTAACGTGTGTGTTAACAACCCTGCCTACTGCAGTGGATACCAATAGGAAAAATAGTGGACGGGTCTACCGACAAATGCTTGCATAAGATTATAAAAAGTTGTGTATTGATATTGCGAGCAAAAGTGCTAGAGATTAGCTTTCAACGCGTACAAAACACGTTGCAGTCGGCAGTTTTTGGATAATCCCGTTTTTTGGAAAGCTGTGCGCCAAGATCGATTATTTGTTTTCTAATACTGTTCATTCTGAAAGGAAGTGCATATACAGAGCTGAGATTTTTAGAAAAGCGCGAAACGTCCTATTATATTACAAGAAATTCTTCAAAGGAGCGACCTCCAGCGACGATTACATACATTCTGTAAAGATTGTGCAACATTTTCCTGAACGCGGTTAAATATGTCAGGCACTTTCCAAGCTATTCCAGCAGCGGCAAATACTCTGGCCACAAGAGCATGATATAACTTGGCGAAACTCTCGTAGATGCGACTCTTTAGGTGGCCTTAATGAAAGAGGTCGATAAGTCGGGTGATCGCGACGGGCAAGCAATGGGCCCGCCTCGACCAATACATAGCATAATAAACAAAACTGTCGCATCTGGGCAATCAAGATCTTTCGCGTGATTCACGACGGACCCTTATATGTGCCGTATGTGACAGGGCTTTGCGGCCTTTGCTTCAAAGGAATTACTGGACCTATTTGTTTCACTCCACATAGGCCAAATTTGTACGGAAGCGATGTGAGTGAACTCTGGATCCAACAAGAGGTGGCACAGGCCATGCAGCCAGCGAGAAAATTGAGCATTTGAGGATAAAGTGTCCGGACGGGTAATTTCGCAAAACGGGGACAGTCACTGACCTGTATGGTCTTGCGAATTAACGCCATTACTTTTTATAGTGGTATTTCTTTAAATATGAAGTGTACGCTAATAATTTCACGACCATTAGTGTATCAATATACCTGATCCCAACAGGGCGGTGTCGCTTGCCACACATCACATGAAACAATCGCATTATTGCACGAGCTGGTCGTGTAAAATCCCATTTGACCGACCAGAATTGATTGCCTAGATCGTGCGACTTAACGCCCTGGACCTATTTCTCAAAGTTGTTTTTTAAGTAAAAGCTTTATGTCAACAAACGCACGATCATCCAATCCTTAAAGGAGAGGATTAGACGCTGTATTATTACGATCCAGCCACAACTATAGTAAATGTTTGTAGAAAAAGTCTTTAAAAAATGTAAAACCTGTTAGCAGTGTGTGTTGTCCCATATCTAAGTTCCACATGTCTAATTAATTGTACATGTTAACAAAGCGCTTCTGGAGCCAATTCCAAGTTGCGGAATTACTCTACGGGGCGTCACGTACTCAACGACCCTACACAAGTTTGCTTAGAATGAGGCGATTGGAGCCATAATTAGGCGTCTTCGGCGCGCGGGTGTATCTCCGCGGGCTTTTCAAGCTTGATCAACGGCAGCCAGCCTATACGGTACAAAACAATGAAATCCCTTTAGATTGTGTTTTCGACTTTGCCCCAACTCCGGTACGGTTAGTAGGTAATTCCTCATGTACCCATAATCTTTGATCCAGCCTCCGTTGTCAACATTCCTTAGGCCGATACCCGTTTCTTGGACGGCCTCTGTTTGTTGACTCTCTCTTGGCGTGCGTTGACCGGCGGTGATTAGTTTGGTAGTTTTGCCGTTTTACAGCCTGGTTGCCATTGCCGCCTTGGCTGCCGCAGTTATGACGACGACGACGACGGGGGAACGGACGGACGGACGGACGGCTGCTTCATTTGGAGTTGCGCAGATAGATAGTTCGATAGATATAGATAGATTGACGCGCTCGCAACAGATCTTCCCTTCTTCGAGTGACCACCGCTGTCGTAAGCTGCGTGTCGGAGTCGCGACAAGCGCAACAGGTCAACAACAAAAGCAACAACAATAGCAATGACGTTGCCATCATCACGCCCAGCTGTTGGCAGTTGGCGTCGCCGTACGTCGGACTCCAGTCGACTACTGACTTCAATGGCTGCTGCGGCTGCTACTGCTGTTAGCGCCCACCTATTCCCCAGCAGCGTAATTGCCTCAGCTATTGGCAGTGTCAAGGTTGTTGTCTTGTATGCGTATATGTGTGTGTATGTATGTATGTACGTATGTATGTTTGTATGTATATATATACATATGTATGTGTGTAGCCGTTATGACTATTCTCTATTATCTGTTATCGTCAGTTGTTCTCTCGCGATAACGCTGGGTGGCTGTTTTTGTTATTGTCGGCTCTGTTAATATCCTTGATGGCGCTGCTGCTGTCGTCGTCGTCGTCGTCGTCGTCGTCGTCGTCGTTGTTGTTGTTGTTGTTGTTGTTGTTGTTGTTGTTGTTGTTGTTGTTGTTGTTGTTGTTGTTGTTGTTGTTGTTGTTGTTGTTGTTGTTGTTGTTGTTGTTGTTGTTGTTGTTGTTGTTGTTGTTGTTGTTGTTGTTGTTGTTGTTGTTGTTGTTGTTGTTGTTGTTGTTGTTGTTGTTGTTGTTGTTGTTGTTGTTGTTGTTGTTGTTGTTGTTGTTGTTGTTGTTGTTGTTGTTGTTGTTGTTGTTGTTGTTGTTGTTGTTGTTGTTGTCGTTGTCGTTGTCGTCATCGTTGTTGCTGTTGTTGTGCTCCTTTCTTTGTTATTTTGTCGTCTTGAATGCCTTTCATCATATCTTTAGGATCTGGAGAGTGGTTTTAGCCGTCGCTGTCTCCCTATTCTTGTTCATTGCTTGTTGTTGAGCCGTCTTTACGCGGCAATAGTGAGCCGACACCCTCAGTCGTTATGCGTAGCTACACTTTACACTTGCTAGCTAGTTCGTGCCGTTTAAAAGCCAACAAGCAGACGGGCAAACACCAACCGCGAGACACACACAGACAGAACTTGCCTCGTTGTTGCTGACTGTGACGGATAACACCACGTTGGAAAGGCTCTGTCTCATTGCAGCGTACTACTAGCCTCTACCGTCCACCACCACAACAACAAGCATTCGTTAGCTAGATACCAGGGCCACTATTGACGCGCGCGCGTGTGTAGGTAGAAGTATCTTGAATAGGCGACGGCAGCCCGGATACTACAACGTATGACAGACACCGCAGTGGTCTACCATCCTTCCACGCAACTGACAAGTGATATATGTGTATATATATATATATATATATACATTCCCTCCACACAACTGACAGGTGATATGTATTTCTCTCTCTCTCTCTTCTTTATATATATATAGCACAGAACAAGCACGCAATATTACTGCTCAACGCGCTACTGATGTTCCAATAAATGCGCAAAACAGTCCTCGATTCCTAATTGGGTACCCGTGTGTAAGACAGGAATAAACAAGAAAAGGAAAAAACTAGAGACAAAGAGTGCGTGTTGCTAATGGCGAAGATGACAATGGTAACGCTGAAGGTGATAGTGGTCATGATGGCGATAAGTCATAAGGAAGTAGTGAACGAGGTGCCCACACAATGTGACGCAGAAACGCATTTGAGTAACCGGGCGACTATATTGGGACTACTGCCGCTTTTGGCCGTTGGCTGACAGACCTGACCGACTCTTTGACTGCCGGTATGTGGGCTGACTGCATTGCCTGGTGTACTCCGTCACTTAAAGCCGAATGCCTTGAGAACCTACCGGCGCTCCTCTTGCAAGCGAAAGCATGCTCACCCGTAGAAGACACCGGTGGATCACATCTTGCACAGTTATGAGCGAAGCAGACTGATTCCCCCAAACGCAGGCCGGAGACGATACAGAAGGCGATATTGTCCAGCATCGTTCCCAGCTGCGATGAGGGAATGGCCCAAAGCTATTTGCCGCTCTTTGGACCGATCGCGGCTCTCTGCCGCGTCTGCTCCTTAATGTTGTTTGCCTGAATCATCAACCGCTGTTGGATCGACGCAACTACTTGCAGGTCCCAAGTCGATTGCGAAATGCGTTCAGGCAGAGTTCCGCACCCCATATTTTCTGCATAGTAGCGGCAGGCTTATTCCAATTAAGCGATGAAGCTAGTGTAGGCATCCGGTGGTGCGATCCCTGACACCAACGTCTCGGTGTTTTGAAAGACCCGAGGTAGGCACAAATAGCGATATGCAAATCCATGCGAATTGAATCCCCATTCGTCCTGCGGAAGTTAGGAGCGAAGAACAACGAAGATTGCGTAAGCTGAACGTTTAGGATACCCTAAAGGGTACTTTGCAAAGTTTCGTCAAACGATTGAAGCAATTTCGGTTCGGCATAGGTTCGCGAGCAACGCAAGAGGTATATCAGCCTCGGAGTTGACAAACTCGCGCGAAGCAGGTAGAGGGCTAGGCGATCGTCCAAGAGTCACAGTCGGGAGCACCAGCAAACAAGGTCAGAGTCTTTTTTAGTTAATGATAAGCCAATAAAGTCGTCGAGGATTGGGGCCCCTAGAAGCACGAATCCGTGATCAGGAATCAACCAGACAGCTGGCAGAAGATTGCACACCATTTAATGCATAGAGCCGCGACGAGGGTTCTCTTGAAAGGGGAAGAAAACCTCACACACTTAGCGTCGTTTAACTTGAGTCCTGAGGCCGCTTCGAACTTCTTTACCTGGGCAATGTCTTTCTGGACCGCCGGGGCGTCTCCGGCGAGAGTGCCGTCGTCCAGAAACCAAGGTCGAAGTTCAGACGAAAGACGTGTTTGAAGTTCATGGATAGCGATGCAAAATAGAGCGGGCCACAAGGATCACCCTGTTGAACACCGGAGCATGACTCGATAAATTCTCCTTGCCAAATTAACTTGCTTGGAAGTGTGTACATATGGTATACCAGCGGGTAAAATCGGGAAGGTAAGAGCGCACAGCCTTGATTGACAAACGGCGTCGTCTTGTTCGGCCCCGAAAGCTGATGGCTAACGCATGGGAAAGGGGTGCACTGGACGATATAGAAGACGACAAAGTGCAAATATTTCTAAGTCACTGGGCTATAGAAACAAATGCGAGAAGACTGACCGTGGTTATGGTGGAATGCTTCCAAACAATTTGCATGCATGGGTCGTATTTGGCCGTCGCTCGTGCTGCTGTTAGCGCCATAGTCGCTGAGAGCATCATAAATATAATCGCCATATCGACCATTTGTATGCTTTCGCCCATTTGTATGCTTTTGCTCATTTGTATGCTTATCATGCGTCGGCTTGACTCTCACGACTGGTCCTTCTCTAGTGGCGGCGTGGTCTACTGGGGACCAGTGCGCTAGTCATGATCGTCATCTACCGGGGTGTCGCCGGTTCGATCCCTGTTGTTGGTCGAATTTTCTTTGAGCGATGCTCATTGAGAATAGATCCTAAACAATACCGTTGAGAGTAAGCAGCCATGCTGCCACAAGGACTGTCGAGGAAACCCTAGATATCCTAACATGTCCGGCCCTCGGCGCATTGAATACCTACCTAGGTTAAGTTCCAAGCCCGTAGGGGACGGAGGACGGTCTAGCATTAAAAACAATCTCCGTAAAAAAACGTTTTTAGAGCAGGCCCTTCTCTAGTCAGTCATGAGGGAAGCCAAGTGCGACGAGAGTCCCCGAAAATTGTTCGTCTTCTCAAAGAGAGAAAGGGTCGATTACGCTGTGCGTTGCTCGGTCGATCTCATCATCTCATTATCGCTCGCGCGTTCGTTCATTCGATCGTTGCGACCAAACGTGAGACCAAACGTCTTCGTCAGCGAGAATAACGAACACGACGACGACGATGATGATGATGATGATAACATAACATAACCATAACATAAAAATCATCTTTATTGTCGCATAAATGGTGCGTGGTACAGTTATCATGGGCATATAAGTATTGTGTTCAATAGACGTACTTGTGAAAAAAAACGTAACTAATCGCCAAATAGGCGAGTGCTATTTGAATTTGCATGTGCCCATTTGGCCATTCGCCAATGGAAACAGTCCGTCTACGAGCTCACCGCTGGCCACGGCAATTGGAGTGGTTGATTGCTAAATCCTTAGGTTATTGGAGCGTATGTCAAAAAATGTCCTAGCAATTTATATTTGCGTAATTTACGTAGATCAGATATGTTGCCTTGCATGAAAAGTGAGCCAGTACTAGGAACAACATCGCCCAACACGCTTTGAAAGCACTGGATCCGCAGTCGTCTCAGAAACGTGTCTTGGATATCGTTCACTAACTTTCTGTATTAAGAAAGAAAAGGCTCCCAGACAACGGAGCAACATATGAGTTTGGAAAGAACAAAATATTTATAAAGGCGAATTTACATATGGGGAGTCGTTAGAATGAAACAGCGGAAGATGGTACTTATGTAGCGCAATAATGCCTCCACAACCTTGGCAATGTAAAGGCTAAAAATTAAGGTTAGCCGTAATTTATATGCTTAGTTCCCGTGTATAAGATAGAGTCGGTAAAATGCATATATCTATAATAAAATGCATATATCTATAATTTTTCAGTCGAAGTCAAGTGCTCCATGTTTCAGTACAACGCATTTGGAGGGTGAAGGGATCATGTTATTTTCAGAACACCATCGAGCAATGCAGTGGACAGCTGACTGCAGAACAGCATGGGTGTCACTAGAGCAAACAGTATAATAAAGGTTTAAGTCATCAACCTATTCAAGATATTTGAAATCAGTTGGCAGGTACTACTTTATGTCCGAAAGAAACATCATTCGAAAAATTATGACAAAAATAGTGACGGTCGAAATTGGCTGTTGACAATCGTCCGACGTCTACTACGGCCATCGACCAGTTTGAAGGACGCCTTCTTGACATCATGAAGGCGGCACCTGGATTGAGGGTCTTGTTTTTGCTGGCCAGCTGGACAATAACATTCATGGATTATTTTGTAATACAGAACTGTTTGTAATGTTGCATATGGAAATTCTGTCCCTTGGGAACTATGACATTTAATGGCCCGTTGCCGCAGAATCCTTCAAACCCAGAATGTACCGAAGCACTATGATTATATTTCTTGAAAATACTCCTTTTTGCTCTTGTATGACTTCCTATTATTATTATTATTATTATTATTATTAATGTACGTTTTTACCGGTATTAGTTAATTTTGTGTCAGCCCATGGCGCCTATAGCAAAAAAGACGTTAGTCCCTACAAGCGGCCAATTAGATCATCTGCCTTAGAAACATCGTTTTGCGTCGGTCGCCCCAGTATCCCCCGTTTTAGGATATTTCTTAAAAACTTTTCGGTATATTTGAAACTCGGGGATGCTCTTAACATGTAGTTAAATCTTGGTGAACCAAGACTGTGCTCCCACAGACAGAGGGCCGCCTGCGGGTGCATAGGTGTCAAACGTAAACGGATCTTTTACAAGGGCTTCTCTTTGCGAACGAAAAACCCGGATTCCTTTTCAGATGGCGAAAGCACCCAGAACATCTAAGTTATCCCGTGTCGTGTGAATTAGGTCGGGAAATGCTTGCTTAATCGTTTAGATGGCACTGTATTGTTTGTTTGTTGCCTTCAATGGCAAACGCCTCGCACTTAGAGACGTTACAGGTAAGTGTCAGTCCCTCTCGGTTCTTCGATAGTACGGCCTGTAGATCCTCCGCCACAACGTTATTATTATTATTATTATTATTATTCCCAAGGGTGCGGACGTGTGTATATGGCGCCTACCCGTGTGTGCGGGAAGGTAAACCCAGGAAGTGACATACTAGAGTAATGCGTGTAACTCAATGATCATATTTGTATACTGTGTGTGGATGTGCGACGGAGGGGCGAGAATCCAGGCCGCTGCCGAAGTTCAAACTATGACAGGGTGGAGCAAAACTAAACTCACCCGCATAATCAGGAGCTTTAAGCGGCACGCCGCTGCCATTCAAATTCGGATTCTAACGGCTGCTTAACCAAACTTTTAGGGTTGGAACGTCTAATCTAAAATTGGAGCCAATAACTATTTCAGCAACTCGTCGCGCCCACAGTGAGAACGATGTTTTTCTCTAGAAGGCAGAATATGAGAAGTTGACAGCCACAGCAAAGCAACTGCTATGTTTTACAGGACAAGCAGCAGTGGCTAACTAGTTTCAATGCCTGTTGTTTGTGTTCAGTGTTTTCTTATGAAAAGGGGTGTCCAGATTTACGCAAGCAGGGCTCATAAGAAGAAGATAACCTAGTCTAGTGAAACAGCAGCGCTTCAAAGGGCCGCTGCTACTGCTAGCAGCATCTCACAACCGCTACCTTCTCCGCGCGCTCCACTAGTAGAACCTTCTGCTCACCCCGCCAGCCAGCCGTCATCTAACGGGAGGGCCGTCACCGAGCCAACACAACTTTGCTAGTCGAGCATGTAGGAAATAAAACACGATCGCCTGCGGTCACCTTTAGTGCGACACTGCATTCTGCTGTGTTAGCTGTATTTACTGTCTCTCACCGGTTGTTCTCGAATGCCGTAGATTCGTCTCGGTCCAAGTAGGCATCTTTATCAAATTTTGGGAACGTTTCTTGTACCTACTCGTATATGCCCTCTCTACTGCACGTTCGCCAGCCTTGGCCCATAACGCCTTGCCCCGACAGTCATGTGTGTACCTGAACGTACCCAGACACAACAACCAAAGTGACACGAAACGTGCTGCGCAGGATCCCAAAAGAAGCGATAATTTCTCTATGCGGGTTTTCCTACCGTCTGCTCAAAGATGTGGAAAATATTGATGAACGAGCTGGAGCCTCCTTCGCCCCAAAAAAAACTATACCTCGATAAAGAAACCCGAAAAGGCCATAGCATTTCAGCGTGGTCAGAAGAAACGTCGCCCTTTTTAGGGGTGCCGATAAAGCCCACGCTCAGATCGCTGCTTACGATCTCTCCATGAATTTGATGTGCGGAGTCCCATTAGAGCGCCCGTGACGGAGGTGCCGATTGGTGAGGTGATGGGAAAGCACCGCCCTGCTCCTGCAGGGGACGTAGTACCACCTTTCCCTATCGGCTTGCTAGCGGTCGGGTCGCGCTGGACCCACGATGTTACCAAGGTACTTCGCTTCTTTCCATCCAGTGCGGCGGGCGTCTTCTCCCTACCAAAGGCGTGCAGCCCTACACTCGCTAAGGCACGCGATATCAAACATAACAAGCAAGTTTTGGAGGCTGTGAGAAGCGTCATATACGGCAAGTGGCTCATCGCCCTGAAAAGAAAAACCGAGAGATACCGTGAGCTCGCTCCTTTCTCGAATACCACGAGAAATCTTGCTTATTAAAATTAGATTTTAAAAACGCTTTAACTAAAACAAATGAGGGTACCTTTTGACAGAGGTTTACAAGAACGCCCGGCCGTCTATCCAATGGTGCACCAGGCATATAGCAGGCCGAGTATATCAATACGTCAAACAGGTGACATCCAGGGTCCCTCTATTCAACCTCGACGATGGGACCCTTCTTGATAAGGATCCCTCGGTGTTACTCAGATACGTCAAGGGTCCCATATCGTTCGAGCGAGCTGCAGCTCAGCCCTTCTAAATGTGAGCTATTCCTACAGGGTTTCGAAAACGAAAAGAGGCAGCAGGTAATCGCTGAAATTGACAGTAAGCTCCCGAACATGCTTGTAAAGAACCGGTGCGAGTTATCTGCTAGATACGGCGGTGTTCTCCGAGATGATCAGCCTGGTATTGGCTGAGAATGAAGAACAACTCTGCCGGCTTTACCAGCGGCTAGGGTCATATCGGTGGACACCAAGCCTACTTTCCGCTCCCGCACGCAATGGGCCTGCAAAAGGTCTTGTGACAGCCTATGGCGCCTATAATAGAAGCCGCGTTTTCTCTACAAACAGCCAATGACATTATCTGCCTTAGAAACATCACTTCGCGTTGGTAGTCCGTAGTATCTCCCGCTTTGCGATCTTCCTCAAAAATGAGGCGGTAACGACACGTATAGGACCCACTGTCTCTAATGCAGCTCGAAATTGTAGCTCTTTTAAAGCTCAAAATGCTTTCGTGGCTTTTCAGAATCTACGTGTTGTGCGATTCATCCACACGTTACAGAGTTGTGTCGAAGATATGACAAAGTCGCTGAGCATGAGACAATTACATCCCAGGCAAGGATTTTTTGTGAGATCTATTGTATGCGAGATATGATAACCTCGTCAGGTCGTAACTTATTGCGTCAGCTTTTGTCTTGGACTTGAGTGAGGAGTGTATTTTTACTCTTCTCACTATTTTTTAAAATTATAATAACCATTATTATTTGCGTGTTATTTTTACAAGTTTGATGATTTTTACTGTTTTCACTGAATTAAGGACTAAAAGCTCACATCACTCGCCTCCCCCACTTGGTTTCTCCTCGAAGCCTACTTATCAGTAATAGTCCGTGACCGGATAATCACATCAGACCCTGACCTTCAATCTGATCCGAATTCATTGGTACGGGTTCTGACGCATGCCCACAGGATTTTAAGACACCACAGCATTGAGCAAGTTCAACTCGAGGCTTGACTTCAAGAGCCGGAACCATCTTATGGCGCTCCGGCCGCTAATGTTTGCATTGCCTCCTCAAACAGCTCAATAAGAGACGCTGATCAAAACAATTAAGATTAATGTAGCTGC
The DNA here is from genome assembly GCA_003439945.1 of Dermanyssus gallinae. NCBI lineage: Eukaryota > Metazoa > Arthropoda > Arachnida > Mesostigmata > Dermanyssidae > Dermanyssus > Dermanyssus gallinae. The sequence goes on along the minus strand of QVRM01000283.1, from coordinate 235,365 downwards.
AATAGATCCTTGGACTCTTTTAAATACTATCGACTTGTCTGCACTCAGCACAATGGACAAAATACGTCAATTAAATATCGATGAAAATAATTTACGTCAAGCGGAGATGAAACTAGCAGAGGGTAATATTCGATTCTGCGTCCCGAGCTCTGCTGTCTTCAGACATCATCGCGCCACACAACGTGACCGCAAAGTGAGTCGGCCAACCCTAATCTTGATAAGTTCAAAATACTTCAGGTCCTTGAGGCATTTAGATCTTTTTCATTCACAAGTGGAGCCAGTTTGAATGGTCTGGGTCTTTGACATCTACGTGACAGGCTGGGCCAGATGAACAAAGTACTTTCGTGCTCAAAGTACCTTTGTGCTCAAAGTACTCAATGGTACTTTATCGTCATTTTCTGTGGTGCAAGCTTAACCGCTCTTAGAAAAAGAGATAACTATAGAAGTAGAAAAGTAGTAGAAAAAGGGATATGGGGATTCTGGCATTTTGTAAACTGTTCTGTGAGAGTGCGTCGAGACCATGAAGGCCCGTCTGTCCGCCCTCCCTTGGCTCTTCGTCTCGACCGCTCCCCCGAGATACACGCTCAAGCCTCTCCCGCCTTGGCTGTCTTGGGTAAGGTCTAGTATCATACTTTTGGTTCACCTCACTGTAGTCACACCGGGTCTTACCTGCGTTCATTCCTCGTGCCAGCTCGATATTGCGGCACTTCTGGTCCTAGTAAGATACAGTCATTCATCTAAATACATTTTACTTACTTCAGCCACTAGGAGGTTCCGTGGCAGCATCTTGCCTAAGACCAGGGGAGCTTCAGTCGAGACCGTCCGGTACGCCCGACTTACGTTAGGCCGACCTTAGTGCACCCCTATTTTTCGCCGTGCGCGGTGCCATGTCTCCCTAAACTGGGGCTGCGTATAGCGCCGTTGATTCGACTACCAAAACCAGGAGCCGCCTGTCCGCCTCAGCCACCCCACCGAACCTAGACATGATCCGCGCCAGGTTCAGGGAGATTCTTGGGGCCGTTTTGGCCACGTACTTTGCGTCTGCCGGTCTGGTCAGTCCCGTGTCTAGCATGACCCAAGGTGCTTCACCATTTTGGGTGGCCCGCCATCACGTGGTTAACACCGGTCGTCCTCCTTCTGCCTGTTAGGTGCGTACTCCGTCTTGTCAGGTGCCAAATTCAAGTGATGGGATTCCATCCACTCGGACAGTGTTGACAGGGCCTCATTGACGGCGCTCACCAGGACTATCTCGCTCCTGGCCGTAACCATGAGTGCAAGGTTGTCAGCATACGCCAACATCTCCATCCCATACGGGAGACCTCGGATATCTAGCACCCCGTCATAAACTATGTTCCGGAACACGGGTCCTAGGATCGAGCCTTGTGGGACTTCGGCAGTAACCTTGCACTCCTGCCCCCTGCCATACAGGTAGGATGAAATCATTCGACGGAGGTAAGAGTAAAAACTCTTCCTATCCATCGCCTCCATAATTACTTTCCAATTCGTTGTGTTAAAGGTATTTTCATAGATATCAAGGGAGATGAGGAGCACGAATACCCTCGTTTTAAGGGTCTTCATGGTTGCCTCACCCACTTGTTGCAGAACCTTTTTAGAGCCCCTAGTGTAGATCTACCTTTCAGAAAATCGTACTGGGCATCTGATAGGGCGTTCTTTTCTTGGATCTCTTAGTTCAGTCTATCTACGTTCACACGACACGAGAGGAACTCAGATATGATGAATGCTCCAGTCGTGTGTGAAGAAAATCCACGGCTTCTTTATACGAAACGAGAAGCCCTTGTAAGACTCCGCCAACCTCTGAGAACTAGCACGGCGGCCCTTTGTATATAAACGCTAAGTCTCGATTCGCTAAGATTTAGCTAGGTGTTACGAGCATCCCCGACTTTCAAATATTCCAAAAGCCTTGCTGCTTGCGACGAGACTACTAAAGTTATCCAACGCGAAGTGCTAGATAACCCTAGTAGTCTCGTCGAATCTCACCGCAGCCTGTTATACTGCATCGTGGAATTGTGTTCTGGCGGAATCAGTTGTTAATAAAGCAACAAAAGTCGGATAAAGTATTGCAACCATGTTGGCAGATACGATGATTAGGAGCCACCGCGCCTTGACACCGCGCCTCTGACAAGGCACGTGAACGTGTTGCCGACGCCTGTAAAAGTGAGGAATCGTCAAGGAACCATGGGCCACCTTGCATCAATAAGAGAACGCGAAGTTTTTAAGCGTCTTGGCATTCCTTTAGTAGAAGATATGCTTAAAATGTGGCCACAGTAAAGAGAAACAGAGTTTTCAATGGAAACCAACTCAACAAGCTCCATAATGACTGACAATGTATAGTCTGTATAAACCTGCCGGTGGTCTGATGCATAAAGGTATTGTTTTAGTTACATTTATTTAGCGGATGTAAACGCCCCATTTTAAACATCTAAGTTCAGTGCAGGCGAAAGCTCGCAAGCCACCCGCCCTCAAAACGGCCGCCACGAGTTGTGTGCCATTTGCGGTTCAATTTGTAACAAGCGGTATGGTGACAACTGTCGCTGAGCTCCGAGGCAATCCAGATAGCCTGACTCTTTGTGGAAAAGCGGTAAGGTCCATAGTTTTGCTAAAGCTGGATCTAGCTACAAGATATAGTCTTTTCCGTTTCAACCAGTGAGCGCCGTTTGGTGGTACCGAGTTCTACTTAGATTGCGAACCTGACTCAAAGAACATATGTAACACGAGAGCGCCAGTGGTATGTGCCTTTCTATAGTAATGTTTGTGCTCTAAATTCCCATTCCTTCGATACGACGTTACTAACGTTAAGAGAGCAAATTATATCCGCCGTTAATCCGAGTTTCGTCTTCTCGGATCACAAGAATAGAATAGAAACGCCTTTATCTGCACAAAGGGGATTGTTTTGTACGTACAACTGTAGACGATGTGGATCATTTAAATGTCTTTGACAGCAATCCAGAAAACCATTTGACTAATTGTGTTACGCGAAGGCTGAAATGGGGCTTAGCAGACATTTGATTACCAAGGTCGCAATTTATGTAGGTAGTGCGATACCATTAATGACATACTCATAATCTAAATGTTCATGCCTTAAGACAATGCCACTATGCGTAGATGACATTATCATATTGTCCGCACAACAACGCCCAACACCATTCACAGCTTGTTAAAGTTTATTGTAATCACCTCGATTTTCAATTTTGCGGTACATGTTAAGATCATCTGCGTATTCAAGGTATTTGACAGCAGACGGTGTATAAGGACCAATATTATTTTCTTAAGTAGCAAGCAATGATTTACACCAAAAGCACTATTCTGGTCAAAATATACGCAGTGAAAAGCGGATTGTAAATTCATGAACGTCCTATGACTCTCGAGAAGTTGAGTACACGTTGTTCGATGCGCACTTAAGCCGTGTTAAGTATAATCAAGTAGTTTATTTTTGTTCAAGAAAACTCCGTATGTGCGTCACAAATATTTTTTGTAAGATGCAACATGCCTATAGAGTACAATGATAACTTAAGTGGTTCAGAGAGGAACAGATCAAACTCCTTGTGGAAAATAGGCAGTATCTAATCTGGGGTAAAATTCAATTTTGGCTTCAGCTTTATGAGTAAATTAAACATTTCTACTTCAGAAATCACCACTGGCGCGTCCAACTAGTCGGGCGGTAACGAATTGGAACTGAAACTTGTTACATGTAAGGAACCGCTGACGAATTTATCGTCTGTCGGGTCACGATATAGAGATGCAAACTGACTTGCAAAAAAAAAATTTGCGTTCCCCCAAGATATTTGTGGGGCATGTAGAGCCGGATTTAGAAAGCGACTCTGTGCCTCTTAGTCGACAGTTGGCATAGCAAAAAAAAACCTAGTATCTTTAAATCTTTAAGATTAATTTTCAGCTCAGTTAGCACTCTATGGCGTTTCGTTGATTTTTGATACAGTGAGAACACGTAGCGGAGTTAGGGAAATGTTCGAAGCGAACGATGTAGTCTAGAATATTTTAGTAGAATAATCTAGTTCGAGACGCGTCAAAAGATGGGGCGTACGTTGTGATTAAAGAACGACAGCAACTGACACATTTTGAGTATATGTCATTCTCAAACTCACAGGTATGAAGGAAAATGGAATAATGCAATTATGTCAAGGTAGGCAGAAATATTTTTCAAATCCATATGTTTGTAGTTAAGTTCCTTCAGGCATTTTTTCACAAGAATCACTACACCCGACAAGCTAACAACTTTGTGATTAGATGTAACAGGACCAGGCATTACAGAAAGTTTCTCAATTATGTCAGGATCAGTAGTAAGTATAAAGTCAAGTATTGATCCAGTATCGTGTTGTCGGTGCCGTAAAAAGCTGAAAACGGCTATTATAAAAACAACAATTTCCAAAAAGGTATTAGTTGGAATCAAAATCCGACGACCGCCATTGTAATGTTTTCTCCGTGACATTAATTTTAACCTCAATTGCACAAACACTTTGCTGACTAGAACCAGATGCCGCTGCCCTCGTGGGTCTATGAAATACAAAAACATAAAAAAAAACATTAAAAAGTTTTCCAGTGGTGGAAGCACGGTGGCAACTGTTGAAACAATCCAGGCTGTCTGGCTCTTTCTGGTAAATGAATAAGGTGCATATTTTTTCGAAAGCCAGATATTCCGTTTCAATAAGTGAGCGTCGTTTAGTGGAGGAAAAATGGCTGAAAAGTGTTTTCCTTTAGTATTCGCCTCGTCTACGTCTAACTAATCTTTAGTTCTGCTCATGTATGTCAAACGACAGACCAGTAATAGAAAAATACAATAACCAAAAGATAAAAAAAGGCGCTAATATTGCTCGAAGTATGCGATTTCTGGAGGTGTCACAACAGTAAAAATTTATCACGACTTAAACAATATTCTGTAGGCAACAAAATGTTTGTTGCCAACGAAACCGTAGAAGGAAACAGTCAGTTTTGCGAGTTCACCAACACTGATTCTTGTTTATTGTTGTTTACGTTTCACTGTACGACCGACTCATACAGCAAAGCCGCCCCTCTTCGTGATAACACCTGGCCACTTTCACACACGCAGCAACACGCTATGTTCCGACGCTAGTTAGCACAAAGACGTTTCTCCGCCGGAACTCAATCTCAAACTGAGTATGCCACAACAATGTAAACATGCATTGATAGCTAAAACTATATTTGCGCACTGTTGCCTAACAAAAAAATAAATATATATATATATACCCTGCCTACCTCCACTCACCACCCTAAAGCAGTACTACTGTCGGGCGCACATCGTCGCTGTCACCACATTCCGGTCACCGCCGAATCTGAGGGATTGCCGTACGTTACGCGAAACGCTGTAATGGACAAGGGGTGTGCAAATGGCGCGTCACGGCGGTCCAGTCCGCAAACAATCATAGACCATAGTCATAGTGCACAAATTTAAAGTTCGACCCGCAGTCTCCCTTTATGCGACAATGTTCGACATTTGTTGCACTCGAAAATAGATCCTACTAGCAATCTACCTTTCCGATTTCAAAGGTAATGCTGTGATTTGGGACGGAACGGTGATAAACACTCTGGTGCAGTCGATTGTGAAGACTTCTTGAGATCTTCGCCGCGGCTCATAGCCTATCTGTCTTGATCACTACGAGGAAATGCACGGAACCTTACGGTGCCACCGTAATCCACTACGCCCTGTGTAACATTAAGGCTTACATGATAGTACACCGGATTCTTTGCGATGAAATTCAACAGATTACTACATTATCGGACACAACCTAATAACAACTAGATGTAAGGTCGGTCAAGGAATAATAAGGAGTCAGCAAATTAGCTTCACACAACACTTTATTCCTACAAAGCAGCAATGTTAGTTCAACATGGCATGCAAAGGGATCTAGTGAGCGTATCTACCTTGTATACAACGCTCCGAGGAAGTGTCCTGGCTTTCGAAGAAAGGCGAGTTGAACCTGCCCGCATGCACGACGGCTTGGCGTAGTAGCTAATACGTCGACTGCTTTGTCTTTATACATATAGAGCTTTGCCAGGAGAGGGTTTGCACAGCTAGGGAAAGCCCTGCTAAAATGTAAACGAAAGATTCGTGAGTAGGTGCTAAATGAGCCACGGCACGAGAAATGAAAGTGCCTTTGCTATTGAAGAGTTGTAAATCGACTTAGAGGAAGCACTCAACAAATAATAAGTATGCTTAAATATAACAATGAAGACATGCCCCCGACAATATTACAGCATATTTTACCAGTATAGCCAGCGTAACACGAGCTAGAGGCAGTCTAGAGTGAAATCGCCCAATAACGATGACGTCTGTACTGTACCTTTTTCCAAAACTCCTGTGTTATAGAATTTGTGAATGAGTAGAGAGAAACATATTTATTTTACCTACAGCCATGCAGTTATTGAGACTTACGGACTATAGAATGGTGTGTGATTTTTCTGTTTATGTGCCTATGACCGGTTAGGTAAAAAACAATTGTGGGGGGTCCTTGGAAATCAAAAGCTCAACAAAACATAGATCGAACTACTGAGCATGCAGTAGATTGATGGCAAAGTAACTCTGGCATACGGTGTGTGCGCCTCAGACTACGCACAGGCGAAGGTGGGCCTCCATCATGGATGTCGACTTAGGTCGATCCTGTTTATGTTCTAAATAGACGCACTCGAAACTAGGTTGCTACAGAGTAGAGACTAGCAACGAGAGCTAAGCAGATGAAAAAGTTTTCAAGTCCTGCTAATTGTTTGCAGATGACATTATGCTTTTGGAGTGAAACTATTGCAAACTCATTAATCTGTTAGACATAAGCTCTTAGTTTGGAAAGAACAATTATTCTAAGTTTGGTTTAAGGAGGAAAGGCGTCTTCATTTAAGAACATTGAAGTGGTGTTCTTAAATTAATATTTGGGAATACCAGATCTACTCGTGGTATAGGTGCAGCCTTACCAGTAGAGATGACATACAAATACCTTGCCTCAAGGTGTCAAATTCAAATAAATATCTAGATGAGCAGGAGGCTGTCTGATGTCAAAAAGCTTATACATTCGAGCATTAACTGCATGCGCAGAGTATTTGGGGTTTTAAGATAAGTAATTTCTGACAGACGGTGGGTGCGCTTCAGATTACGCACAGATGAGGGTGGAACTCCACCAGTTATGTCAATCAAGTTCACTCCTGTTTATGCTCTACATAAACGTACCAGGTAAACACGTCACTTTGCCAGAGTCATGCTTATGGACGAGTATTGATGACCAAAGCTTTTGTTAACTCTCATGGACGCGAAAATTAACCTATCGAAGTCACCAGGGGAAGCGACCGTGGGGTACAGAAGTGAATTTGCGGCAATACCAGGGACCTGCTGCTGACCTTGTGTAGAGAAAGTGTGCTACCAGAAGCCACAGGCTTCATTCTAAGCCGGAAGTGGGCTCGACCACTTCCGGCGTGTGTGGAGTGTGGCTTTTTGGAACTTTCCTGGCTTTTCGTCCGGAAACAATGGCACATCACACCTTTAAGTGCAACCGCCCACTTTAGTTTACTAAAGTACTTGTCTAAGGTGCAGCTCCTGGGGCCACACACACTTAGAAATGTCCAACCCCGGTTGGCTGAAAAGGATTTACGGAATGTCAAATTAAGCTTACTCAGCTTTCCGCTCTAAACGAAAATATTAGGCCCGCTCAGGAAGTACTAGCTTTACTCAGCTCTTTAGCGTCATTGATTTTTAAATAGAAAAACGGAACTCAGTCAAATAGTTTGTGGCTCTGAAATAATAAATCATTGCAGTGTTATTAAAAATAATACAAAATTATTGCAAGGATGACAATATGATTATCTACAACGGTAGCAGTATTAGCTCTTAAATGAGACATGGAGCTATCCCACAGTTACGGATATAAGTTCTACTTCTGGTTTTAATAAAAGTTATGGGGAGACAATGTATCAAACCCGCGACACTTTTTATTATATATATATATATATATAGAAGGACTACCGTATTTAATGGAAGATTAACTGTCTCGTATACAATGTGCAAAAAGTAAGTCGCATCAGAGATTTCTCATTGCGTGGTCTGGGTTGGCGAACACACTAGGCAAGCATGTTGTTGATTACTTGGGATAAAAAAACAGCAGTTTTTGAAGTAACTGATTATTGACCACGAAGGCTACGGGACTTGATGTAATGCAAAAGTAAGTATGAAGAATAGGTAGAAACTCTTCTGCGTTGCCAAAGGAGAACCTCAATCGAATCTTAAAAAGTCTAAATAACATACACACCTCCTGCGTTATTACGCACTAGGTGTTTTTCCATGTGATCATAAACACTGCCACAACCATCAGTGAAACTATAAATACAGTTGAAAAATGTAGATTCGATGCGTCTTAGAAACGTGTTTCGAACACTTTCCAGCAGGTTTCGGTTCTTGGCATTTTCCGTATACAGGCAATCTGTATACTCAGGCGTACACATCAGATGCTATGGACGAACATGGTTAAAGAGTCAACCAACTCTATGACATAGATACTGAAGGCAAGTTTGGAGGTGACATTGATACGCAGATCACGAGAAGCAAACGAAACAGTAGCGTCTTTTACCTCGTCTTTAGTTTCTAGAGCGCCATATTTTCAAACTGTGGTGGCTTGGCGTAGGACAGTAGCATTCCATTTTGTGTAAGAGTGTGCAAAAGTGTAAGAGTATAAAAACCCAGATGACTCATTTTCCCGAGAGGGAGAGTATGGCCGTTCCTCTCGAAAGCACGCTTTTGACCGAAGGAATTCACATTTTATGATCATTGATAAGCCGGACCGAGCTCTGCGTCATCATGATTAACTGAGTACAGATCAAATAATGTGGGGTAAACCCACGTTGACCAATACAAAACTAAGTATACGAAGAATAACCCATTGCCAATCTAATATAGTGCGCAATAAGCAGTTATTCACAGTACCGCAGCTCTCGATTAAACGTGCATTTATATATAAGCATCATTTCGTCACCAGCAGCTCTACGAACAGGTCGGAAGAAGAGGTCGGATTAATGGGTCAACCCCGGTACACCTCTTAAATTCACTGTAATTCTTTTCAGTTATTCTCGCGCAATTTTCGTAAAATTTTGTTGTAGCATTCCTTATCGGATGTAGATACAGGTGGCACAAATTCGAAAATGATTCTCTTGTAGTTAAAAAACAGCTAAAATATCTTTGGTGTTAGATCTGCTCTGTCTGAACTTCTTCGATTGACTCTCTCCTCTTGGAAGCACTACTGCGAGGATTGATCTTTGTTTTTGATTTCGTAGCCCTATACCCATGACTTGTTTCCTGTAATACTTTGCTGAAAAGTTAACATTTTTAAAACGAATTTCGCCGCCAGTCTTTTGACGCATAAAATGGCGGCGATTGTTGAGTACGATACTACAACATTTGTTCAACGTTTTATTTCGTTATTGACGTCGACAACCTTCCAAAACGGGGGTCATCAGCGGTCTCTCCACGTCGGTCACGAAGTCGACGGTACCACGTACACACAGTGTTTCGGGATACTGCTTGGTCACCATACGAAGTTTGTAGAATTTCCACCACTTTAAAACTAATGATTTGGCTTTTGACACAGAACTTTATGCAGATTCGATCCTTCATTTTTGACGCCTTAAAGATCGCCTGAAATCTGCGAAATTGAGCCTGTATATATATATATATATATATATATAAAACATAAGGGTGCCAAATAGCAAAATAATATAGCAGAACCAGTTTATTTAGTTCCATTTTTAGGTCCTCCTAAATGCCTTCGACATGTTGCATTGAGATGTAAGGTAAAGCGTAGCAGTCTCGACTTACTTCCTATATCAGAACGACACTCGAAAGCAGATTCTAAAATGTACGCACAATCTCTTAGTTGACCAGACTTCCCGTCTTTTTTTAATATTTGCAACAACAATCTGCGCAGTACTCAAACCATGTCGTTAAAAATATTTGCACGATCTGACCGAATCAACAAAATGTTTTCGTGGCGCATGGCGGGAATGTTGAGAACCATGAGCTCGTGATATAATATTATAAACTGTACTATTACATATATCACGCAATAGTATTATATGGTAAATTGTACTCTATGCCACTTATATTGTGCACTGTATATATTGATTACAGGATTTTTGTAAATAACCATGTATATAATTATGTACCCTTTGAAAACAATAAAGGAGCACTTGAATGAAGAAATAAGGGCCGCGTACGCGATCGTACTCTGATTTCTCTGCGCCTGCGTTTGGAGTACTTGGGAAAAGAGAGTAGTACAGTGAACAATAACAACAGCAGCAGCAGAAACAACAACAACAACAACGACAACAACAACAACAACAACATCTAAGACGTTCGCAGCAAACAAATCCATTTCTATTTTGGTCGGTCCGTCTCACGATAGCAGTATTGGGCAGACTATCTGGGCCTCTGTTCCGTAGGCTGGCGATGTCCGGTGCCAACAACAGCCACTGCTGAGGTCATCTGCTGACAATACGAACGAAACTCTGCTAGTGTTACACAACACTGCATGGTGCCACTGTATGGCGGGGCTGACGAAGTCGCAAAACGACTGGAAACCGAAGCGATTGACAAAAGAGCGCGACCGGCCGCGACCCAACTTGGATCGAGGCGACATGGACGTGGCCCTGTTCAGCTCGTGGCTAATGCTCAGCTTCGGGCAGCGTCCGTCGGGGAGCAACACGATGAGGCAATCTACACCCACCTCAGTGTAGATGGCACGTCCAGGCCAAACCCGTGCTCCGCCCATGCCCAACCATAGTTTTCTGCTATTCGTGTCGCGTCACCGCCTGTGACACCATCGGCGAACGGCATTACTGCTGCTGTAAAAGACTAATAGACTTGCTTTGATTCAGCCACATAGATCCAAAGCAAGAAGGTGCTGAAATCGTCGGTTGACAAAGTCAAAAGAAACGAAACTCTTCTTACCTTAAAAAGTCCTCGTTCCTTTGAATGTTTCTAATGGGTGTTGGCCGATGATACTATCATTTGATGTTGTATAAAACACGAGTAGTTTCTTTTTCTAAAGCAGAATATATCTCTATTTCTTTGTCTCTGGCTGCTATTCATGGCTGCAAGTCTCTTGTTTATGCTATGTCTCATTTAGTAAAATATTCTTATTATTCTGTTTATTGATGTATTGCCCGTAGTTTACATTCTCTCGTACGAATTCTTAACAAACGTATCTAGGTCGATCAGGTAAGCATGTGGGACGTGAAATCTTTCTTGTGCTTTTTTGCAAGATTTTTGTGAAGTCTTTCTACCTGCTTCTGCGACCATGAATCGACACCTACTTCAATTATGTGCCACATTTTCTTTATGTTTAACATTGACATAGATAGGGGCTAAGTAAATACACAAGCGATCACATTTATTTACCGAGCCCTCCAAATGCAAATTTTTAACAAAATACACTAACTATATCTATTAGGACAGGTTTATTGTGTAAAGCTAGGCTTCTTTTTATTCGTGCGCTTTATCGAGTTTCTACGTAAATGTATTCTTTGCTATGTCACTATTAGTACATACTACATCTGCCAGCTGACCTGCGGACCTTATAGTTAAATTGCAATAAGCACGCATTACCATTTTTATTTACAGGCGCCAAACAATAATATGTGTTAAATAGGGATCGCATATATTCGTGGTTAAGCAGGTAAATGTGTGGTATGACCTCTTGAAGCTTGTCCTAGCCTCTCAATATGCAACGTCGCGAGAGTGTCTTAGCGAGAAATGTTTTACTTTAGTTGCACAATTGTCGACGAGAGAAACTTAAGCAAAGCTGGGATATATATATGGGGGAGATACCCGATGTCTGCTCCGCTTTGTATACCGACCGAGAGATGCGAATCGAAAGGGCAAATAGGTAAACGGGCTACTTGACGAAGTGTCCGTCAAATGAAGTCTGTGTCTCAAGAACTTCTCTGTTTACCTTCCCCTAGAGATTTGTTTGGCGTCAATTTTTCCAGCCGATCGTCTCATTCGTTTGCCTACGCTTGCGCAGCGTATAATCAACGAGATCAAAACGCAGCCCGATGCTGAGTGGGCACGATATGTCGCTCATGCAATCATACATCATCATCATCATCACGAGTACAGCAAAACTCGTAATCATGACGGAAATAGTAACACGTAAAGTCATAATGTTATGAGCGGAAAAGACAGTCCTGGTGCGTAAGCAAGACATGTAAATATAGAAGACAAGCTCGTATTGCGGCCGATTGCACCAAGAAACAGCCGAGAGTCCACGTTACGGGGGGGAAGGGGGGGGGGGGGGAAGCATAAGCATCAACGAAGGTCGCCGCCGTATGTACGAAGGCCCGGCGCAGAGACGGCGATGGGGCTGGAGTGGATCCGACGTGCTATGTAGAATAATGTCTTGTTGTGATAGCCAACAAGATATGCGTCACTGACGATCAACGAACGGTACACCACGTTGGCTGCGTGGCAATTACGCGCATGTCATCAGCCGGCCCACCGCTCAGGTGGACACACAGACATGGACATACAGATATATGTACATAGACAGTCAGTGTCTGCCGTCCACCACCTTGATGGCCACGGCTATATCTGCGTTACTGTCATTGTCGTTGTTGTTGTTTTTGTTGTTGCTGCTGCTGTCTGCCTTGTTGCCTGTTCTACGCTTATCCGCGTATGTTGCTATTCCTACTCTAAACCAGCAGCAGCAGCAGAGTAGCTGTTGGATTAGAGTTGATTGTTCACATTGTGGCTCGGGTTGGCTGACGACCGTGAACTGAGTCGTGATCGTTGGCTTACAACGTAGACACACTACGTAGACCACAACACCGGCCCTTCCGTCAACGGTGGCGTTGTCATTCTACTTTTTCCAGCTGACAGAGCTGTTCTTTACTGTTATGATTCGAATTACTTGTAGCACAATTCGTAGTAGTAGTAGCAGTTGTTATCGTTGTTGCTGTTGTTATCGTTGTTGTTGTTTCTGTTGTTGTTGCTGTTGTTTGCTGTTGTTGTTGCTGTTGTTGTTGCTGTTGCTGTTGTTGTTGCTGTTGTTGTTGCTGTTGTTGCTGTTGTTGATGATGCTGTTGTAATAAGACCACAACAATATATAGACGGCGGACGGATAGAGCGCTTCGTTGAGCACACCACATATGGCTGGCGGCCGGTCGGTCAACGAGCAAACCACAGTGACGTGACTCAGGTCGCGTACCGACTGTGCTATTTGGAAGCAGCCGTTCGTCGTCTATCCGTTGTAGTAACTGTGCGCATCTGGGGGAGTGGGGAAGTGCCTGGGTGGTTGGATGGGGGAGTGGGTGCTCGGCTAGCTAAATCGGCTAGATCGTCTCTCTCTCTCTCCCCCTCTATCTTTCTTTCTCTATTTCTCTCTCTCCCGCACGCTTGTTTTCTCTATCATACGGAAAGTTTGACACAAACTCGTACACTACTCACACAGAAACAGGGACGGCCACCCACGCAAACGACACGAAAATGAGCCTACCCGATAGAAGGTCGCGTAGTCGCGAATACGCAACAACATCAAGAGGGTAGGTAGACTGGTTCATGACTACGTCCGATAGATAGATAGACGAGGATGCAGCGAAGGTCATGAAGCGGTCGACACAAGTACGCTTCCACTCCTTTTTACTTTCTGTGATTAATTATCAAGACGCTATCATTTTCAAAAAAATATTGTAAAACAGATTTCCTACTTGGCTTGGCAAACGCTCGTCATCAAGATTCGTCGGCATGTTAGTTCGGGTGTCCATCCAGGCCAAAAGGCTGTGTGGTCGTATTGGCTGCTCATCGATTTTCATGCGCAAATATAGTCCAGTCGGCTAGACCATTTGTCAAACAGTTACTTATTCTATGCATATGCAACTGGATTTTTAAGCAAATACTAATATCTCTCATTCTATAACCAGTGAAGATTATTTAGTACAAAGTAATCTCCTTCTTTAGCTATACACTGTGCCGACCCTTCGGGCAACTCGGGTATTTCTCGCTAGAAGAAGTCCGTATCCCAATCACCTCGTCATTTTCAGGTCGCGAGCTAGCGATGTGAAGAGGTGGTAATCGGATGAATTTCCAGCTCTTCACATCGCTAGATAAGTCTAGCGTATTACCGGTGTTGAAAAGAGTTTACCACTGAAGTGCGTTATACGTTTTTCACCGACGTCGCGTTGCATGATGACGCGTTATCGTGGAACAAAATAAATTTGTTGTGCTAATATTTTGAATTCTGGTCGTTTTTCGCGCAATGCCTGATTCAAATTGATGACGTTACTGCGCCAGGATCTAACAATGACTTTTAACTCCTGGGATTGTCGAGGAAGGTCCACTTTTCATCTTCGGTCATAATCCGCCGCAAGAATGACTTCTGTTCGAACCTGGCGAGCAAAATCTCTTAAGTGGTTTGTCGGTTTTGCTGCTGTCTTTCATTCATCTCATGTGCGACCCACTTTGAGATCATCAAGTTTTTCCCCATAGCCTTCAAGCGTCTGCAAATAATTGTTTGGCACATGTCATCTATGTCCAATAAAGCTTGCAGCTCGGTGACCTCAAGTCGCCGTGAACTTCGACAAGCATTTCATGCGCTTCGGTCCCATTTTTTCAAATGATAACAGAAATTGAGAGCAAATCGGAGATTTGGCACAAATTTCGGCACGATAAACGCTCTGGAAGGAAATTTCGTAGGAGATACGCAGGTGAGGCTTTGCTCGTGGAATAATGCGCCAGACACTTCTGCGACAGAACTGCGTTAATGCCGCTATCGGCTGCTAGCCACAGCGATAGCAGCGCCCTCAATCCACAGTTGCATATGGCTAGACCTGTCGAGCTCGGTGGCGTGGTGGCTAAAGTTTGCGCCTTGCAACCGGAGAAGACATATAGGTGCGACGGTTCGAGCCCCACCGTTGCACATTTGTATTTGTGGGGGTCCGTCTATGAAGCAATGTGAAAAACAGTTCCGTGGACGTTAGATCTTGGCTGTGGGTCAGCCCGAAAACTTTAGACCTGGTATTCCTATGCTTGACCGTTGTTTCAAACGTATTTTATGATCGCTACTCAAGGCTATGTTTCTCGGTGCATGTATGCCGCACGTTTAGCCTTTTGAACCGCCCTCGTCGATGAAATAAAGTCATAAATATTATTATTAAGCCTGATTGGTGGTATAAGTAGAAAGCTTTCGGCCTATTGTACTATATATGCGATAGCCTGTAGTGTGTGACCTGCCTAAGCTCTAAGGCCCTACGCTATTTGATGTACGTCATGACCTAGGCATAACCTTGTACTTTTAGTTCTTGTGTCGCGCCGGGAGCGAACCCACTGCTCCTACGCCAGCGACACCAACAATCTTTATTATTCAACCCCGTCGACGAATAACGTTTTGCGGTAAAGCGCTCCGCTTCGGTGGCAAATGTTGTAGCTTCTACAAACGTATCCACCATATACCCCGACTCTTCGCTCTTTCGCCAATATTCTGACGTTTCCAAAATAGGCCGTCTCGTGTGCCTTTGTGCGTTCCATTTGCCTGAATCGACCACAAAGAGTGTGTTGACAGTGAGGAATCCTTTCTCTACTTCACTGAGCGCGCGCAACTAGATGAGAACTCTAGAGGCGCTGCCGACTAGAGGCAGCGCCTCATAGTCGAACCACGCCCGCTGCGGGCGTGTTTTCAACATGAGGAACTACAGGAATTTTTGAATGCGGCCCCGGAACGGTACGACGAATTACCACGTCGTGGGTTGGCCTTGCTGGCAAAGACATTAGCCAACCTTTCCTTAGTAATTGCACTCATTCCAAAACCGCACCGACAGAACGAGCCGTTTCTCACTACAGGTTGTTCCCGCGCCCCGTCCCCTGAGACTGTTTATAAGGAGATTGCTCGTGAGGTCGACCAAAAAGACCGTTTGCCTGTCTGGGTACCTCTCCTGTCCGGCCAGACCATTCACCACCCTCTACTTCACCGTTTTTATTGTCTTACCGCCTCTCCGTTGGAGTGTATTTCAAGTAATCCGCAGCCATTCCATTGATTGCGATCCATTTTATTCGGACTTTCGAGAAGAAGGCGGACCCCGGGAACACATAAATCTGTCACCAAACGTTCCTCGTTTAGCTCCTGAGGTCGTTCTCTTCCTGGCAACTGGCTGTGAGTTTTCTTCATCGGGAAACCCATTGTTACTTTCTTGATGAAGCTCGACTCTTCGAATACGTTTTGACTCTAGCCACTTACGTCTAGGGCCTGCAGCAGGCAACAGTAATGCAAGACTTACACTTGGCGACTTCCGGATCAGATGGATGTAAAGCGAGGTCATAATATAGGCAATAAAAGGTAAGATAAATATATCAATTTTAAAAAGGGAATATCGCACATGCGTGGGGACTTCTCTAAACAAAATTCCGAATCAAACAAAATAATTGCTTAGAGCAAAAAAAGAACAGTTTCAGAGTATGATTGTTTGTCACACTGTTTTTCAAAACTATTCGGATCGACAGTGTTTGCAAAACTGAACATAGACTCTAAAGTTGAATAGATATAATCGTAGCAGAACTAAAGTAAATTAAATTGAGTCGAGTTACATTCTAAACTGAGAACACTGCTTGTAATTCTTGCATATATAACACATCTAGGCGGAAATACAATAGCTACTCATTATACGGACCACTTACTTCCCAAATTTTCAAACATTCTGTGGGCTACCCGGCCGATAATAATAGCTCCAATGAATTATTGTTTTGGACATTTCTTCTCTGTTCCTTTATTTAGTTTTCTCATTTCTTTTGCTTAAAAATAAAGTCGAGGCTGGTTTAGGCCTTGACGTATAACGAGAAAGAGAAAGTATTCTTCATAAGTCTCAACAAACCTTCTAGAGACATTGTTGAAGTTTTGTGAATATAAAAATTTATTAAATAATAATAATAATAACACAAGGAGGCCAAGTGCAAATATAAAACAATGTGAATAATAAAAGCAACTTATGAGAAGGGAAGTAGCAAACAGCAACAAAAACAGCTTCAGAAAAACACTTCAGAATGCATGTATCTGTGTATTTATATGTGCAAATATTATGTAGTAATATATGCGTTAGTACGCGGTGCATACTCAAGAAATTGTACTCATAACCGTTTTCAACACCAACAAATGTATTAAGTCGTACACATAACGACTGATGCTATAATCGCTGATGTAGATAAATGAAATCGATAAAGTGCACAAAGAAAATGCATTGTGACTGAACACACAGCATATAGTATTGCGCATCGACCTGTATACATAAATCAACATCGACTTAACGATTTTCAGCAAACAAGCATACAGTTTCGATTGACTGCCTTGAAAGTATCCTTGCAACTCATTAGAAACAAAACATCTTGGCTGTTGGGTTGCTGATGATGCCGAAAACACCGATTAGTTGTTCTGATGTTTTATCCGGGCAAGTCACTAATAATAAGTAAGCAGTGACGTCGCGCGGCCAAGCAACGCTCGTTACTTCAACAATCTATGCTTGTTTAACCATCGAGCTGTTTCGATGCCGGTGCCAGTGGTTGGTACAGGCTCAACGGCCAGATAGGCAGTTAGGTGTAGACGTCTGCTCCCTGTTGCACTCTTTCTCGTTCTCGCTTTCGTTCAGTCTGCATGTTGGAGAATTCGAGCTAGATATTTTTCTTTTAGCCACAGCTGATGAGTTGTGTCGTTAGCTTTGTGTGGGTGGCTCACACGGAGTATGAGCCGGTGTATTTGCCGCGCTAGTGGTGGGGTTTTTCCGAAACCCACCCCGGTGACATGAGAGCGCTATTTGGACGGAGGGTCGTTCCGACATCTGATGTTCTCCGCTGTGAATAGTCTGACAACCAACAACATCCTAGGTATGTCTCGAGCGAACCCAATCGTTCCAACGCGCTGTACGACTCGGGAGTATAGAAAATATCAAATACAACGAAGTACAACTGCTACTACAAGAAAGATGATTTAATAAATATAAATATGATTGATTTGCACACGTTTATTCTAACGCCGGGGCAGCACAAGGCCTGCAAACCGTAAACGAATTAGCTGAAAAATCGTAAATGTTTTTGGCAAGGCAATTGCATATTTAGGAATTTAGTGATACAAATGCAAAAGTTGTGTTGGGCAGCCCCCCGCCTTTTGGTCCACATGAAAACTAAAGGGAAAAGTAGAAACAAAAGGAGCAAAATACTGACTACTTTGTTTAATAATAATCAATGAACATTATTACTATTATTTATTTATTACACACATGCATACAAACATTATTATTATTTATCATAGCAGCCAAGACAGCATGACAACGGCGTTATAGACGTGCATCAGCTTCCAGTCACAAGCTGGCCACGATTCAGACAACACTTACCTTATGCTCCTCAGCACATGTCTCTTTGCTCTATGATTAATATGTAAAATGAAACATACTAGGTATGATCACACACGTTTTTTTTTAAATATATATATATTTAAAAAAATCCTTTCGGGACTGACTTTCAGCCAAGATTTAACGTCCGTGAGACTGCTGTTCGCATTGCTGCATAGACGAACCCCCATACATACAAATGTGGGGCAACGGTGGGGCTCGAACTCGCGCACCTATGTGTCTCCTCCGGTCGCGAGGCACAGACGCATGCCACCACGTCACCGGGCTCGACATTTTTGTCTATGAGATTTTAAAAATCCTCAACTTACAATATATACATGTTTTCCTATGCAGCTACGTGCGTATATATATATATATATATATATATATATACGCACGTAGCTGCGTAGGAAAACATGTATATATTGTAAGTTGAGGATTTTTTAAAATCTCATAGACAAAAATAAACAATTGCTCATTTCGAATATAACGTTCTCATAACACAGTAAGCCTGCTCTTTATTTTAGAAGTTTAAAAAAATAAAATAAAAACGATAAAAAAATAACGAGCTTGTTTCCCGGAGAGACCGCGCCGTATTCTTAGCGGCACAAGATAATTGCAGTGGGGGTTGGCTTAAGGCCGTACCCTCGCCTCAGCTCGGCACCATGCTGGATCCCAACTCTTTCCGCATGATGTCAGCACTTAGAATCGGCGCTAGCGTCTGCGAGCCGTTTCAGTGCAAACTGTGCGGGGAGATGGTGGATTCCAGTGGCCTACTTCTACTGAGTTGCCCGAAGAGCGCCGGTAGATCGTCCAGACATGCTGAACTAAACGGTGTGATCATAAGGTCCCTTAGGAAAGCCGGTATACCATCTACACTTGAACCGAGAGGTTTAGTGTCCGCTGGCGAAGAAAGACCTGATGGGGTGACCATTGCATTATGGTCTCATGGAAAGTCCCTAGCTTGGGATGCAACGGTTTCGTGCACAACCGCGGCTTCCTATTTACACCACAGCTCTGTTGAGCCGGGGTGGGTAGCAAAGCACGCGGACGCCAGAAAACGGTTTAAATATGCTGGACTGGAAACAAGATATATTTTTGTGCCTATCGCCATGGAGACACTAGGACCAATCAGCAAGGGAACCGAAGCATTTCTCAAATATTTGAGTAAGCGAATTCAGGAGGTCACGAAAGACCGAAGAGAGGGTCAATTCTTGAGGCAAGCGTTGTCCTTGGCCGTTTGCAGAGGAAACGCGGCATCTATTTTAGGCGCCATGGAGTGAACTAGATATTTAAAAAAACTTGCAATAATACGTTCAGACCTCTCAACTGTAACATCGTTTAACATGTAATAAATAAAAATAAAATAATCATATATTTATAGTTGAAGGTTCTTGAACAAATTGTTGGACGAGAACGACAAATTGTTTATATTCTAGCGTGTGTAAAGTTTCGAGGCGCCTAACGAGCAATACGACCATAAATAATGCTATGTAGCCAACTCAGGTCATTCAAGCCCAATGTCTCTTCTAGTGATGCATACTTACTGTTCAAATTTTCTTTGATTGTTGCTCTCATACTGACCACAATATTCTCGTCTGTTGCTGCTTTTAGACGTCCCAAACGGGTTCATCCTCGAGATCAAACGGCTTACGACGGAACCCCTGATATCAGCGACACAGCCACCTTTGATAAGGCATTTTTCCCAATGTTCACTTGAAGCTCTTCGAAATACGTATTTGTTCCTAATCCGCGTTTGAAGCTGTGCGACGTAATAGTATAGCATTACACGCGTGTTTTGGCCTTAACTCGCTGCAAATCGCTATCTTTTCACAGCCTTTTCAGATAAGGCACCTACTGTAGCACCGGATGTTTTTTTATCTCTGTCCTGTTCTCAAGGATCCTATGCACAAACATGTCTAATTAAAAGTCTGATTCCTTTGAGCTAAAGCTTTTGTTAAACCAGATTCCTAAATAGCGCTATATATTTTTTTTGTTTAGATTTTTTGGGTTTTGTTTTGTCACCTCAGGTTAACATTTTTAAGACGTTTTTTATTCTAGACCATCCTCCGTCCCCTACAGGCCTGGAATCGCCGTGCGACATATTTTCAATGCGCCGAGAGTCTGGCATGTTGAGATGGCTAGGGTTTTTTTTATCAGCATTATTTTTGCCACTATGGTCGCTATTCTCAGTACTCTAAGAACATGTATTCAACATCGAGGATCAAACTGGCGACCAACCCCGGTAGAAGACAACCATAACTAGCGCACCAGTACCCTAGACCACATAATTCCAGTCTAACTGATCCGGATATGCATGTTCGCAGACACACATAGCTTTTCCTTAGTTGACGACCATACGCTACTACAAATTGCACATGTGTGTCTGCAAACATGCATATCCGGATCAGTTGGAATTGAGCTATATATATATATATATATATATATATAATAGGAAAACCATATAAATATATTGTTTTGTGAAGAAAAAGAATATTTGTAATTGTAACCGAGTTTTTGATATACCGCAATCTCAATAGTTCATCGATAGATAGATACATCAGTTTTATGTATATATGCTGTAGTTGAGTTTTGACGACTTATTTGTGAGCTGAGTGTCACACTCGGAGCTTTGAATAATTGAAATTTTCCATGGCGGCAGCTTCATGGGTGATCTATTTGCTATTGTTGATTGTGACTCTACTTGTTGCTTTGGCGAACGGTTGGACAAGTACGTTACCTCATGCTTGTACTTGGCTCGTGTGCGCTGTTGCTGGGTCTGGGCAGCCACTAAATTTATAGCCGTCTCGTTGCTGACCACTGCCTTTCCCGCCTATTGCTCTTGCTTTTGCTCCTAGCCAAGCACGTGGTTGTAGTCCATCCATTTTGTTATTTCGTGGCAGCGGCGGCTTGTCTCACCTGGTGGTGTTGTCGGGAGCGTATCGCGTATAGAGGTGCGGACAAGTAGATGTCGTCTCGTGAGTTATTTATTGACGCATTCCACAATCTACCTTCGTGGGTTATTGTTAAGTCGCTGCAGCCACTCTCCGATCTCGCTGATGAGCAAGTCGATGTCGTAGAAAACACTGTAGAAGCAACTTAGCCGCAATCTTGACTTTATAATTAGAGAGCGGATGCGTAAGCGACGGATAAACTGGGTAAACTCTATTGGCTTTATGTTCAGCTCTGCAATTTTACCCCGGCCTTTTCTAATTATGTGCACCACTATGTGCGTCTATCCACTGGTTGCTGGATGATAAGGTGCTGGACGTCGATATTCAGTTCCTCTTTGCTCTAAAGAGAACGCGAATTCACGACTGCGTTTGCAGCGTTGTCGTAGTTATAGAGCTTGTAGTTTTACTTTATAGATTTCTAAGCGTTCTACGCCAACACAAGAGCAACACATTGATGGAAACAGCAACCCTGCCGATTTACCTTCTCGAGGTTGCGAGAGACATGGTCAAGCTAAGCAGCTCGGCAACTCTTCGGCAGAAAAAGAACTCTGCACGATTCGAAAATCCGCTTCCTGCAACGCGGAAAGTTTTACTTTCCATGTGCAACGTGAATGGTCAGTTATTGATATCACAAAATGTTCGTCTCTAACAAGGGCAATCCGTGTATACGCCACTTTGATACGCTATATTCGACGGCTCCGAAGCAAGGAGCGCCGTAGGGGAAACGCTAATCCATGCGGTCCAACCTAGTCACTCACGACATTGTCGCTACAATTTGCTGAAATACACACAGCAAAGGGCAAGAACATTAAGAACACAACAAAGGTGTTTTGCCTCAGGGAAAGCATACTTGCTGAATGAAAAACATGAGATTATCCGCGTATCGTAACCTTCATTGACCAAAGAGGGGCTCGTCAGAGTCTAGGGTCGCCTAGAAAGTATAGGGGAACCATTTGAAGTGCGACATCTTTTTCTCCTTACCGATGACCACCTAGCTCGCCTTATAATTAAGGATGCACATGTGAAAGAGGTGCGTCACCCGCACACGAACATTGTTTTGACAACCTTCGCCAAACGTTGTGGATCCTCCGGTCTGGACATTTAACCAAAAGCGTTATTCACTTGTGTGCGATATGTGCCCGTGAGCGGGCGCAACCGGGAGAAGCAATAGAAGCTCCATTACCAGCCGAGAGTAATATAGGCTTCACGACGGCATTTAAACATGTCGGTCTTGACTACCTCGGACCATGGTTCTTCAAGAAAAGGCTGACGTGAAGGCGTGAATAGCATTGTTCACATATAGTGTGACAAGGGCACTACATTTCGAGAATTGTGGAAGATCTCACTGAAGTAAGCTGCATTAATGCTCTAACACGTTTCGTTAGCTGTCGTGATTGACCTAACATTATAAATTCGAACAACGGACTAAACTTTGTTCGAGTAGCGAAAACTGTTCGTTGGCTATAGAAAACATTAAGGAGTTCCGGAGTTTAACACTATTTCCAGTCTTCTGTAATTAAGTTTAACGCACTAATGGCCGCTTGATGGGATGGCTAATTTGAACGATTAGTCCGTGTGGTCAAGGATTGCATTAAGAGGTCCGTCGACGCCCACTTGCTCCGTTGTTTGCATTTCTCACGCTGAACAAAAAAATTAGGCCATAGTCAACTCCAGACCTCTTACCCATATTCCCGACTCACCAAGTGATAACGTACCGTTAATCCCAGTGCACTTTGTGGCGTCTCGGGTTCCAATCGCGCTACCCCCGGGAGATATGACGCGGCAGGGTGCTCGAGGCGATAATCTTGTAAAGATGTGGCGGGCGCGCGGAAAGATTCTTAATGTATTTTGACAATGAGTACGTTTTGTACCTGAGAAGCGGTCTCAAACGGCTAGTTGCGTTCGGCAATGAGCTTAAAGCTGGGGATGTGTAAATTATCTATCAGGATAATGCACCAAGGCACCAATGGCGACTTGAGCGCATTGAGCTTGTGAGCGCATGAGCGCTTGAGCGCAGATGATCAATGGTCGGGATGGCGCGCCTCGCTCCTGCGAAGTCGACATTTCCAAGGGGCTACTCCGTCGAGCGATGCAACTTCTGTACAGGTTGTTCTAGCTCGGAGAGAGCTAAGTGATAATCGTACCTTCATAGTGTACCATTATTTTTGAATCTATATTTTGAGAACGCTTAACAGGATTCTATCTTAATCTATTTTCACTTTGATAATTTCGTATATACTTGCGGTGTACAACAAGTTTCCTTTTCTGAACGCTTTGGCTACATCGAATGAAACTGCGGGAGTGTTCCGGATATCTCAATGTTAGTTGGTCCGACCGCCTGCTGGAGCGGTCTGGTACGAAATGAGACACTTAGAGCTGCCATAGTTTAAGACCGTGCCTTGCTTAAGAGAGGGAGACCAGTCGGCCCTAGGAAGGCCAACAATATCATTCGATGTTTGAACGAGCTGTAAAAAGTGTGTTTTGCGTGTGATTTCGCCAAGTTGGCGATCAATGTCGTTGCCGGTTCTTCTCGCGGATATGCGCTAAATACCACGCAGCGAGCTGTCAGACGCATCGGCGGTCTTTGCACTTTTTCGCCCGGTGGGACGGTCGCTGAAGTGTTCAAATTGTATACAATTGTACAATTGTATACACTGTATTCTAATTATAAATCTAATTAATAATAATGCTAAATAAACAATATGTATGCAGCGTTACGCGTGTGAGATCCACTCTGGAACTGCTTTCGTCAAACAAATGCAGTTTAGTATACGTATCGTTACCCCGCTCGACGCGTGTTAATTCGCCAATAGCGATCTGTGTCACCCTCAGTATGAACAGCCAACAATGACTATACACTTGACTCCATTTACGCGAGCCAAGCTTGACACCGCTGTAGAGAACACATGCATTTTAAAAAAGCTTTTGTCAGAGCAAGCCGCCCTTTCGATAGTTGACTCGTCAATCGGTGAACTGTTATGAAATCGTTTACCTTGCAAAACGAAACGCAATTGTATCGAATGACTGATCTGTCGCTGGCACGTGATCCTTTGGATCGGCGCGGTAATCGAGAAAGTGCGTCTGCGTTACTGTTGTCGCTCGTACGCCAGTATATTCGCTGTCGCATATAAACAATTTTAGAAGTATAGCCTAGTCTAAGCAGCCGTAACTCTGCCGACGGAGCGAAGCTAGACAGTAACTCAGTTTGAATCCGTTACCAAAATAAACCAACGGTCAAATAAGTATTGTTGAAACTTGCGCACGTCTACCATAGTTGCCAACGCTTCTCAGTCTAGCTGAGCGTCTACTTCCACTCGGTGGTGTCATTCAAGGTTGCCAAATGGTAAGCTATCGGCCGCTGAAACAATGAGATAGATTTACCGAAATGTCAACAGGAGAGATATCTGTTACTAGCGACACTGGCCGTTTGGGAGTGAACATTGCCAGTACTGTCCGTATCCAAGACTTGGCTCTTCTTGACATTGTTGAAAGCAGTCTGGCACTCCGAGCTCTACTTACTTAGTCCAGACAAGCCTGTTTGGCTGCCTGCAGAGCAGCACCGCTATGTATGCGAGCCTATTAACAAAACGAAGATAAGAACGCCTTGAGTTTTGAAACGTTCATCGGTTCTGGCATATCATGAATTGCACGAACTTTTCTTTCTCTCTTTCCTACCTCTATTGCGGATAACCATCCGCAGTAGTTTACGAACTCATTGACTGTATGTGATGGGTTAGATTATGGCCTTATCTAACACTTCTTGTAGCTCCTTCTCGACACTTTCAGCAGCGCCTGTGTTGGACACAGTACATGGTATAAAGTATACTAGTTTCTCCCTCACTTTTAAACTGTATGACCACTTCGTAGGGCTAGGCATACAACAAGTCTATGCGTGGTATCGCTAACATCGCAAATACTGCTAAAAGCGCATCGACTTTAGATTGTTTGTCGGCTACATGATTAGCACTGATTTGTCTGAACCTGAACTTGCATCCAAAACCGGATGAACAGCACTGAAAATATTAGGTGTTTTGTCAGGTTTAGACGGAGTAGTTATTTGTATTCCCCGTACGTACCGATAACGCCAGCTTTGATTTTATTATGCCTGCAGTCACTTTTTGTGGTCTGCACTATCGCATTTGAAACATTTACCGGGCTTGAAAAATGCCTTCTCTTGTGATGCTCCTCCAGCGGTCCTTTCGCTACCATTATGAGCGCTCGTCTCGACTGAATTCGTTTTATGAACAACTGGATCTTCACACGCTGAACATAAAAAGAGAGGTTTACCTTGGCTTTGCCGACACAAACTTTAGTCTCACACACACACATGAAAAGTCACGCCACTCAAACCAACCAGGACTAATGTGCTTAAGTAGCCAACGGCCAGATGAGCTACAACCTGGGTTACGCTAAGGTCAACTGCATCATTGGAAATCATCCCAATAAAATGGTATAGTATTTGCTTGATACAGAACCACAAAAGCGTCCAGGTCTTAACAGCCAGCGTTTGACCTACTTTGTCACCGTTCTACCTCGCGTCAGTCCGCTACGTGGGAAATTTAAAACTTACAGAATTTTGCCTAACATAGCTTTACAAAAATCTGGTTCCAGCCGAACTCCTTGTTGAATTATTAATATCCCTACAGCTTCTTCTCTTGATCTCCACGCGCAGCCTAGTGTCCGAAGTGTTTCTAACCATCGATATGGCTGTGGTTGACATCTGGTCCGATGAGGAGAAACAGTTTTAACACGATGTTCTTTGGCGGCCGTGCGTTTGACTAGACAGTTTAGCTTAGGCCAAATCATGTGTATAAAATAATTAGACGAACGAATTGGGTGTTCCGTGTTGGTTTTTAATTAATAAGACGCTTTACGACGCTCATGACTAAATTTCAACTAGTCTGAGTAGGCTGCGGTAACTACCAGAGCAAGTTTGATATGTTCCGACTTGGCCGTTGCCTAGCAACGAAAAAAGTTGTGTCAAGAAATGTTTACAAACATCGAAATCTGGTGAAATCGTATTTGTTACTTTCAAATTCACTACTTTGAATATGTAATTATGCACTCATAAATCCAAACGCCCGCCCTTAGAATGCACATGCTTTATGTGGTTCATTTTGTTGTCAAGTCGATTCGTTGTTTCGAAGTAACTAAGGTATACCGGTGAACATGTCGAATAGGAATGCATAACTACAGCTACAGGTTTTAACTTTCTATATCAAAAGGATCACTTGTGTTACTTTTAGAATCTCACGGAACTTTTTGTTTCATGACAGGTTGCTCGAACGAGAACAACCGCTCACAGCAAGTCGAAACGGGTCGACGGAATCGACTACTTGCCTCGTGAGGAGGCGATCCATAAGTGCCGACCGAATGCTGACCGTGCCTAACGTACTAATCGACGAAGAACTACAATCGTACCGGCTTTAGCAAGTTAAAGCTTTGCGGGATCTCACAGAACTGTTGGTATGTGTCCAGAAAGTATTCTCTCAAGGATGACACGGCTTATAACACGGTGGAGCGCCAGCACACACGATGGGTTGGCTGAGGCGATTGTATATTCTTTGTGTCACTCCTAAATTAGACATTTTAGCGCTCATTCCACTAAAAACGATGAGTCAGATCTGCAAATCCTTGAAAAATCGCTTTTGAAGAGTACGCGTCGTGTCGGGATCGAACCCACAACTTGAAGTGTCGAAGTCGCCGGCCATCTCGACATGGTGTATGCCAACTACTCCGTCCGATGCACAAGTACACATTTTAATTGAACAAGGTGGTTTTTTCACGGAACTGCATGCAAAATTACTATTTTGCAACAGAAGAAGGGCATAAAAAGATACAACATTTAAATGAAAGAGCGACTCAGTCATATAAAACGAGCCGGGAACTTGTATACAAGGTTCATCTCCTAAAGTACATCCATCTCCATGCAAAAAGTGGTACAATTACACCTGTATATGGCAATAGCAGCAGAAATCATGCAATATATTATATCGCTAACGTTTTACAAAATGGCAACCTCCACGCAGCCACCAGACATTAGGGCCATGACGCGGAGTTATTAATGAGATGCCTTTAGCTCACGCTTAAATAATATTAAGTATGCGAAAGGCCTTCAACTGCTTGGCAGAGAACGCCAAATTTAAGAGATCCGGTAGTATAGACCCTACGAGGAATTTGTTTACGAATAGAGGGCACCTCGAATCTAGTAGCATATTTCGCAAATCTTACAAGTATTCGGATCAGAGAGATACCAATATCTCTTTCTAGTAGCCACTTTCAGCAGATATATTTTAGTAACCGGCAGAAGGCAGTAAGTTTAAACAGGTCATTAACATACTCATATCATACCTGGCCCTACGGACAATATTAGTGTTACCCCCTCATCATCATCAGATTGTTTTATTGGCAGGCTATTTTACATGCAATGTGTCACAATTTATGTCAAAGTCATATTTCTTCTCCGCAGCAGAATGCCGTGTCAAAAGATATGTAGAAACATAAAGTTGTAAAAACCAACATTCCATCAAGCAGCCCCTAACAGTTTATTATCATTCGCTGCAACGCTGCAACAATGAGTGCGTGGCCTTTGCGCCCTAAATAATCAAGATGCTAATGTCACACAAGACAAACTGTTCTAGCCCTAAACAGTTGACCACATATTTGCGATCTACCACATTCGACCCAAGCTGGAATTATTTGACAACATCCTTCTAGCCGTTCGATATAACAGTACGATGTTTGTGTTACTGGTATTAGCAACCAGACTGAATACGTTTAATGTGTTCAGCGTGATTGTTGATGAGCTACAACCCTGCCAAGCAGGGACATCGTGTTGTCTGTATCATCATCATCATCGTATTTATTTCACTCATATTGAGTATGCATATAACATAAACAATTATACAGATTATACAATTATACAGTTAGCTGCTCCCGGCGTGTTATTCGAGAGAGGCAGTGCAGTAATCTCTTCGCAAGGGCTAGGCAGGCAGACGCATGAAGCTTCGTACACACCTGAGAGCACAGTCGGCAGACGCACTCGGTGTACTCTTCGTGGAAGCTCGTATTCGAACAAACCAGGTGATGATAGCCATGAACTATGTATCTGGTATAGACGTGGCGATTGTCACGTGCAAGACCAGAACAGAGGTGAGAGGCCCTGAAAATATCCAGGTCTCCGACTTCTCGTCGGACTTGTTCAACCTTATTTTCCCATTCCGAGATAAAGCTCTCATTGTCTGTATCATTACGTCAGACGGGCTCAGTCAAGAATTGTTGTCCCACTGGCGAAAACAATTTATTCCCCAAGGCTGTTGCGTCAAATCCTCAAACTTATAAAGTTTAATATTAACTAAATACATAAGCAGACCGAAGACCGATTCCTGAAAGGTTCCCGTATCTATGTTATGCCAAGCTTTTTTTAATATGGGGTACAAAATATTTTTTACGCACGCTCTCCGAGGCAAATTGAGGGTAATGCGGCACTAGACTACGGGGAGAGTATAAGACTCAATCCAAAGTTTTAAAAGACCTTATGTCAAACGAGTTCAATAGAGTTGAACCAGTAAACCGTGGCGGACGCACAACTCAGGTGCGAATGAGCAAATTCTAGGAGGACTCCTAGATAGACTTGATTTCTCAACGAAGTCAACCACATTGAGACGTAATTGATCACAGGGATGGCGATAGCGAGACAAGAGAGATCTTTTAGCTTTTTGTGAGCAGAAAACTTTTCTGTTTTACAGGAGAGTTTTATAACCATATCCGAATATAAGCAATATATATTGAACTCATCGGCAATAAGCTTAGGGTCTGTTAGCAATTGGCCTTAGTCAGATGGTCAGTTTGTGTGCATAATATTGCTGACATCACAAAATTCAAAGGGAGTCTCTACTATGCGTAAATAAGGCTCTACAGGCGTTTTTTTATGAACTGATATGGCTGTGTCGACGAGAAGAACTGTGGGCTGATATGGCTCTGTCGAAGAGACCCTTCACAAGGGAAACGTTCTACTGTGCTTACGCAATAGTTGCTTTTTACACATGCTGGATGGATGCTAGGACAGTTGTTTTTAGGTGTCCTTCACCGCTCGTTTGCTGGACGTCGTAGACATAAAAATATTGCTTCGTCGCACTCGACAAATGTTGATTACTTGGCCTGGTCTTAATAGTTTGACACTGATTGATCGCAAATGTTTCTAAATGTCGTGGTTCGGAAATTTGGAGAATCTCCTATTCGCCTCTTTAATACGTTTCTAGATATAAGTTATTAGATGACAAACTATACCCGAAATAAATCTCTCGCCGTACCTAATCATAATTGTTTTGCTATTTTGTACTCGAATAACCAACGGACGCTCTAGCAATATGTTTTAGCACTCCACGTAAAATCACTTGCTGTGAAAAGCAGTTTCGTTCTTCTTCTCAAAGTAAGCTTTTCGCACTTGGAGAGATTATAAATATTAGCCATTATTTCTAAATATTCACTATTGTTTATATATATATATATATATATATATATATATATATATATATATAGTATGTGTAGTTGTAGCTCTATCCGTGGTTTCGGGGCGTTTATAAGGAGAATTATACCGTAACGATACGGATAGCATATTCCTGTCGTCGCTTACGCTAAGTTAAGGTCTAGAAGCAGAGCAAGAGCGTATAAGTTAGAACGAACATCGGTTCCGTGGCAGGGGATCCAACAAAAGGATTTGCTGTTACAGACTCCTTTTAGTAATACTCACTGCCCGTCTTCTGTGTTTTCTTGAGTCTCGTAGGATCATTCCCACGTAGCAGCACGGATTCCGCCACGGCAGATCAACTTTTACTGTCTGCGAAGTACTGCTGGGAAATATTTGGAATATGACAAAGACAAAGCAGATTGTGTACTCAGTATTTGTAGAATTCTGCTTTCGGAGCTCTGCGGGATAAAATAGAAACTGTCCACATTAAAAGTGCCTGCCAACATCGTCGGGGTTCTCTGCACGGAGCTGCGGAAAAGCCCAACCATCATTCAAGATGAAGTGGCCAAGTTGGCCCCCATCATGCTGTATCGCAAAGCAGCTCACTGCTGTTGATCTCCCTTGTCGAGTAGGAAAATTACGAGTCGGCACGGGCGGAGGTCTTCGTTATGCTGAAACATTTGTGGGGACCATGGTCTTCAAATTAAGATCAATAAGACCGAAGCCATGCAATTTGAGAGGCGGGCCGGCTAGCAGCGTATAGTAAGTTAAGATAGTAGTTCACACTTCTAGACCACGTGAAGAATGTTTCTTACCTCAGGCTCACTGTCCTTATCCGACCAATAATTTACGGTTCATATTGCCTAAAAGGCGCGTATAGTAATAGCCATATAGTAATATAAAATATAGTTTTAGCCAGCCCTATGTAGCGTAAAGTATAGTAGTGTCTATCTCTACTACTACTACTCGATGTTATAATAGCCAGCATCAGCATTAAGCCGGCTCTCCCTAAATGTCTTCTTAAGTAC
Organism: Dermanyssus gallinae; assembly: GCA_003439945.1. NCBI lineage: Eukaryota > Metazoa > Arthropoda > Arachnida > Mesostigmata > Dermanyssidae > Dermanyssus > Dermanyssus gallinae. Next base: position 204,526 of record QVRM01000283.1, on the reverse strand, counting down.
AGCCCTCTTTCGTATATTCGTCTTTAAAATTGCACCGTTCGTCTCTAATGAGATTCAATTTATTTGAGATAAGTTCCGTGCAATTCAATTGCAGATGCTCGACAGGATCAAGCTTGCATTTTTGAAGAGAGCTCTGGGCCCACACACGATCGTCCAAAACCGCAATGTCTACTGCTGTCCGAAACACCGCTAATCGTGACACATGTGCAAAAAGTATCATGCTGGCAACTGCTTTTAGGTACCCTCACAAGGTATTTTGACTTGTGAATGAAATTTTGACCAGGTCAAGACTTTTGCGATAGTTTCGGATTATTCTTCTTCGATAAAGTTCCATTCAGACTACCACAAGAGTTTTTTTTCTCCAACACTTTTATCCTAGTAGAGTTCTAGACTACAATTAGTGAAGCAGATGTGCTGATCGTGTGGTGCGGAACGAATTATCCTTAGTGCAACCACACGGTAAGCCCTTCCGCAGCAGTGCTTCATTCTCGACTGTACCCATAGCAACTCGGCCAGTGACGTGAGCAGTTCTTGTTGACTTCGTCATGGTACAAAGGCATTCGAACCGCGACAGATCTTGGCAATATCGCTTACTAAATGTTTGGCCAGACAGGTTGTGTGTACCATAAGTATGTTATGCGATATTTCAAATACATAGAACTTCATCATCGAAACTCGAACGTTTATACCTGTTGTGGTATATTTATATATATATATATATATATATATATAACATTTCCGCTTTAAAAATATTTCTTCAAATAACGGCGCTCACTAACCTAGCGAAACACAATTTAGGTTCTTTAAGTGATAATTTAATATAGCATACACTCTCAGATGGCCGGCGGGCCAAGCATTTGAGCACAAGCAATATTTCACTAAATTAATCAGTCAATTGTTACGCTTCTCTGTAAACAAGTAGCAAATAAGCGCCCTTGTTAAAGAGGCCTTGAGAATCTGAACTGCGTTGCCATAGTGAGATCGCCGTGGAAGGAGGACCCTTACAGGGTGGTAAGGTATCCGATAATAGTCGATGTATATGATAAAAAGAACACGACGCGAGGTAAACATTCATTTTGGTCGTCGAAGAGATAAATCTTCATCTTTGTCGTCAGCTTTATCAAGAAGCTCATGAATCATATCATTATCATCATCATCAGCAGCAGAACGATCACACATAGCCTCTCGGTCGAAAGCAAGACCTTGTACGGGAGTTGCTACTGACCTGCCAAAGAGCGGCGGCGGCGGCAGCAACAGCAACAACAGCTACAACAACAGCAACAACAACAGCAACAACAACAGCAACAGCTACAACAACAGCAACAAAAACAGCAACAGGAACAACAACAGCAAGAACAACAACAACAGCAGCAACAACAACAATAGCAACAACAACAAGAACAACAGCAGCAAGAATAGCAGCAGCGGCAGAGCACAGTTTTTTTCTAGCGATAGAGATAACACCGGCGTGCCAGTGCTATGTGGTAGCAGCGGCGGCACCGCCAACAGGAGTGCTAGATGTAGTCGGTGTAGTAGAGGGGGATGGATTGAAGGTGGTGAAGCGAGTGAAGAGTGCAAGATCTCAACGCGCCACGCCACTCGTGTCGAATGTTCATCGTGAGAACGGATATAAATATATCTTCACTAGTCGGCGCATTGAAAGGATCTCGTTCTCTTTCTTCTACCCCTCTATCTATCTGGGTGATGCTTTCTAGAAAAACGACAAATGATCCGTGCGTGTAATGGCGATGACGACGGCCGGTTGGCTCTCGTCAGGGTCGCTTATGACGTGTATCATCTATCTACATGTTCGTCGTTGCGTTTGCTAGCGGCTGCCGGCAATGCCGGGACATGAGAATCAAACTGCACTCGTTGCGCTGCATGCACAGCTACGCACCGCAGTGAACTATGAGGAGGTGACTGTGCAAAGCAGAAACACAAAAGGAAAGAGAGAAAAACACACTCACATAGAGATGGGGAGATAGAGAGAGAGTGATAGAGGTAGAGAGAGAGGGGGGGGAGAGAGATACCGAGAGAAAGACAAGGGCCTTGTCAAGAGCGCACTTGAAGATGTTCAACAGGAGCGACGGGACGCCATTCGAAAGGATCGAGCATAGAGAGAGGCTGAGACATCCAGCAAGAGCAGTGACACCAAGAGAAGGTCGCATATGACCTGCAGGATGTTCCGACGGTACCGACGGCATCACTACGAATCATTCGCGTTAGAATGGTAGAACTGGCCGAGAAAACAAGAGGGTCACACGAACGACAGGACGGCAGGGTGCAACAAAGACCTTCAGCAGAATACTTTTGTCCTTTGATGTCTTTCACATACTAAGTCCCGGACATCGCTCCTCGCCAAGATGGCGCTGATCACAGCGGTTATCAAATATAGCCAAGCTATATATATATATTTATACTAAAGCTGGAGCAAAGAATAGCACGAGTGCATTGCAGCGGGAGGGTCGCCTGCTAAATCTACGGTACCCGGACACTGCTTTTGGGATATTGCTTGATCACCATAAGCAGTTTGTAACATTTCTACCAATTTAGAGCATATGATTTGGTTTTGATACAGATTCGTTGCTCCTCCATTATCGGCTCCATAAAAATCGCCAAACCTCGTTTTCTTCAAACAATAAACAAAATTTGGTGTGTACGCGATAAACGGGACTTCTAAGTTAAACAAACCGGAATACCTTGAAGTTTTTGGTTATATTTTTCAAATGAAAAGTACTGACACTTGCCGATCCGTCCATATATATGTATACATATCTATACAGCCAGAGAAAAGAAGGTGGCTGTACCTTTATATTTTAAACGTTTTTTTGTTTAACTTTTGTCACATTACACGCATTTATTGTAACCAATCGTGGAAAGACTACACGGATATTTCAATCGACATTTGGGGTCTCGGATTACTTTGAAACACGAAATCTCTATTTGACACAGCTACACCGCGAATAATTCAGCAGACCTCTTATCAGAGGTTTTTTCGATGTTGAAACGATGGGCTTAGGCCGGCTCCTCATGAGTGACGAAAAAGCCCAAATCATGACCTATAAGGACGTCGGCCTCTCTAATCGCAAAAGTTACCGTCGATTGAGACGTTGTCTCCAAGTAGTGAACAACTTCGTAAATGTAGGTGAAAATTACGCCGTAAATAGAATTTTTGGCGTCCAAATGCTATTTCGAAACGAAGCAAGCTTGCAATTCTGAAGAAAGCGTCGAACTCTGCGCTTTCGGCAAGGGCAATTGCGGCAGCGGCTGGTGTGCAAACGAACGTGCGAAACGTGCAAAACCTCCTCAGGAAGGAAGAATCTTCTCATTGGCTCGCGAGAAAAAAACAAAGTGAAAACCCCGATTGGCCGCTGGGCATCAGAAAGCTCGTCTCGATTTCCTTCATGATACGAAGTCATGGACTTCTGATGCTCCTCGCGACCGGAGGAGACACATAGGTGCGCGGGTTCGAGCCCCTACCGTTGCACATTTGTATTTATGGGGCCCATCTATGAAGCAATGCAAAAAGCAGTCCCATGGACGTTAAATCTTGGCTGAGAGTCAGCCCAGAAAGTATTAGGTCTCCGTGAAGCAGTTTTCCTTTAAGTCGAAGCGCACATTGCCTCCTTGCACTCGTCGACCAGTAGCGTTGAATCTACCCTGGGCTATTGCGAACTTCCGGACTACGCTGGAGCGGACTCAAGGTGACGTTATTGAATTCTGTGAGGCTCTCCCGAAGATCCCCCTCTCTTCACTGTGCGTGGCCGGAACTGTCACACGACGTTCGATGGAGTGGTTTATGGTACCGAATAAATTTGACCGCTTCCAAAGCTTTACATGGCTGCACGCCTTCCCAATCCCTCAGCTAGGTACCCTTCTAGACGACGAGTCTACACGTATATTGGTCGAACTAAGGTTGGAGTATTCTCTAAGCAGTGCAGATGAGGTGACAAGGTCGACTCCCTAGGTCACTAAGAACTTTCCTGTCCCGAGAGTTCAGGCAGAATCGCACGCCATTTAGCCCTGAATGAGACATTTAGCAGATTATTACGCTCGGTTGGAGCTTCCCGGTTTAGTCAAAGACGTTGGGAAGAGACCTAATGGCATGACTCTGACTACCTTCGAGCAGGACCAAATGCTGGCGTGAGATGCGGCCGTAACCGACTCGTTAACCCTTTCACTGATCGGTGCGGGCGCGCGGTAGCTCTAGCTTCAACTACCCCCACTCGTTCTCACTCCTTCCGATTGAGACATTAGTCTGGTTTGCTTACAAAGAAATCTGCTCTTGAAATAGGAACTAATAAAACAAGCGAGTATTTACTGTAACATCTGTCATTAGACGTTCAGGGGATATGTATGCTTTACTGTGCAAGCTCAACTGTGCCCTATGTGGTTTTGTAAAAAATTGACAACCTATATATATGTATATATATAGGTTGTCAATTTTTTTTATAGTAGAGCTCGTTAAAGCAAATATTTGTTTGAATGGAACATTGTCTCTGAAAAGTGTTGTTTCGGAGTGAGAGTGAAATGATTAGGCCGATTATTTACAAACGCTTAACGAGTTCACACTGTCCACCCCCGTGTCCCTTCTGAACCCTGTGTCCAAAAGGGGCCTCGGAATCCCGGATATACTGGTTAAAGCCGGCTCGGCCATAGTCTACTCAATGATATCAAACGAGAACAAAGCTTTCTCCTATATACATACAGCGGGAGTCGACCAGTCTAAAAATCGCTTGGCCCATCCTCAGGAGATTATTGAAGCGTACAGTAGTCCTGATAGCGTAATATCTTAACGTAAGTGCTCCTTTGCAGAACCAGGTACAACGACGTCTCCTCAACATGCCTCCCGACACTACTAGCGCTCGCCTATCGCATCCGCAAAGGATTCAGGCGCCTGTTTACACGGGCTTTCCAGTGCACCAATTGATACACTTCTCTACCATTTAGCGTTGCAGTAGACCTACGACTAGAAGCAAACCTAGCCAGCCCTCTTCGGTGTCAAGGTGATAACCCCGTTGACAAACTGTGACATCACGGCCTATTGTGTGTCTTCAGTGCAGGACGACGCATTTGGTGACAACGATCGTCTTCCTTTTTATGCAGCGTATAGATTTTGACATACAACGCGGAAAGGCTGCCTCCGTTTAAAGCAGGTCATATGATGTTTACCTGGCCTACGCCCGCATATCGTAACATACTTGTCAATACCCATAGTGAGAAATGAATAAATTCGTTAGTTTAATATAATATCTGTATATGGATATGCTTTCAGAAATAGCATATTGATATGAAATAGAAACAGCATATGATGACATAGCTAAAGCTCTATCACACAATTGTAGTGGTCTCCTTCAAAGAATAAAGACAGCTGAAATACATAAAATGCTTCGAGTGCAAAATGCGGTAGAGCCGTGAACAATCCTCCCGCAAACCAGAGAAGCAACTAACTCTCGGCGCCGTCTCTTGGATCATTAGCAGCTATCATCACATAGCTTTATGAGAGCACGACTACCAACGTTACAACACTTCACCGTCTCTTCAACAAGACTCAAGGACCTATGGTGCTCAACATCACACAGGCTATTGCGGAGTAATTAAGATTTTTCAGCGGTACGTCGAAATTGAGTGCATGCATAAATGACTGTGTGGCGATGCTGCGGCTGTCGCGCGTCACGTCGGCGGTAGTGAATGTCGCCACACAGACATTTATGCATGCATTTAACCTGGACATCCCGCCGAAAAATCTTAATTATTTCGCAACCACAGCTCTCATTGCCATAGGTTTGGTACGAAAATAATTGTCATGCAATATTTCGTAAGCGCCTGTCTGAATGTGTTAGTTTTGAGAGTTGTGAGTGGTCGTAGGGTTATGCCTTTGCGGCATTTGGTGTGAAAGCTAATAAAATAACTTCATTTTTGTGAATTCGATTCTAAATAACCATGTCGCACCTTCCGGTTGGCGTTATATGTTCTTCGGAGAAAGCAGACTTTCTGTCACGAATACGATGGTGTCCTTTGTTTCTGTATAAGAGGACTGGTTGTCTCGCAATTGCACATTTTGTGCTCCTATGTTAAGCAAAAACACCAGTGTCACAAATTGTAGTAATTTCACTCTCACTCCTAAACAACACTTCTCAGAGACCATGTTCCATTGGAATAAATATCATTGGAATCAGAAACGTCTAAGGCGCGAGGAAGACTTATCTTTCTTTATCCCAACTTGCTCCAATAGTAACTCTCGGAGGCTAGAGTCGCAATTACATTAGGGTTTGTCAGGGGAGGTTGTAGGCATATGAGAACCGTCACACTCCATAATGTTGGCTGGTCGGAATCTACTAGATAGCATCACTTCGCTTTTGCTTTTTGTAGCCAGGCCATTGCGTTATCATGTTTGATTGATGCGTACATTGCAGCAGCCGCATAATAATTATTCCGCAAAATAGCTCCCAACCTGATTAAAGAAGAAGATCGAATCCAATCACAGCCAAAATCGAACCCATGTTGGTGGACTGTTTGTGTGGTTACGATAGTAACCACTCCGATCCTTAGAACGATGATTTGGTCGCCCAAGCCACCGCCGTAGCCACGTTACTCCATTCAGATAAATAACGCCTAGTACGGCGTTTGACAGTATTAGCAGCAGATAGAAGCAGGACGAGTTCGATGCTTCACGTCGAGAGCTTCTCGCTAATCCAAAAAGCGGCCGCCACGAGTGGAGCATCGGCAAGTAGTAGCTTTTCCGAGTGGCCGATGGGGCCAGATGGAAAAGAGATGGTTCGGACGGAGCTTGGACAGTTTGTGTGAGCTGTTCGCTATCCTCCATCTACCGTACCGCAAGTACGTCGGAGCTAGCCAAGGACCGCATGCGCGAATTTGTCGTTTCTAATAACGGCATAAGTCATATTCATTTGCTCCACATGGAAAACCTGAAGTGACTCGTTCTGCTGACACTCACACTCTAGGCTCAAGTGTGTCACACGTCCCTGATCTTCCCATGTTTTGTGATTAGCTAGGAATTAAAAATTTGTATTGACATATATACCACACAGTTATGATCAAGCTATTTCTGTTACGTGACTCTGTTCAGGTCTTAGGCTAGGTCATTGTTTCGTCTATGAACAAAGTTGTTTCGTTATTTGTGATATTCTAATTCTGGATATATTGCCCACTTCTTTAGCAACTTTTCTGTGTATTTGTTTAACCTTTTAGTTTAGTGCAACTCTTATTCTATGTCAAACTGTATTTACTGTAAAATGTCTCTAATGCTTTCACAAAAAAAATAATGATGCAAACAGCTAATGTACATAGTTGACTCTGCAAGTTTTGTCTTTATAGATCGAGTTTCTATGTTGGTACAAACTCCACGCTTTTAACGCATTTGTTATAGCAGTAAAGACGACAATAAGCATTGAGACAATAGTTGAAAGCAGCAGATGATTTGACAAAGTCTTAGCGTTTGAACTGGCTAACCATGGACCCGCCTAATAAACAGTTGCTGATAATGCGTAATGCAACTCAGAGAGTGAAACATATAAACCAAATTCGACCGTTTGTCAAAATGTGGTTTTGGTAGTATATGTATGCTTATATACTTTATATAAATATGAATATTGAATATGCGTTATTAGTCACAGCAAATTTATGTTCAAACGCCTTTCAAGATGTATGAGTTGTGCATCTGCCGGTTCTGCCCGCAGAGGTATGCCAAGTAGCATGCAATGGAAAACACACCATTGGAGAAAAAATTGCCGAAAGCGTAATAAAGATAGAAAATTCTGAAACATTATACTCAATTTGAGTGAAAAAACATAATTGAGTATTAGTCAGATTAACATTTTTGTTCAACTGTTTCAACTGTTTGTTTATTGACATTTCTTGTAGATAATTGCACACATTAATTTCAAGCTCCATCAAGCACATAGCTTGTTCGGAGCCCCTTTTATGAATAACAATGTATAATTTATATATGCCATTTTCACCTATTTACTATATATTGCAACATTATTGTATTTTTATATCACTTTTAACCAGATACCAAAGTTTCAAGATAATGCTCTTTGAGATCGCATTTGAATTTGAGCAGGGACTTTGTCTGCCTAACGGAGGCCGGTACTTTGTTCCAGTAGGAGGCCCCAATGTTTCTGATTGATAGCCTTGACTGGTTGGAGTTGGCGTGTGACAGAGTAAGCAGGTTTGATGCGTTACCTCTTGTAGATATGGGTGTTGCTGATGTTGCCAGACCATATAAGTTTGGATGCACTCCAAGGAGTATACGCTTAATTTCAACTACGAGACAGTATTCTATAAGTTTTGGGAACGGCAAAATGTTAATATTTTTGTAGTGCGGTTGCACTGAATCTCGCATCGAGAGGTCCAGAGTTGTTCTCAGTGCTCGTTTTTGGAGTCGGTGAAGCGACCTGATAAGACGCATCTGTGTTAAGCCATAAACTTCTACAGCGTAGGTCAGGTGACTATGGACGTAGGCAAAATACATCGATATCAAACAGTTTTGGGGAAGAATTCGTCGAGCTCTGTATAGAGCTGCATTGCTGCCAGATATTTTCTTACGTATATGTGTGACATGCGCTTCAAAGGTCAGCTTTTCGTCCAACGTAACGCCTAGGAACTTCGTTTCCTTTAGAAGCGAAAGGGCTATGCCGTCGCACTGGAAACGGAGGGGATTAATCGTAACGGAACCCCGCGGGGAAAGAAATTGCATTACACCTGTTTTCCTCCAATTCATATAGAGACCGTTACTCCTGAACCATGATGATAACCTTTGAAGGTCCTCGCGGACCATAGCCTCTACCTCAGTTGGGGAGTTCCCGACGAATAGGGCGGTGGTATCGTCCGCAAACAAGGTCAACTTTGCATGTTTTGTTACGCTAAATATGTCGTTAATAAAGATGTTGAAGAGAAGTGGACCACCTATACTGCCCTGAGCCACTCCAACAGATATATTTCTTACATCCGAGATTGCATTGCCCACTTGAACAACTTGCCTCCTATTCGACATAAACGACCGCAGCCAAGACAAAAAAATATCATCTGCTCCATATCGAGTTAACTTTTTAATCAGAATATTTACATCAACTGTATCAAATGCTTTTCTAAGATCTATAAATACGCCGGCGACTGTCTTTTTAACATTAGGTTTCTGCGAACCTCTTCAACAAAATCCATGATGGGTACAGTCGTCGACATTTTGGATCGAAAACCGAACTGACGCTGACATAGACCATTAAACATCTCAAAGTGTTCGTTCAACTGTTCATATATAGCTTTTTCGAAAATCTTGGACATTGGAGGGGGGATGCTGACCGGCCTGTAATTTTCCTTGCTTAGTCTGTCACCGCCTTTAAACAGTGGTACAACGCGATACAATTTGAGGGCCGTAGGGTAGATCCCCTGGCGTGTCGACAGATTAACTATGAATGCCACTGCGTCAGCAATAACGTCAGCGCAGTGTCTCAAGACTTGAGAGGGTATGTGACCTTCTCCCACCGAGCAAATTGTGACTCTTTTCAGCAGGTAATGCACTCGATCCACAGGGACCGGCCTAGGCGAAAATGGCTCGTGCAGTTCAGGTATCGACATCGGTGCCTCGTAAGCGGCCGAGCATTCGGTGTCAGCCGTTACGCAAGTTGCATAATAGTTATTAAGGATGTTAGAAAGTCGTACACAGTCTGTGACTATCTCATCATCAATCTTTAGTTTGACACACTTTTTTTCCTGGGCACCTCCCATGACTGGCTGGATGGCTTCCCACGGGCTCCGCCTCTCCTGTATTCTATTGCAAACAATCTTCCCATTAGCCTCCAGCCTGCACTTTCTTGAAAACGAGACAACTTTGTTTCTCAGTCTAACATACGCTTGACGCCTGCTGGCGTTGGGGTCCCTGCGATACGCCGTATAGGCTGCCTCCTTCTTCTTTATCATTTCAAGCAGCTCGGCAGTGACCCATGGCTTACGTGGCTGACATTTGTTTAACTTTTGCCTAATTTCTCTTTTGCCTCTAGTCACTGCCGCCATCACTCTCTCGTTAAAGCATGCAAACGCCTCGTCTACATCCGAGATATCGTATAAGTCGTTCCAGTTAGTTATTGCAAGTTCTTGCGACGCTTACGTTCACATTCACTTTACGTATCGCGCCGAAGTTTTTGGGCTTTTCTGCATAAACACCGTCTTCCCAGCGCACTGTCTCCAAACAATAACGCTGCACATTTCTTTGGTCTTGCTTCCAAATTGTTTTCACCAACCTAACTAAATCGCCGTTTATATTCTGCTATATTCTAGATAACACCTAAAAACGTATACTCTGGGGCCTTCGCCGAGACTATTGGACTCAATATGCTTGGCTCGTCTCTCTGTCCCTAGAAAATGCCTCACAATAATGGAAATTTCACCTCTACATAACAAGTCAACGCTTTCTACTATACATTTTGGGATTATATACTAGAATAAACTACCATAGGATAAATGATATTTTTTTGACTCGTTAGAACAGCTTATTTAATGTCGAAAACACCATACCTTCAGCACTACTCCCCAATCAACATCTATGACCAATCAGTATAATAAGTGATATATTTACGTTAAATCACTGTCGTTTTCAAAATGTACATCTCCATTTTTTCTTATTTAAAGTAGTCAAATATGCATTCGTTAACTATTGGGATGTGGTAAACTATTTATTCGTTAATTACTTAGGAAGACAGTTGACAACCAAACACAAACTGGCCAAAATAGTGCGGGGACGCGTACTTCCGACGGTTATTAGTCTCAGCCAGCCTGACTGAATCACCTGCCTGAGTAGCGCTGCGATCGACCATAAAGAGGGTCAGGGATTTGGCGAGGGTCACATCCCAAACAAACATACTACCCCTATCGAACGGAGTGAAGGTCATGTCGTCTAATCACCTGTTATTGTTATAACATAGCCCTCTCTGGAGGCTTGAGGATGCCAGACCTGAGGGCACGGGGTCATGGTGCATTCGCGTCAGCCTCGCGACCGGAGGAGACACATACGTGCACGGGTTCGAACCCCACCGTTGCACATTTGTATTTATGAAGTCCGTCTTACGAAGCAATGCGAAAGCAGTCCCGTGGACGTTAAATATTGGCTAAAGCTCAGCCTGAAAGAGTTTGAGGGCACAGACTAGGGTGTCATTGTGAGCAGAGTGCGTAGCATGTATGTCTTCACACGCATGGCGTTAGTGCATGTGTAGGTGTTTAATTACATATCAATATATCTACTTCTGTTCCATATCTATACCTATATACAAATAATAATAATTTAGATTTCGATCATTTTCACCAATTTTCTCGTTTGTTGGTGTTTTCCATCTCTATTTCGATGATTTCAAGCACTGCTACGGGTCACTCAAAGCGTCTTTCCATCATTTTGTATTAAATGCTAAAGGAAGAAGGATTCGCACACTGCTAAGTCAAGCTTCGTGACTCACCACCGTGCCCCTCGATGCGGCAAGAAAAGCCTCATTGTTTACAGACCTCTGGGCTGGCGCGTTGCCGTGATGGGAATGGAACCAGCGTCTGACAGACACTTTGGAACACTCCCTGATGAGCGTAATGAAAACTTTGGCTTGGCGTTATGCAGTATACGAACCGCTTGTGACTGTACCTCTTCACAAGTTCACTCCTGGTGAAGAGGGTAGTGACCATGACCTGTAGACACAGCTCCTCTTTGATATCGGTCGCCACGCGAAAGGTTCCGATGGGCATCCTCTTCCTTTTACAGAAAGAGATTTCTTTCCACCTTGAGATGGCAGTCGTGCCACTTAGACGGCAGAGTGCCCTGGGAGAGGCATCTCTTGAAAAAAGCCTGCAATATGAGTACGAGGAGATCCCCTGCAGAAAGTCTTCATTCCACATAGAATCTGGCCCGGATGCCTTGTCGTTTCGTTGTTGTAAAGTTCACTCATAAAACGCTGAGAAAACCAAAGCAATCAAATTTAGACCTGAAGGACCGCTTGCTCGTTCCGATTGCCTGAAACTCAGTACTGTTGCAGTCGAGTTTCTTAACGCCTCCTGCTACCTCGGGGGTAACCTTTCGATGAACGGCACAATTTTTGGACAACACATCTCCGAACGGACGAGGAAAAGTCTAGTCTCGATGTCCACAATTGAAATGCCCCAACAAAATTATCTCTAAGCACGCCAAAGACACTTTTTGACCTGAAAGTTGCTTGGTGGCGGTCTACGGCATCCAGTCAGGTAAAGCCCATGTTTTTCAAGTCATTAAGTTATCAGGGAACGCAAAAAAACGGCTAGTTTTTTTTGAGTTACTAGGAAACTAGGGAAAAGTAACTCGATTATTTTTGCTAAGTTTTGGAAGTAGGCAATGAAGACTTTTTAAACCACCTCCGCACGGCAGAATACCATATTTCAATTATGACTAAATACAATAATTGTAAACCACTTTACGAAACTAAGTTAAGGCGGTATTTCTTAGCTTGAAAAGTAAAGTTTATGTTCAACGCAACTTATTATTCTTATATATATATATATATATATATATATATATATACACCACTGTGTTTAAAGCGTAGCCATCATTTATTACCCAGATTGTTTTAACTTGTTGAAACAAAAAGAACGCATATTGTGCTAAATCCAGGGAATACGGATCTCCAAGACAAAAATCCAGATTTTCGAGAGAGAAAGAAATTTGAAAATAAACGTGAAGTGTAAAACGGAGGGATGTCGTGATGTAAATTCCAAGAGTTGTGTTTTCAAAGTTCTGGTTTCTTTACATAAATCCCCTCGCGCAGTTCTTTTAAAAGCTTCACGGTAGAACTTATTAGCGAGTGTGCCAAAAACGCGTTTTAAGGCCTCTAAAAATATATTAAAAGCAGTTTGATTTTTTTCAAATATGTTTAATGTGTTTGAGCCACGGGTTATTTTTGAAGCATCGCTCGATTGATTGCGCTTTTGTTTCTACGACTTACTCTGTGTGACAACTCGCTGTAACAACTAGAAGACTTCTGTAACTTCTTGATTCAACTCAGTGACATCTTTGAGAGCAGCCTTCGGCTAAAAGCTCAGATTTTTGGAATGCATTTGCAGTCAATCACAAGTTAACGCTCAGAAGATAAATTTGTAGAGTACGTCAAAGTACGTCCCATAACCGAATATACTAAATAATGCTAAGCTTCGCTTTAGAAATTTAAAACGAAATTAATCTAGGGAAAATAAAGCAAACATTGCCACAAATATTTTTGCATATGTTCAAAATGTTTAACAATTGCCATAATAATTTCTATTTTGCTCATAAAAAGCATGGCCGTAGACGAGCCTTTCATATGTTCATCCTTTTCGTATACGTTTTTTTTCAAACTTAATGACCTTGTTTTTTTTTAACTTTTCACGTTTCAAACTTAATGACCTTGTCTAAGGAAGAATCCATGAAAGCCAAACCAACTCATGTCCGACTCAATTCCGATACTTCAGCTTCTACAAAGTAGGTAATGTTACCCTAGCAGAGTCGCACGACAAAATCAATCTCGATATCAAGACCGGCAACAATTACAAATAAAATACGCCAAGTTCAAATGCACTTATAATTTTACCTTTTATTACACTTAGCCTACTTCGTTGCTGCTCCTCTTACCATATGCTGCTTCCCGATATTTAATTATATTTCCCCTCTATACAAATAAACAGTTAAAATTAGTTAATATAGCCAAAAATATAATAAATAAAAATTATCTAGTCAACTACATTGTTTAGACATTTTACAGATAGAAGGAACCGCTTGCATATAATCCATTTAACGCTCGCTATCATCGTTGTTCCTAGTCACGCTCATTACAGCGGCAGGTTGGTTAAAATATTATTATGACACCCTAGCTAGAACCACAGTGGACCATGATTGTAATAAAAGTGTGTACAGAATAACGCTTAATCACAGTAATAAAATGGGCCCTCAGCATGGCTACAGTCTTTCCCCAGAATCACATTTCTAAGTACAGCTGTTCATATATATATATATATATATATATATTCATTCCATTCACTGCATATATCTACAAAACTTCGGCGTATTATCTATGACTAGGTGTATAAAGTAGTCACGTCTTGCACTACAGAATCTCGCTTATCACTCCAATAGTTTGTTATTTCGCTAATAAAATGTTGGGTTCATGTGTAGAGTCGGTGACCCACTCTTGCTAACACGCTTAACGCACTCGGCGAGAGCTGTGTAGATATTCCAGACACAATTCGGAGCCAGACAATGCCAACAGCAAGCCCTAACAACAGCGATCGTTAACGAGCCAGACCAGAGGTCGCCAAAGTCACGCAGAGCTTAATAGTACAGGTGCCTATTGAAACCAAGTAAACGAAAAATTACGCAGCACCATGGTGTGCTAAACTTTTAAACATTTTTCTTCTCCATATGCTCGACATTTCGCCAGCGCTAATGCTTGTCGTCATAACAGATACTGTGATTATCACAGCATTTTATTTGTATTACTGTCATGTATTATAAGTTGACTGCGTAACGGCAAAAACTGACTCAATATTGACTCCATAAATATGTTCGATTGGCTCAGGGACTTCAAAAAATTATCTTAAGCTATGGCTGCCTGTCGAATACCATCACTACACCAATTCGTGGTATGCTACTTCGATTATCAGTGCCCGTTATTCCCTGTGTTCGTCCTTTGGATTTCCTTTGGGCTTGCTTATTGGACTGTAGTCGATCGGAGAAGCTCCATATATCTGGCCAGACAGCGCATCTTCGCAGACGACTCAGGCATTCGGCTGTACAGAAGAGTCCTTTTCTTGAATGTATAGCTATCAGAACTTGCACCGTAAACGCGCGATCATGAGCTAGTTGAGCAATTACATGCAAAACTGAGCAGTCGCCATTTTAGTTTCCAATTCCTGAAACGCAGCCGTTACAACTATGTTTAGTCGGTTACATTTTGTTACCATGTCATCACATCTATACCTTCATAATAATACGCTACGCGTGCTCAAACTGTTGAACCAGGTCCCGACAAAAATCATGCGCGTCTCTCCCTACATTAACTCAGCGACCTCTAAGGGTAATATTCTTTAAGTTTATACATTAAAATGTATGTCAACCTATTTGGCAACAAATTGCATGGCATGTGGCTGTATTTTCGTCCCCCGCGCTCTCCTTAGTGTCGTTGATAAAGTCAATTAGATTAGATAAGTCATCAAGTTTTAGACTGTTACAATCCGGGAATGTTAGCTCCAGCCAATACACCTGTTCAAATTGTTATTAGTATAGGCCTCTACTAGTCTGGTCACGTTGTCTTTGGGTGTCGCGAAGACGCAAACGTAGTGCTCGCACGGGTCGTACAAGAGATTGATCAATCAATCGACCGAGTGCTATGCAGTCGTCTAGACAACTAGTACTCGTCTATGACCTACCCCGACTCTCTTGAGGAGATCGTTGACTATGTTGAGTGCGTTTGTGCGACTGTGTGGGTTGATGGTCGCTCTTCGTTGGGGTACTTGGCCGGTCTGAGCCGGGGGTAATTGTTGTTGTTGGCTTTGCTGGTGGACACCGAATGGGGGCAGTGAACTGGGTTGCTGCTGGTGTTGCTGCTCTCCCACGAAATACATGGCTCCGATGTACTGCTGTTCCTTTGTTGGCGTCGCGGGAGCGAGAACATCCTCCGCAGAACCACGCTGGGAGCAGGACGCCAGCGACCTGCAAGAGACAAGCCAAGGAAGCCCTCTTTGACTATTGAAGACGAGTGTACGAATTATGCTCAACATAGGAACCAGCGTGCATATGGTCACAAAACCACCCCGCCAAACAACACAAATCAAACCACCATGCCCGTATTGCATATCCCACAGACATGTTACAACAGAGAACAAAGTAAAGGACAAAAGTGCGCAACACTCAATAATTGTGAGTCGGCGTTAGGCAACTAGGAAACTCGAAAAGTTGTCAGTGGTATTTAGCTTGACCGACATCTTCAACACAACATAACTCTAAAAATATCATTCGGTGGTACGAATTATATATATATATATATATATATATAGTTCAAACAAGGAAATTGAATAAATATAATACGTAAGTAGGTATTAAACAGACGTTCACTGGGGATAAATATAATTCTCCCATGTAGACTGGCATATTATAATGCAATATTCAAACCACAGAACAAGACGTTCGCGCATCACTTAATAGCATGTTTGCAAAGCACCACCACTTCACGCTCGTTTAAGTGTACTTTGTCATTTGGCTGTTGGGTGATATTAGGACAAGTACAAAATAACCTATACCCCGCAGCCACCGGTTATACCATACGCCTCATAACGACCTTCACATTATCCCTCGGGTATGTGTGTATATATATATATATATAGCCTCGTCTACTAGACTAAGAACTACATCCGGCCTCGGGTTGCAGCCAGTTATGGGGACAGTTGTGGGACAGTGCCTGCTCATCGCGGTTAGAAGGGAAATCGTGGATTGTCACAGTATGCTGGGCAGAGACAATTCAGACGAACATAAAGGCAGAAAAGAGTGCGCCCTCATACAGACATAAATACAGGAAAAAGGAGCTAAACAAACCCTCACCATCAGCTGTAATGCTCAAATGTTGCGACTCACGTTGCAGCACGCCAGAGATGTCTTGCTACGAGGTTCAACCGTTCGAATCGATGCGACAAAACATCACAAAGTGACAACAACGCGAATAGCAACAGCAACAACAAAACGGCACCAACAAAAAACGCGACAGCAACAAAAAAACAAAAAGCAAGTGAAACAACAATAAATTCAAGCTTGAAATTCAGGCAGTAAGAACATAAATGACTAGCACAAATATGTATACAAACGTATACATCAAAAGAAAATCGGCGCACATGACCCATGGCAGTACAACCAAAGGGCAAAAGTAAAGGGTTATAGGGTTGTATATATATATATATATATATATATATATACGAAGTGTGTTCAAAAAGTATCGCGACTTTTGTGTTTTTTCAAAAATTATTCATTTATTCATGAATATCTATTTTGTCCCCTTCAAAGTAATTCCCATGAGATATTATACACTTGTGCCAACGGTTTTTCCAATCTTCGAAGCACTTCAAAAAAACATTTTTTTTTTTATCTTGTTCAGCTCCTCCTTCGATGCCGTCTTTATCTCGTCAAGCGTAGCGTAACGTCGTCCTTTCATGGGCCTCTTCAGTTTAGGGAACAAGAAAAAGTCACAGGGGGCCAGATCTGGGGAATACGGTGGCTGCGGCATCATTAGTGTGTTGTTTTTGGCCAAAAACTCGCGCACAAGCAACGATGTGACAGGGGCGTTATCGTGGTGCAAAAGCCAATTTTTGTTCTTCCACAAATCCGGGCGTTTCTGGCGGATTGCTTCGCGCAAATTGCGCATAACTTGCAGGTAATATTCCTTATTGACCGGTCTACCCTGTGGCAAGAACTCATGATGCACCACGCCCCTGCAATCGAAGAAAACTGTCAGCAAAACTTTCACATTCGACCGAACTTGGCGCGCTTTTTTCGGTCTTGGTCCGTGCGGCAGCTTCCATTGAGATAATTGAGCTTTGGTTTCCACGTCATAACCATAAAGCCACGATTCGTCACCAGTTATGACCCTCTGGAGCAAATTTGGGTCGTCGCGGACAGAGTCCAACATCTCATTAGCAATGTTCATGCGATGCTGTTTTTGGTCGCAATTGAGCAATTTTGGTACGAATTTCGCGGCGACCCGTCTCATGCCCAAATCATTGATAAAAATCGAATGGCACGAGCCAATCGATATGTTTAGGCCCTCAGCAACTTCTCTAACGGTGATTCGACGATTGGCCAATACCATTTTCTCCACTTCATTAATTTTTTCGTCTGTTGTTGAAGTGCTCGGGCGTCCGGCACGCTCTTCGTCGTTCACATCTTCTCGGCTTTCTGAGAACATTTTGTACCACCGATAAACGTTGCTTCGGTCCAAGGTAGCTTCTCCGTATGCCACAGTCAACATTCGGAATGCATCCGCGCACTTAATTTCGTTTTTCACACAAAATTTGATACAGGTTCTTTGATCCATTTTTTTGAATAGGTAAAAATCGAAGACGATCCAAAACACGTGCAAGCAAAGCAGCTGTCAACAATTAAGTGAACATTCAAAATGGCCGAGCTTGTCGGCATAAGTGAGAGACATGAGTACCAACATAACGCCACAAAAAATCGAAATTCGAATATACGTAACCCGCGAAAATTCAAAAGTCGCGATGATTTTTGAACACACCTCGTATATATATCAAAACAAATAAATTGCATTACCATAACATTTGATATCCGCGTAATTACTTCCGCTCCATTCGTAGTTGTCTAATATTAAACAGATCACGAATTATCAAGTAAAATGTTCCTCGTCAGTCAGCCAGTGACATTGTTCAGTGAAGGAGCCAACAATGAATCTTGAGAAATTATTGCTGCTTTTTTTTAGCTAGGCTATCGTCAACATTTTACCAACACACATTTTGCAAAGTCTGCCAAGAGTATCAACTCAAGTGCATCTTCATCGGAGGGCGAGTTTAAGTAGGGCTCGAGCTACAACTAATCAGGACGACCGCATCCTTTTTAATGACCATTTCGTCAAATCGCCATTGAACCGTTGGCAGTGCGTTCTATTCTCCTCCACTCCAGACCTGTATGTCTATCTACAGTGGCGAGGGGCGGAGAAGAGTGTACGACAGGGAAAGCGGTTTGCCCAGTCTTTTTGGCGTTTTGTTTGGGGTGTAATATCCTTAGGCAGGAGAACCTAACTCCAAGACTATTTAGGCCAACAATTGGAAGAAAAATGTTTAACTGCCAGCGGTACATTGATGAGGCTCTCACAGTATACGTTGCCTTATGAAAGGGTTGTTGATGATAGTTTCATATCTATGCACTACAATGCTAGGCCCTACACCACTGCAGTTCTTTCAGGGTTCCTCCCAGAAGCTTGAATTAGCTTAATGAACAGACCAGCATATTCTCCCGACCCTAACCCCTTCGAACATGTCTAGAAGATGGCTGAAAAGACGAATTAAAGTCAAAACCCCAGCTCTGGCAACATTTCCAGAGCGCAAAGCATAGAATAATATCCCACAGCAATGCACTGATGAGTCAATAAATACTATTATACGCGGCTAACATACAATATTAAACTACATTCATTTAAAAATTGTTTTTATTTATTATTACATTACCTTTCGGTATTGTTGATCACGTACATTACATTTTTACATTTGAACAGTTCTACCATGTCCTAGACCGAAAATTGTTTTCCTTGTCATTTAGCTATGTCGACGTATTTAGATTAACTAATACCGAAATAAAACATTCCAGGCGTGCTTAACTGTCTTTCGAATGGTATAGTAGTATTTAATATGACAAAACTAGCAATGGTGCAAAATGCCTGAAATCAAATTTGATGAGTGATAAGATTTTTTGTACCAAAGTGTATATATCACGTGCGTGATTTTTATGTGCAACTTATGTGCTTGTCAGTCCAAAAAGGGGTAAGCGACTCACTTCTTTCGCTGCTGATGTGAATGAACCCCGTGGCCGGGAGTTGAGGTTAACGCTGAAGTTCCATTGGCAGTGACAGCTATTCCGTTGCTGATTGAACCGTTACGCTCCTGACGATTCCGCACAACGGCGTCGCGTTTTAAGTCGCTCATCTCGTCCTATCAAAACGAATTGAACCGTAATCAACTATTATTTTCTTATCCTCTCAATTAAAGAACACCCGTCTTACAGAGTGGTCAAAGAATTGACTCGAGATAAGCTGCCTAAACAGCTACGCACACTCGCGTACCATAGTAGCAAATAAAGTGAATAAATCTAGTAATCCTCTTTAGCGTGGGCAAGCAAAGCAAATCCACTCAATGTATTTAAATAGCTTTGCATTGCTGCCTCGTCGTTTGTTTCGGGCAACGCTACCGGAATATATAAATAGACGCAATTTGGCCAATTAATCGCGATATCAAAAGATTGAGGTCGACGTATAACCTTGCTTAACTTTATTCCATATGGGAAGATCAACGAACGACTTCAAAATAGTTTAAATGTAACATATAAGTGTACAAGAGACATTTAATTACATTTTAAACTATATATTTATAAATATGGTTTTACATCAACATTTGCAGATATATATATATTACTATGGAACATTGTTTATGACGATGTACTAAGACTGCCAGGTTTGCCAGGAGGAGTCCACCTGCAGGCCTATGCGGATGATCTAGCAATCATGGTAAGGCCCGAACAGCAGAATTAGAGCTAGCCGCTAACAAATCGCTCAAGGCAGTCGAAAGATGGATGGAGGGACCTAGACTGGAACCATCTCCTGAGAAGTCAGAGGCAGTGCTGCTCATAGGAAAAAAAGCGCTGCAGAGAGATTAATCTACGACTGCAGGGAACGAGTATAAGATTCAGCAAGGAGGTGAGATACCTAGGAGTTCGACTAGACCGGGGACTCACAGGAGTGCCCCACCTGAAGAAGGCAATCAAAAAAGCAAGCAAAGCGGCAAACGATATCGCCAAAATCCTGCCAAATATCTACGGACCTAGCAGAGCCTCAAGGAGAAGGCTGGTCATGTCAGTGGCGGAATCCATCGTCCTGTACGGTGCACCAATATGGTTTAAAAAGAAGAGTGGATAAATACATCGCAAATGCCTACTCAGAAGAGCCCAACGGGTACCGGCTCTTCGCATCACACAGGCCTACAGAACCGTGAGCACGGCGGCAACTTTGGTTCTGACAGGGACCCCGCCCTGGGACCTCAAAGCAGATGAAAGACGAAGACTGTGGGAGCGTGGTCCAATTAGGACGACAAAGGAAGCAAAGGAAGAGGAAACGAAAGTAACACTTCTGCGATGGCAGGCGGAATGGGAGAGCCTCAGTAAGGACGAGGCGGGAGCCAAAATCCGCGATCTGATACCGAACATCGAGAAATGGCTGAATAGGCCCGGGGGTGACATGGACTTTTTCCTAACGCAAATAGTCACCGGTCACGGAGATTTCCAGTCCTATTTATACAGGATCGGTAAGGCGCCTTCGGACACGTGCATGTTCTGCACGCTGGGCGTTGAAGGTGACGCGGCACATATTCTCCTAGAATGCCCGTTAGGGCATGGGAAGAGGCTAGACGTAAGGCAAGCAACAGGGTGAGATATAGTTGGACGAACGCGGGTGCCCAGAGACGTAACACCCACTTGTGCTCCCGAGAGATGGGCTAGCCCAAGTCATGGATTTCATTTGCTCGGAACCAGCAGCATGGACCCTTGGAGCAGCGGTTGCACGAGAGGTGCTGACAGAGAAGGAACTATGCGGGACGCAGAGAAGAGCGAGTTACGACAGGATTAGCGCAAGGACAGGAAATTGTTCTCTCTCGTCACAAGGCACGCCAACCGAAGAGCAGACTTCGCCAAACGAGCAGGCGAACCTGGTTATCGTCCGGATGTCACCCCTACGGCCCATAGTACTATTAAACGAAGATCTGGGCTGTGTCAAGGGCGTTATGAGAGGCAGGTTTTAGTGGGTAGGGGCGCGGACCATCGCGCCGAGTCCCACACACCGGAATGGAGATAAGGGGCATGCCCTCTTCCAGTCTGACGGTGCGTAAAATAGCATTTTCTCCTCTCTCTCAAAAAAAAAATTATATATATATATATATGTCGTCGGAATGGAGCGGGAAAGTCGGTAACTCTGGTACTAGGAGTCGCGCGTTCAATACCGGCGCGACACACCATTTTTGTTTTTTTTTGTTTTTTATGGTAGTTACAGTTTTATTTGCTTATATTCAAGAGGCAACAATTGTCTTCTTATGAATGAGTTATAATAATTAAAATAAAAAAAACAATTATTAATATAACGTTCCCACAGTTCATGATTAATTAAATTAAAAAAAAAAAAAGAATATATATATATATATATATATATATATATATAAACTTAAACGTTATATATATAAACTTAAACGTTCTAAAATTATAACTATATTGGGATTGAGTAACAGCTCCGCCAGTTAAATATTAATAAAAAACAGCTCAATAATATCATGGTCGGCTTCCAGGGACTGCCTAACTACCTGTATTCTACTACTGATACTATGCAAAGTACAAGTCCTACTTATGCATTTTAAGCCAAACCATTAAAAAACCGGTAGTTCCCGTGGGTGTCCTTGACTTAAGAGCAGTAATGAGGACCTGTGCATATAGTGAGTAACAGAATGTACGTTGTATACAAACGACAGTCCCTACAAGCCAATGATTGTGTTCAAAGGACAAATCCTTATTATGCATATTAAGCAAGGGTCGAGGTAGGACAGGACGGATAACATGTTTTCTCACCGAATAGCCAAAACTCTGATTAAAAAAGTGAAAGACTTAGGGCTCTAGCACGATAATGTTATGTATATGATATGTTACATATTTTACGAATGCAATACAGTAATACCACTATGTGATACCACTATGTAGCCAAATGGAGCCCCCTCCATTTGGCCCAATAAAGTTATTTTTGAATTAATTTAATTGACGCTAAAAGTCTCAAAGATAACTCCAAATAGACGGGGTTCGATGAACGGTTGGCAACCTTGTGTCGGCGTGCCAGTTTATATTGCAACTAATGCCACACATGTCCACGTTCAACACGTGACCCGATCTAAGTATAATATAGTATAAAATAAGAAGTCACATATACTGTATAATAAATAGCGGGGTCTGTGTGTTAAACATAGCAAACTATTTTCTACATCTCGTAATTACTTCTAATTGCAACAAAAACTGATCGACATGGCATTACTGTATCACCTGCATATTGTTTACATCACTAAGCTAACTACTAATAACAAATAGCAAATACTTTCGATTCAATGTATGCATCAGTTTATGTACATTTACATCCAAAACTGGCTTATAAGCAACTTAAGAAAGCTCAACTTCTCAAACGGGTTTGCAAGGGTTAGGACAAAGTGCGCCTGACAGGTGGGAAACCCGAGAGCGACCCAGGTTACATGATCCGATAGAGCACTCGCCACCTCTCCTAACCGACAAATATTTTCTGTCTGATGAGACCAATATTACCGTAACTGAGTTGAAAAATAACTGAAATGAATGTTGTCGCAAACGTATCTGTTTAGTAATAAAACTGTTGTTTATCTGATTGTAATTTTCAAATATAATTTCAAATTGTTGAAACATTCGGGCCAATTGGTAAGGAGATTCTCAAGATCCTCGGAAAGAGGATTCCTGCAGTAACGAAGGATGCGCTAGCCGGAGAGTATCTGTTGCAGCGTATCGCCACGAATGTTCAAGGCGGAAATGCAGTGGCGGTAGTGGTGTCGCTTCCATCGGCGGAGGAAGATCAGCTAGAAATGCCGTAGCAGTAATATCTAATATTTGGCCATTCACGCATCGAATATAAAATAAACTAGTCGTACTCTCGTCCTGAGTGCGATCCTTCAAAAAAATGTTAAAAATCTCCAAAATGGCGTTTGTCTCGATGAATCTATTTAGGCATGCCCCAGACAAAAATAATGTTTATCTGCGCTGCGACGGCCTTGAAGGTCACGGAAAGGTGGTTGCAGAGCAGGTCATTAAGCCGTTCGCTCGAATATCAAAAAGTGGCGAACCATGGCAATATAAGTACATGCTACTAATATTAAGATC
Organism: Dermanyssus gallinae; assembly: GCA_003439945.1. NCBI lineage: Eukaryota > Metazoa > Arthropoda > Arachnida > Mesostigmata > Dermanyssidae > Dermanyssus > Dermanyssus gallinae. The sequence continues at coordinate 180,831 of QVRM01000283.1, read as the reverse complement.
GGCTATGACCTAGATACTCGGATTACGTACAATAGTTTGTGAGGGACGTGTGACTGCGTTGAATATATAATAGTAGTCTCGATTGCCAAGTTTAACCATTACATATGTTTGAGAGTGCAACAATCAATGAGCAACACCGTATGTATAACTGACGCACCTTAAGTCGCTGAACGAGACATTGAAGTTCCTCCTTTTCATCGAGTTCACTTTCGAGGAAGGCGTTCCGTTCGATAGCTTGATTCACTCTGAAAATAGTCAAAAGTCACCGCAAGTAAAACAATTGTAGTATTTCAATAAAAATTAACACATCGAAGCACAAACATCTATTGGCGACAACTAAAACGCCATGTTACCATTTCTATCAACATATATAGAGCTTTTCAAATGAACATAAACGTAATTACTTTAATAATCGTCGATAATATAGATTAACGAAAATACTACCATCCATATGTTCCTTACTTTAACTTGCGTTATTATCATACAGTGCTATTATTGTTGTTCTTTAACTTCGAAAAATCGCCTCTAAGCGGTCGGACATGTTGAGATACCTAGGGTTTCCCCAGCAGTCCTTGAGACATTGCGCTGGCTCCCATGCGGCTTGATCATCTATTCTAAATGTGCATCGCTCAAAGAAAATTCGATCAATAACAGGGACCGAACTGGCATTGCTTGACATATTCTCCACCGGGGAATAAATCATATTCAATACTGCGTAATTTGTAGAACTTGCAGAAAATATACCTTATTGATTTAATTACATGCTTGAACAAGAAGGTGATTGACTCTTGTAACCAATTAAGTTCATACTAAGGTAACTCTTTCAGTGCCTCTCCCTCTCTCTGTATGATCATTCACTTTCGCCCTCACAGTCGTGCTTGTCATCATAAAGGAGACCCTTTTGCCAAGTACGCGTTTTAAGCCTGCTAGGATCATTTAGACTTCTGTGCATATCATGTGTGCTTAATCTACCGAGTTTCGAATTCCTCGAGTGAAGCAGTTAAGACCCGCTTGGCCCGCTCAAGATCGTCGTTATCCTGCTCGAGTTCACGGATTTGCTGCGCCATGCGCTCGTTGACGTCACGTTCTTCTAGTAGTTCCTTCTCCAGCGCCTCCAGCTGTCGGTATATACATAAAAATCGATGCAAGAATGGTTAACGATACTGTTTGTTTCCTTACTCTTCTTTATGTACAGATTCAAAACATTCGTTCGGATTTTATATATTGCTCTAGAACTTACTTATACGTTTAGTTTTGTTTTTATTCGTATTTTACCTAGATGTTATTCGTTGGTTTGTCTATATATTCGTATTATGAATTTTATTGTGTCAATAGCGTTTTAAATGATGTCTTTTATAAACGTACTTATTTGCCTTCGTTAAGCACGCCGCGTGTGCTTCCCTAGCCTGCATCAGACCCTCCCCCGCCATCAAGGTTCAGGAGGAGGTCACCACATTACTCCTACCCATACAATCGAATCCATTTACCTCGGAATTCCGCGTTACATCCCAGCATAGACGCATGCCCTCTCGGTTGGCTAAACCCACATTAAGTCAGATTGTATCTACCGCTGCGCAGGGCAGCAACTGACGCCGGCGAATCTCTTGCAAGCAGGTTTGCTTCTTGTGGTTGCACCAGGGCGTTAGCCGGTCAGCGCGGAATCAGTGACAGTCACCTATGCGTGCAATTATTAGTGGACCACATTAATGCGCATTGTTTGCCAGATTATCTATATCGTACGCCTTGCCTCTCGCGATCAACAGACCTAGGAAATGTAACTATAGGGAGCTTACACATCTGACCAATTCCCGATTTGCAAGAAAAGTGCGCGCTGCACGAATAATTCGCGCCCATTACATGGACAACTCTGACGACGATCAGCAACCCTGGGCTGTCGGGTGGTCGGCCGTCGGGTTCCCGTGCGGACAAGCAGTCGGGTCCAGGCGGAATCTAAGGCTGAGACTGCTACCAGATCCTGTGAGCACACTAATTCGGGCGCTACGCAGTTCAACCTCAGTTCGAGCAGGATTGCATCGTTCGTTAGGTCAAAAAAGCCGAGTCACTTTGGATGTGGAGGAGAGAAGCGTCTCGAGGAGGATTTAAGCTGAGACTAGGCGTTAGTCGAAAAAATGCTTCACCCGGCTGGATCACTGCTACAGACTTCTTAATTTTCAACGGCAATAGTGGGTTTGTAAGGCCGTCGTCGATGACTACATCGAGGTGAACTGCCTTAACTTGCTGCAAAGTTCTCGCCTCTAGCAGGAGCTGATAGAAAGGCTTGGGTCGCCTTGGGAAAGCAGCCGCGTATGTTTCAAGCGTTTTCACCAGGTGACCGGCGCGTTGGCATTTGAAGCATAGCATTGGTTGGTCTGGTTCCAGAACCACTCGGTGGACTTTGCAGACTAAAAACACCGATGTAGGGGTCTTTCCACTAGTAAAAAGGCTCCCTAAGCTGAAAATTAACACGTTCACTTGCACAAAATTGTAATATGAACTGATGAAGAATTTTTTTTTGGTGATTTTCAGCTGATAAATAAATTTTTTTTAGTGATTTTCAGAATCTTTTCATCGGTGAATGCCAACGGGAATGTGCTCTAACAATTTCAAACGGACCACACAGCAAACTCCGTACTGGGGTATCTTAGAGGGGGGGATAGCATAGCCTGTCGATCAATCTCATTGAAATTCATTCCTTAGATCTCCAAGCTATTTTGCTTCACACATAGTCGTTCTCCAAGTCGACCGACTCGGAGATGTGGCAAAGCATCGGAGTTCTCAAAAACGTCGCTTTGAGACGGGCCTTTCTGCGCTTTGTATTACTTACTCGGCTACATGACACAAAAAGGCCACACGACCAGGCTTCAATACAAGCACAACCAGTCGTTGCTTATTGAAATGTATTTTTATGGATACCAACAAGTACTTTGTGTCTGTGCATATATATATATATATATAGTTTAGCAAAATATTGTATATATATATATATATATATATATATATATATATATATATATATATATATATATATATATATATATATAGTTTAGCAAAATAATTGATTGGCATCAGTAATGCATATAAAATCTTATAAGAGCGACGTGTGGATCGAAATTTTGAGTCACGAGAACATTGAGCGTTAAAAATGGCTCAATCAAATGTGGCGACCTCTTAGATATAACAGAAAAAGGGGGAGGGCAATAATACAATACAACCAATGACAACGCGAAGCAAAGTCTCGGTAAACGCCGATTTTTTTGGAGACTGCAGATATCCACTAACCTAATACTATCTACAAAAACATATTCGCGTTGAGAACTGACCTGCTCCTTCAACTGGTTGGTGCCAAACGCGAGCCTCTCAGCGTACAGGTCTCTCTCGACTTCGACTTTGTGTAGTGTCCGCTTGAGATCGGTGTTTTCTCTTTCCAGCTGGCTCAGTTGCGCTTCCATCTCCAGCTCCAGGTCCTGTCAGCCACAGCACCGTACGAACGAACCCAATGTACTTAGACAAACCCTAAACATTCATGCGTATATAAATATATAATATATATAGTACTTTTTCAGCGAATAAGCGCTTTCATGTCTAAGTTTAAATCAATAACAATAACAAATCAGGGTAACATTAATTATTCATTTACTATACAGGATGCGACATAAAATTAAACAGCATAAATACACCGGAGAATACTGACGGTAAAGAATCAAATTAAAAAAAGATTCAAGGTCAAAATCTTTAAATAATCATTGCTTAGAGATCCTGGGTATTGGCGCCATTTAGCGTAAAAATTCAAATCTATAGTTCCAAAACTTTAGCTCAGAATAGAAGCTATATATATATATATATATATATATATATATATATATATACATCTAATACAAGACATGGTCGTTGTGCATATTGTAGAGTATGAAAAGGGAACAGCATTCGTGTGCGACGTCATCGATAGCTTGTTGAAGGGTTCTACAAGCAACATCTGATTTAGCCAAGCAGGAGCCCCTGAGACCACACGGTAGTAAATAGCGACTTAGGATTTAATACTGGTAGAATCAAACGTCCCATCTGTATGCAGGACTTGTACAATTGAACTTTGGTAGCTGGTAGCATAAAAACCTAGTCTAATTGGTTCTGTGGTGTTACACAACCAGATGATTTTATCATTTTCTCGATTTGGACCGACGAAAGGTAAGTAACGAAGAAGACGTACACGTGATCCTTGCTGGAACTCCTCGAATTCGCTCTGCGTTTCCTCAAATCGAGCCTTGTAGTACTCCATCTCGTCACGTAGAGATGAAAATGTTCGCTCTACGGTCGCCATGCTGCAGGATGCACGTCTGTGTTGGCGTTAACACCTCACCCTTCCGCCTATAACGGCACACGAGTGCAGAAGAAAGTGCATGCACACATGCAGTTTGTCATTAGACGGCATTTGGCGTGTTAAAATATTTTAACAATTCTCTAGAGAATAATTGTATACATATAGCATCACTTTCTATATATATATATATATATATATATATATATATATGAAAGAAATTCAGTTGCGCAGCGCCTAGCAATACTGCTTTCGTAGGTCTATGCAGTTATCCGTGATGCAAATTGCAATGTTCATAAAAGCATAAAAACATCTTCATAGATATACAAACAAATTATTCATATGAATTATTTTACTGTATAACAATTATACGAGACCATTAAATTAACGCAGAAATTTGACATGAGACGATCAACAATATTACGTCCCTCCGACGAACAAGCCAAAATTACACGTTTGCACACTTAACACGTGTTAAACTATAGATACAACTGCCTGCTCGAAACATACAAATCTCAGCGTCCAAAAATATCAAATCAAAATATAACTGACTACAACATAACCGACATTTAAAAACCGCGACTACTAGAACTACAACTATGATTATTGTTGTTGTTGCCACCAGAAGTCCTATAGCGGCGCTACCTATATAGGTATACGCGACAGAAGCCAATTACAACTTAACATTTCGACATATTCAACCTCAATGTCATTGTAGGCAACAAGGTCCAAACTATAAATTCTCACAGAGGCGCTTTAAAAATATGCAGTTCACTCACATACGCATTCACATTTGATTGTTCGCAATTGTTGTAAATCGCAATAATCAATTGTTGGCGAATACGTCCACCTGTATAGCAGCGTTGTTAGATATTGTAGGCTTCACTTAATTAAAGACGGGGGTGTCAGTCACTAACCAGCCAGGTGGTAAAGTCCATAGGTCATCGCTCAGAAATGTTCTGCATATTCGTTTTATGAGCTAGGCATTCAAAATAAACAGTCATAGAGGTGCGCCCTAAGTGGTTTCTCGTATGTGTTTTGTTTTGTGAACCACGCGTTTTTCATAGTAATCTACCTTGCTGGTTATAGCTCCTGTCGCTGTTGCTAACAAAAGAGACTATGATCCACACATTGTAGACGGATTCAGAGAGAGAAAGTCCTTCTTTCGACGACACTCTTCTTCAACCATTACATTATTACTACGGAAGCAAACGGACTGTAAAGGTGGAACCAAAGGCGCTTCCGATGGGTGACTAAAGTGCCCGACTAATAAATGCCTTAATGTGTCGTCGTAACGGTATCATGTATGGTAGACCAATCGCAGCGGTCGGTGAATAGTGTAAAGAGCGCCGGTCAAAGTTGCTCGTTTGTTACACCTCTTATAACATCTGCTATCATTGTCTCATGTAATATCGTCATCGTTAATGCTTCGTGGCGTCGCGGTCGCTAACGCTATCATCGCTAGGTTGCTCGCAGATCAACCACACATATGAAAATCTATATTTCTTCAGCCTTCTTTGATCGGGACCAGATGTTGCGCGTACGTTTACACCAGCTATTGTGTTTCTTGAAGTTTCGGCACAGCAAAGGAAAATCAGCAAACAGGGCCCTGAGTGTCGTCCGCCGTTCGAGACTCGAGGAAGGTCACGAACTATGCTTGGCCAGAACGGGGATGGCAATGACGCTGATGTGCACGATGCGTGCGATAACTGCATCATTGATTGGTTCCCACTTGCTTTAACAATGGCACCGACAGGCGCAACAATAACGCCATCAAAGCAAGAAGAACGGAAGACATTTCGCGATAACAACAAAGTGTCCGAACAACGGTGACTCCCCTCTTCGCTTGTTGTTCACGAATACACAACAAAAGGTTCCCTGTGTGACCGGATCTGTCTGCCCGCCGCGATGGCGCTAACCGCGGAAATGCAACACGGAAAATTTTCACGCACTGGGTACGTGAAAATCGTGATAATACGACGACAACGATGACAACAACAACGATTGCCTGCAGCCACTACTACTCTCAGTTCTCCAAAATACGTGAAGCATGGTTATTTCGTATTACGGTTAAGAATAGAAGATTACAATTAGAATTTTAGCCTTGCATCCCACTAATCAGCACTAGTCAGGCAAAATGCGAAATATCTACGGGTTAACTGACGTATAACCAAATCGATTATCGCCCACCAGGCCGTCGTTGTCACATGGAAGAAAATTGGCAGCACTCACCTAGCACCGGCCACAGTTAAAGTGCCCATCTTCGTCTCTCAGTTCTCCCGGGCTTCCCCTATATTCATTGACCACTAGTCTCGTCGTAAATGACAATTAATGATCATGATTGCACAATACATTTAGAGCGGCACGAATGCCGTCGGTCTGCATTTGCTATAGGAATGAACTGGATTTTCTTCAAACATAAGGCCGTTGTCAATAAAAAAAGCCACTCGCCAGCTGCGTGTTGTCTGTTTGACTGGGAGAGATCTACACCTAAGACGGGTACAGGAGAATCGTCGTTTCGGGACTCCGTAATGCCAGTTCTTCTCCGATAGCCATTAACTGGAATTAAGCGAGGAATGGACTTTGCAAATACGGCATCTTATAGTGACTGTGGCTCGTACTCTTGTTAACAACATCACTGACTCATCGTCGTCGTCGTAGGTCGCGGTTTCCTGCGTTATTTGTGCCGCGCACCGAGTTTTACGTACGTCATACGACGATTCAACGATTGTACCAAAAAAGAGGAAGTCGCAAGCCTGATCGGCCTAAATTCATATCGATATTTGATCTGGAGCAAATGTACGAAACATTGTACGCAAACGTTACGCCTTGCAGATGTGAAGTGGTGGAATTGAGCATGAGCGTCGTCATGCAAAACAGCTTAATGACGGTCTTTTCACTGTTCCTCATAATGTAATCACGGCATAGGCGATTGGTGAAGATATTGGAGACCAGTCGGCAAAATAACCGGGCCATAGAGTTGGCCTAAGATGCAGAGACATGAGCTAATCAATTATTAGTGCATGAAATACTAGAGAGAGCTAAACGATTAATCACTACGAATGACTAGCTCCCTGGCTGATAGATAGGTCACTGCCAAAGTCAATTCTATATATATATATATATATATATATTAGCATGCAACGAGCACACAAGCCGCTGCACAACAAACATTTGAGTCTATTCGAGACGCACACAAATCTACGTTGGTTTTCTGTGGAATTCCCAATTTCCCGGCGTCCAGGCGTCCCGACTCGCATTATCAATTGCAGTGTATTTGCTCTATATTTGTCAGCTAACCTACACCTGACGCCACTCCCGCAATTACCATAGCGCGCTAGGGATGGAAACAGCAGTGGCAGCAGTAAACACAACGAATCACCGAAGCAGTCACTGTGGTCAACGAAACCGAGCGTACGCTAACAGTACCCAATAAAATCAGCAATAACCAGAATGAACATGTACACGGATGCAATCACCTGCAACGAGCAACAACAACGACGCATTAAACGGACGACAAGCTTTTAGCATAAACATAACTCAATAGCTATACATGAATCTGATGGCAGAAGCATTTCAGAAAAAAAGGAATTTCTTCCTGGAGGCAGAATCGTGGTTTTGAGCGCTCTATATTTTGACTTCTAATAAAAAAAATTGCCTCATTGACTTTCGCCGTTTATCGCTTCACATCCAAACTGGTATTACGTACATTATTGTAAACGCAACTGATAAAAAAAATTATATATATATATATATATATATATATATACATATATATTCGGTGTTATTGCAAGAGCCGTTAATCAAATGTAGATAACTACCTGTTGCACAATCGCATAGCATGTGAATATTTTAATAACAATATTTGAACATTTTCGTGTGAATCATATATTTTAATATCTGGCATGAGATGGTCTATTAGATGAACATCAACATGGTCTTTCCAACGAAATGTTAATAGCGACTCAACTTGCCGAAATGGTCCAATACTACGCCATGTATATTTATTACAAGTAATACTTTTACCGTATATATCTTGATTTCTCCGAAGCGTTTTAGATGGGTATACTGACTAGTGGATTAGCTTCTGGTCCCTCTGGTCAACCTCAGGGGTCCTGTCTTGGACCAATTTTATTTTGTGTTTTTATTTTATATGTTTTTATTTAAAAATATGTTGCCAACTAGCATTACATTGTAACACCTAATATTTTTTTAAAACTCACACATTGTAAGATTTAATCTTTAAAAAAAACAGACAACTCTTAAAATAATACATATTCCACTGATTAGCCTCGAAAAGGAGCGCGAGATACTACAGAAGGGTATCAACGACGTATCACAATGGTATGAAGACAATAATATGACTATCTGTTCCAAAGTATGCTGCAATTTGTCTTAAACACCACACGAATGCATACTTGACGGTGAATTTGTACCATTGTAAACTCAATACAATCAATACTCAGTAGATACCACACGGTGCCCAGGTCATCACTAAAAGACTACGAATAATTCATTCAACGTATGACACGGTTTACTTGAGTGCCGCAACTTATTGCTGTGATTAATGGTAGAGCGCAGCGGCGCAGTGATAATATATCCCTGCTTGTGATGTTTGTACATCAAGCATTCCCGACATCTCTCAAAAAAACAAAAAAGACTATCTACAGAAATCTTCTTCTACACACAGCAATCATCGATTCATATACCAGCACCGAGCAAGATGGCTTAGTGGCAAAGACTTTGCCTTGCATTCGGGAAGGACTGGGTTCGAGACCGGCCACTCTTATATTGGTTTGCATAGTTTCCAATTTAGACAAGGTAAATGCGAAAAGAGTGGATTAAAAATTAGCCATGACATAAAAAACCGTACACGGGCATTAGCCTTACGAAAAAAAAAAGTATCGACAATCAGCGCGTACGGCAGCGCGTTTCACAGCAACACCTAACAGTTTGACATGACGTGCTCAACACTTGCGCAAATAGTAACAATGAATCGGGTCACGAATACATGCATATATATATTTTTGTTCGTTTCGTAGCAGCAGCAACAACAACAACAACAGTGGCAGCGACGGCAAACAAGAGCAGAACTGTAACAGTGCAACAATTGATGAATGATGACTGGTGTTCAGAACACTACTGCCGCTGCTGGTGGCCGGCAGCCCGTCCGTTTGTCGAGCGGCTAGCCGCAAGCACAGGTTACTAGAATTGTTGTTGTTGTTGTTGTTGTTGTTGTTGCGGCTGCTGTTTTCCGCCCAGCAAAACCTTCTCTCTCCGCCTATGTAATTCTTATTGTTTGTGTACCTTCTTACACCGTTTCACCTGGACGAATACCTAGTCCTTTTGTCTTCTGCTGATTTCCCACAGCTGGATGCGCTGCAGCTGTTGCTAATAGCTTAGCTGCCGTTGACAATTGACGGCAGCCGGCAACAGCTAACACCAACCAAGCGACACCTCCGTTCACAGCCAATAGGGAGAACAGCTGGATGGCCAGAGAGGGGGTGCACGAAGTATCCACTTCATTTTCACCCTCTTCTGCTGCTGTTGCTGCTTCTTCTACTGCTGCTTGTGAGGTCAGCTGCAACGCTTCGCTGAACAACAGCGCCCGAGCGCAGCGACCGGGACACGGCTTGAGAGATGCAACACTACCAATATTGTCGATGTTAATATCAAACCATCAAAGCCTTTATAGTCACTTCGATAAGCTCAAGCACCCCGTCATACAATTGAGGCAAACGAATCGAATCAATAGGCACAACAAACACATATATATATATATATATATATATATATATATATATATATATATACTACTGTTCCAAACTTTTTAGAATGAAATTCAAACATTTTCTAATTTACCCTTTTTATTGAGTAGCGGTATCGTGTAGGGTGCACACCATTGGCCAGATGCGAGAAGACGGACCCAACATTCTTTGACGGTCACTAAATCTGGGCCAAAAATCCGACGGGCTTTTCGACATCATGGCCAAACACGAGTGCTGTTGATTGAGCAAACGCGGCGCCAATTTTGCTAAGAGGATAGCTGAACACTACCTAAGCTGATCCACAATGCCTCCGCTATCTCCCTAATATTCACTCGTCTATCTGTGGCAAAGATTTCCCGCAAATAAACGAGTGAGCATTGTGGAGGTTTTGCACGTTTTCCTCATCAGTTGCGGTTTTTGGGCCATCTGAACTAATTCTAAGTTTCGAACAACTTAGTATATATATATTTTTTTGTTCCGTAAGGCTAATGCTCGTGTGTGGTTTTTTCATGTCATGGCTAATTTTTAATCCACTCCGGCATTTACCTTGTCTAAATTGGAAACCATACAAACCAATTTAAGAGTGGCCGGTCTGGGTCTCGAACCCAGTCCTCCCAAATGCAAGAAAAAGGCTTTGTCCACTAAGCCATCTTGCTATATATATATATATATATATATGCAACTTACGTGAGCTCGAGGTAACAAGTAGCCATCTGTCTTTGTAATGAACAAATTAGGCGCAAACAGGTAACCCCAGACTTCCGACGGCTTTAAAGTAAAACGAAATTCAACAGGTTACCTGATCCAAAAAAGTGCATTCAGCTGCAGAAGATACGGACTGTAACCAAACGATATTGCTTTACCGCCTTTAATGGACATACTCAAAAATAATGACAAACGGGTTTTAGTACAATTCGTGAGTGCGAACCTCATTGATCACTTTTTTGAAGTACGGCCGAACAATCGCAGAGGCCACATTGAGGAGAGGGTCATACAAGTGTAACTAAGTCCCATCAATTATGACTAGTCTCGTGAACAAAGAAGAGCAGTCCTGATCGAATTTTGTCAAAAATACTCGAGCCGGAAATACCCGCGCCTCTTTTCGGTCTGTAATAAATCACGAGGTACCCACAGAACAGTTTTGTTTTCGTCCAAGGGTGTCGTGAGCGATCCGGCGTGAGTTTTCGTCAATCGCAGCCTTGACACGAGGCACATTTTCCTCATCCATTTCTGTTTGCAGACTGAATGGCAAAGCTTATTGAGAACTTCCAAATACGCTCGAAAGAATCCAGCTTCCGTAGTTTATGTAATATACAGAGAAAATCCAGGAGGAAAAAACTACAACACTCCGTGACAAAAGTACGGAGTTTGTGTTTAAAAGAGGCGGGCGAAAGAAGCTATTTGCAACCAAGTCGCATAGAGATAACGTGATGGACGAATGATCGACGCAGTCAAACGCCTTGCTGACATTCACAGCTATGGTGAGACATGCGTTACCATGCTCAACTCTTTCAAGTATGCTTTGATATATAAAAGCATTAGCACTCTTAGTCGAACTAGCCTGGCCCTAAGTTGGAGGTAAGACAACTCTCCCGGAGATAAAAATGAATGGCGTCCACATGGGCCAGCTAGGATAGCTGTAGCAAAACACAGGAGCTCAGAGAACTTAGTAAGGTGCTAAGATTAATTTAGTATATCCGCCTGACTATTGACGTAGGCCCTTTGCTTAAATGAGAACCTATCGTGCATTCTTACAGAAATGAAAAATAGCCTCACTGATTGAGATATTAAAGACGTGAGTAATAACAAAGGCAAACACAAATACAGTTTACAGGACCCTTTACATCCGCTTGACATTATCCAATATAAAAATATCTTTATTGAGAAGGGAGTATTAAAAAGGTTACATATTTCATCATGCTTACGTGAACGGCGGGTTAAGCGCCAGGAAATGCGTTACAGACAACAGCAACATTTGTTATTTCGAGAGAATGGACAGACCACTCGACTCCGCAGGTTAATCGCCTAATAACAAAATACTCTAAAAGCTGTTTTTTTTAAAAAAATCGCTTAAAACGGCGTATTTCAATGTAAAGTTTGAAGTTATTCACGTAACGGTTTCAACGTTACATACAAGACGTGTGTAACGTTGAAGCCTGAGAACACTGCCTAGGTCTCTAGCAAATATGGCATATATCAGAGGGCCTATACAGGAGCCTTGCGAGATCCTGATGTGTACCGCCCGCTGTCCGATAACGAGTCTTCAACCTTCACCCTAAATCTTCTATGCGGCACTAGATAAGCACTACACCACATGTCTACGCAGGACATTTTATCCAGTAACAGATTGTGGTCAACTCTGCCAAAAGCGCGGGCGAAATAAAAATGTTATCTGCACAGCCATGGGATGACACATTGCGCGATAGGATTGTAGCTTTTCGGCTAAATATAGACAACATATTACCATCGCCACAAATTTTCACCACCTGCCAAAACTCCAGTCACCCAGCGATATAAGAGCACTAAAGAAGATTTTGCAACACATGACGAATTCTCAAGCTGGTCAACTGCAAGTCGTCTGACCGTTCCACACAAACACACGTGCGTATGTATATAAGCAATGATGCATACACAAATATTCTGACAGCAACAATAATTTAATCACTAGCTTATTGTCCGTCACCGCAACGACAAGGCTTCATCACCATACGACCAGTCACAGTTGTTATACAGCCTCAGCTGCCCCAGGCGCCGCCGCCGCAGCAAAACAAAGATATCTAAGTAACTATGGTGATTGTATGCATCAGTGTCAAATGTATGATATGAGCTCATCATAGCGTCACAACTGATCTACCCCAGTGTTGCGTAGTCGTGTAGTAGTCATCTGCTGCTGCTGCTGCAACGATAGGCCTCGAGCAAACAAGGACAAACGAGAATCACACACAACAGCATAGGCGACTTGACGTTCAGCTTTTTCGGACTTCATATCGACGAGGGTTGCGGCCGTGGCTGAGACTCCGGAATCGGTCGGTTGTCGATCGATCGATCGACCCTGCTTGACCGAGCAGTGGGTGGTCCCCACCCAAATCGAATGGATCGACTCGAGCAAACGCCAAATCGATGTTCACAGTCATAACAACAATAATAGCATATACCTCTATGCTTACTCACTACATGCATGCATAGGTACAAAAAAATAAACTTAGAATCACGTATGCGAACTTGGCTTAACAGATATATAATGTAAACCTTATCTAAGTGTTGTATATGGCGCCACTAACCTAATATTACAAATTACCACTCCTCAGTCAAAACAGCTGCCTCCTGAGGCAGCCACTTTGGCTGAGAAGTGGTATCCTCCTACAAGGTGGATCAAAAAGTTCTTAGCATGTAATACAAGCAATACACGGACAAAGACCACGTACGCTTTACCGTTCTCAGTATAGTCTCCCGAAGCTTAACACATCGGGTCCAACGATCTTCAATAGCCTTTATACCACGAGCAAAATATGCACAATCTTTAGTCCAAAAACACTAATCTCCGGCGCATAACTGATGCTCTAATACCTCCATCCTGACAGAGATACTTCTTAATGATTCCAAACAGGTAATAGTCGCACAAGGCCAGGTCTGGAGAATGCGGGGGTTGGGTATTACCCCCAATTATCGCTCCTCCTGTAGAAAAGTAGTCAATTGACATAATACCTTTTGCATCTTAGAAATTGTCGCCAAAACCTTTCTAGTCGAAATGTGCCTCTTTACCCTGATGGAAGGTTTTTGGCCGCGTGCTAGTGGCATCTTCTTGTTTTTTTTTTTGTGGTGGAACCAGGTTTCATCAGAAGTTACGTCAGCCCAAAAATGCTGCGCATTTCGTCTCAAAAGTTCCAAATTACTCTCTGAAATTGACACGCGTGTCAATTTTTGCTCAATTCTTACTCAATTCTAAAATGAATTTAGTTTGGTTTCCGTTGCAGTTAAAGCCTCAAAAAATGCAACTCAAAACCAATCCACATAATACTTCTTGTCGTTAATCCCGAAGAATGTCTCTTTCTGTCGTTGTAGTCGCTATGGCTTTTTGAACTTGCAGAGACGCAATGCTACGAACTGTTTCATCCACCTAGTATTTGCTCATTGCTTAACTGGCAAGCAGGCAAACAATGCTAGGATCTGCTTGACAAATGACGACACTGAAGCGTGAAAGGACACAAGAGCTTAATCGGGAAATTCCACGCGTTACGCGACCACTCAACGAAAAGTCATAGATTATCGATCACGATCCAGTTTGTCAGCGTCTTCCTGTCTACTCACTCCCCTTCCTTCCGTTGCATCGAATCCAACCTAATCCAACAAATCCGTCGAGTCAACGGCCAATCAATTAGCCAAGCAAGGTCACAATGATGATTCTTTACGCACAACTAATGAATAGAAATATTATTCCTATAAGGCGATGATGCTAATATATCGATAGTGCTAAAGTTGTCGTTGTAAAGATACATAGCGTACACAAACCGCTAACGTCCTTCCTATGTTAACACGGGAGCCTATGGGAGTCCGAAATCGGGATCGATATGGTACATTCGTGTGGTTGTCCTATAGACGTGACCGTTATACTAAGTCTTCAAGTTATTGAACGTGAAAGTTAGAAATGTGAATATGCCAGAACCCTAATTTTGCGAACTGTTCGGTATCTTAATGAGACTATTTGCCCTCTTGTAGCTAGTATGAGTATCTTTCAGACGGAGCATTTTTCAGAGCATTTTCTGCTGAATATGACATCGTGTCATGTTTCTCCACCGAATAGCTCGTTCACCCGCAATGGCACTTTTTGTGAGCCTCTGCATTAGTATAACAGATAGAAATTTCACTCAAACTTCTAAACTAGACCCCCCCCCCCATTCATCATCGTTTCTCATGAACTTTAATTACTATGACTAATGATTATTTTAGCAAGTTCTACCAACCCATAAAAAATTAAAACATAATATATATATATATATATATATAAACACATTTTTTTACTGTGAATGTCTAGAAGAAGCACACCTAAATAAACCGCATTTGTACTTTTTTTTTGCATCTTGCATTGAAAATGTGCTTGTGTCGCGCAGGGATTGAACCGCCAATTTTCATGTCAGAGTTGCCCGCCATCATCTCCATCCTGCACTGTTGGCAATGCATCGATACAATATATAGAGTAATTAATTGGACAAACCGCTTCTCACTGAGCATACTCAGTATCTCTGAGGCTAACGATTTTAGCTATTAAAACAACACAGTTTTAACGCCGTACAACACTCTTCAAATGGCCTAAAATGTTCGGCGTCATGGGGTGTAGCTATTTCGCTGCTGTCGAGCGAGCAAATGCCATTAGCACTCAAACGTTACCTAGTGATCTGCTGCAAAAATGTGTAGGATATAAGGCCGCCAAGGTTACAAACGGCCTCGTTTCTCTTTCTAGCTCCGGCACAACAAATACGGCGAAACGAAAACGCTCGAAATCGTTTCAGTCGTGCCAATAGTATTAGTGTCGTTCCAAAAGTAGAAGTAGTAATAGTAGTAGTAGTAGTGAGTTAGCGGCACTGTGTGACATAAAAACAGAAAGCTAATGATTACATTTGTCGTATCAACCAACCAACCAACCAGCCAACCGACGAGAACAACCAAACACAGCAAACGACGACGACGACGACGAAAACCTCAACGACGAAACGTCCATTGGCGCTCCTCCGATGCTCTGTATTGTTCCACCTTGAGGTCACGGCGTATACAGACAAACAGACAGAGCGCGATACAACGACAGACGACGACATATGGACACGTAGATGAATCAATAAGTCATCAATAGATAGCGCAGAGACGATACGCGTTTAGCGGCGCCGCCACCACCACCAGCAGCAGTGGCAAGCAGAAATGCGCACACAGAGAGCCTCGCTCATTCTGTCGCTGCTGTCGGCTGAGACTGCCTGCATTTCAACGAACTCGAAGCGAGTAGAACAAGATTGCTGATGCTACGAAATGGCTTGCAGTGATCATATGCCTGTCGTTGCTGTACAGTACAAGGAAAGCGAGCAGGACTGGTGGTAGTTGAAAGTTGAAAGAGACAGGGGTGTCACAATGACAATCGAAGTGGTCATCGAGTATTAGTACTAAGTAAGAATCGTACGATTCTGTCATACGAATCGTCTCCTGTTTCGAACGCAGGATGATCCTGAACAAGGCCAGCGTGTGCGTTTCATCTCGAACACAAACACAGCCAGCTACCAGCTACCAGTCGTCACAATCGATAATGATATAGAGACAGCTATAAAGAGAAGGAAAGGGAGAGGGAGATGCAGAACTAGTTGGTCATTGTTCCGTTCGACGCTTCGTAGTAAAGTGATTTGTTGTCATTGAATCAATATCAGTCATTGCTGAATCACCCACACTCACCACAACGATGAGCCCAATTCTCGTTATGGAGTTGATCAGCCGCCGAGCCAAGCTAGCTTACAGAAGAACAAGCAGAAGAAGAAGAAGAAGAAGAAACGAAGACACCCTCACTCGCACTGGGTCAACACACTGTAGAGACGCGGTTCAGCAGCAGCAGCAGCCGTAGTTGATTGTAGCTGATGATTGATCTAGGCCGAAGCATTGGCCACGGCAGAACAAGTGGAGACGGCCACCGATCTCTGATCTTTCAGGCCCCGTCGTGTTTCGTTTCAACTGGTTGACATTCGTCCGCTGTCTGTCTATCTGTCTGCTGCTGTCGATCTGTCTTTGCTTCACTGATTCACTTCACACTGATACTCTGCCACTGTCGTCCACGATCACCTCCATCACCATCACCACCACCACCACAGCATCAACAACAATTGCAACAACAATAAGAACGACAAGAACAACAACAACAACCACGACCACCACCACCACCAATAACACCTGAGACTGGGGAGGTCGCCAATCGAAGAACCCGCACAGCAGCAGCAGCAGCCGCCGCAGTCGAGCTATTTGTTCCACCCACAATTTAGCAGCAGCAGCCACCACCACTCACTCAGCTGTTTGTCGTTGTTTCGACCGTTGTTGTGCCTCCTTGTTGATGACGTCTGACGACCATCGAGCAGAGCCAGTTCCGTTCCGCCGTTTGATCGTTGTCCCGTTCTTTAGCCGTCGTCGTTGTCGTTGCTGTTTGTCGTCATTTCATCCGCCTTTAGTAGCCTTACCTCCTCTCCTCTCTGATCGTCTGCTAGTTGTTGTTGTTGTCATCATCGTCGATTTGATCGACCTTAGTGGCCTTTCCTCCTCTCCTCTCTGATCGTCTGCTAGCTGTTGTTGTTGTTGTTGTCATCATCGTCGATTTGATCGACCTTAGTGGCCTTTCCTCCTCTCCTCTCTGATCGTCTGCTAGTTGTTGTTGTCGTTGTTGTTGTCATCATCGTCGATTTGATCGACTTAGTGGCCTTTCCTCCTCTCCTCTCTGATCGTCTGCTAGTTGTTGTTGTCATCATCGTCGATTTGATCGACTTTAGTGGCCTTTCCTCCTCTCCTCTCGGCTCGTCTGCTAGTTGTTGTTGTTGTTGTTTGGTTGGCGTCCTGTCTGGCCGTCTGCTTGTCGTCTGCTGCTGCTGCTGCTGAATGTGCAGACCGCTGTTCAATATCTAATTGCGAGCGTCTATTGGCGTCTGCCCGCCAAATAGCCCGCACACTACAAAGGTCGATCAATATCATCATTGAATGATGTGGGAGCAGGAGCAACAACAGCAGCGGCAGCCGCCGCCACCACGGCAAACTGGTTGGGGTCGTTTTCAGGAAAATAGTGGCTGATCATCTTCTGATGAATGAATTATGATGCTAATGACAAGACTGACGTTCGAGAGCCATCAACAACAGTAGATATTCGTTGACACTTGCGTGGCCGGCCGTCAACCTACCATTTGAAGCCGTCTGCGGCAATAACTAAGCCAGCCGCAACGACGAAAGGGCCTCCATCAATGATTGCGCCGTTTTCGCCGACTCTGGATGTTTAGTGAAAATGCGTAGAAGCACTCGAATTTTACAGTAGATTATCTCGACCTAAACGTTGATCAAAGCCCACACCTATCTATGATCTAGCCCACTCAATAATCCGATGTTTGATGGCATAGGCTACATGAAGCCGCAGACAAGATAAGAAAGGTTGAAAACTGTGACGCCTATAACACGCAAGCTATGGTCATTCTTGCGAGAAATGACGAATATTCTGATGCACCCGGATCATATAAGTAATTTTTGAGGATAGTCTCTGAGTCGAACAGGCTTTAACAGGTAAGGAACCTCAATAATGAGTTACGAATGCGGCTAAACTTGAGTAAAACTTTTGCTGCTGAATTTTGAAGAGCAGATGCTTACAAAAGATTGCCTCCAAGTTAGGGACAGGTATTCCTAACAGAATCGTTTCAGAAGCCATATACGATAGAGACAGCAATGAAATTTCTACAACTGCTTTCGGAGCACTATCGGGGTCGTGCGGGAACAGTTTCGTAACAGTTTTTAGTTAGCAGACCGTTATTGGCAGAGAAACTGAGTCTAGTTTTAGAAGAAATGCCAACTTAGCTACGAAAAAAGTATAGGCTACGCTTTTGTAGGGCATTTAAAAAAGCTATATTTTACCGTTGAACAAACGACATAAGTGCGTGTGCACTATGTGCGTGTCATGTAAACTAAACATTGGCAAACACTAAAACAACCACTCATCCTACTATTCTAAAATGGATGGTAGAGGCTGACGTGAGAGAACTTGCAACTTTGGCTATCGCAACACCGAGCTTCTCCTGGCAGGCTTCGAAAGCGAAGCATAGATACCGTGAAGTCTCTAAGCTAATCAGTTAACGTCACGATCGAGATGGAGCTGTGCAATGGTGTTATAATCCCTGTATTTGTGTTATTATAAGAACCCGGCAAAATGTATTTGCGTTATTGTAAGAACATGGTTAGGTGTTAATTAACAAACTATTAAATAGGTGAACAATTAACAAAGTGACGATTTTGTTTGCTATTGTTATTGGTTATACGATCATTAGAACTGACAATCATCAATAATCGCTTGAAGCGATCATTATATATGGGTTCAAAGAGCATTTTTGTCGTGATTCGAATCGCTTTGCAATTGCCTATTTTAGTAAGTAATGACGAATTTTTAAATAGTCGCGTTCAAATTGTATCATTTTCGTTGTTTATTGCATGTTTGAGCGATATTATTCCAGTGACTCCTATTTGTATTACGTGTTATTTTTCATCGTTCTTCTACCGATGACAACACCCAGAGCAGACCTGGTGAGGTAAATAATGGTCGATGATGCGAACCGCGCCGAAGCTATTTTCACACCGGTCGGTTTGAAGCCGCATTCATCCATCTTTTCAGCCACCGATTGATTCACAACACTTAGCTGCCGGCTCATGTGGAGAGTCAGGACACAGAGGCACCAGACACTCACACCCACCCACCCAACCACCCACCCACCACTCTCACCTGACTCACCTCACCGATTTAACGCCGTTCAGGTTCCGATCTGGCTCTCGATGGAGTGATCCATCTCTGTCTATGTCTATCGTCTGTCCGGTGTTTCTTGTTGTTCTGTCTGGTGGTTCGACGCGCTCTTCTCGTGAACGAATGGTTTAGGCGTCGCGTCTAGGTCCGACGAACGGGGAGCGGGGTGCAGAAGGAGCAGCGCAGAACAGAGCAGCAACCATCAACAGTTGCATAGACAAACACACAGATAAACAAACAGATCAACATTCAAACAGACAGACAGAGAGCAGGCAGCTCTAGACGACAAGATCGACCACCACGACGACGACGACGGCAGCCGGCCGGCACATAGCCGAAGCTTCAAGTTGAAAATTGGCGCCAACGGCTGGGTGTAATGTGGTGGTGCCAACGGGCGTTGCGTCCGCCATCTTGAGGACATGTTCTGCTGCTGCTGCTGCTGTTGCTGTTGCTGCTTCGTCTAGGCCTCGCGCCTTGGTGGAGTTTTGCTCGTTTTTCGGCATTCGGTGGCCGGCCGTCGTTGACCGGCTCGACCTGCGAACGGTGAGTCACGCCGAAGTGTCAACTGAGCGACACGGCAGCGTCGTAAGGGGAGGCGCGGCGCGACAGACAGCTCGCCAAATCATCGTAATCCACCGGCTTGGATCCACCACCATTCGAGCCAGCCATTCGAGCCAGCCAGCCAGCCACGACCACTAACTACTACCGTCATCATTGATTCTAACTCGTTGGACTCACTGAGACTGACCTATCTTTCGATTTGGCCGTCCTGTCTGTGTATCGGCATCTTACTCTCAACCTCTCGTCTCAGCTCTTTCGATCAGTCAACGACGACGACAACGACGACAATTGGCCTGACCATCGGCCGGCGCGCCTCATCCATTCATCATCATAATACTGTGTGCGTTGTGCTATTTCTACTACCAGGACTTCTATCAGTGCTGCTTGTTCTGCTACATGGAATGTGACTCAAGTTCTTATTGTTGTTGTTGTTGTCGTCGTTGCTGCTGTTTTTGTTGTCGTTGCAATACCACATTATGTGTATCTATTGATCTATCTTTGCATTAATTGATTTCTTGTTACCGCAATTATCATCGATCTCTCTCTCTCTCTCGCTTTCACTCTCCATGTGCTGTTTTGTCTGGATTGGCCAGTTATGAGCACGGCCGGCATCGTTTGCCAAGTAGGAACCTCAAAACTTCAACAACGTTAGCAGTAGTGGCGTGCCGACGGGTAGTAGATGTGTCGTGAAACAACAACCGCATGGCAAGACTTATAGAAAGAAACAACAATAAGAACAACAATGATGATTTTGTTGTCGTCATCTTATTTGGGCATTTCTTTCGTGCCGGTCATTCTTGCCATCAGGACAGTGAGTTAGATGTGAGTGAGATGTGAGTGAGTGTGCATGCATTTATCTGCATGTCGTTGTCGATGATGATGATGATGATTATGTTGTGGTCGATGTGGTGCATTGTACAGTTTGTCTGGACGAGCGGTCAGTAAACAACAATTCGATAGGCGACAACGACAGCGGCCGTTGCCTTTGTGCCATCCTTCTATGAAGAAACACAACAAGTCAAGTCGTGCATGAGTCGTGCAAAGCGGCCTGATTGATGACTGTCGGCATCATAGCGGTTCTTGCCGAACTAGCTAATCTTGCTTGTTTTCGTTGCATTTAACGGTGCTGGTGCGTTCTGGTGGTCAATCTTCTTTTTGTTCGTGCTCTTCCTCATGTTGTCGTTGACATTGTTTCTGTTGCTGTTGTTGTTGTTGCAGCAGCAGCAGCAGCTAAACAGTGCTGATTCGAGCCAGTACACATCGATCCACAACCAGTCGCAGCGTCCCTCTGCATGCGGCTGTTGAATTGTAGTTGTTGTGCTCAGTGATGATCTGCTGATGACTGTTTGTCACTTTGACGTAAAATATATTATACGCGCCTTCAGGTCTTCATGACTCGCATGCAGTCGACTTCATGACGTGCCGAGGACGGTGTGCGGGTGCCGGCTTACGCTTGACTCGTTAAGAAGCCAGTGCAAGTGTGTTCATTCCGTGTCCATTATTTGCCTTTCGTTGTCAGGCCTCGATGTGGCTGCATTGAATCACTCTCTCTCTCCCTCTCTCGCTCTCTCTCTCGCACTTCTCTCTCTTTGGGTCTCCTCCCTCCCTGGTGACTTTTCCATTCGAACCGGGTGCGTACTACGGGGTTTTGGTTCCAAGTCCTCCATCAGCAGCAGCAGGCGATAGGATGAACACGTGAAGGAAATCATGTGTGATCGGCTATACCGAGTGAACTCGGAAACTATTTATGTACATGCTATATATGTACGTGTGTACATGTGTGCACGTAATGAGGGCTATGCAGACTAATCCGAATCGAAGCGTGCCCGTCCCTATGCGTATATGGGTGTAACTGTACGTTTCATGAATGATTCTCGGAAACTCTATCTTGCGACTTGTCCTGAATGCATGATATGCGCTCAGAACAACCGGCGCAACAACCATTACTATTAACAAGCGTAAACGTTGTTATTCTTAGTTTGTTTGTAGATGAGTTGAAGTGAATAATGCATTGGAGCGGATTTCTGTCTTTCTTTGACCTCGGAGGAATATTTAATTTTACACGAGCTGGATCGTGTATGAGGGCGATAGTATATATATATATATATATATATATACAAGGGTAGATCGTCAAGTTACAGTACTTTAATTTTAAACATTTAATCGAATTTGCCAAATTGTTCCGATTTATTTAGCTTAGAAGCGCCAAATTTCGCGGCAATTGGTGGCGGCGTTCATTGTTTTAGTTTGGATCAAACAAGTGAAGAACACGAAGCTCGGTGATTTTTATGAAGCTCCGTTGAGCAACTAATCTGCATCAAGTGCTGTGTTAAAAACAAAATCGTGTATTCAAAAGTGGCGGATGTCACCAACTGCTTATACTGAGCAGGCAGTGTCCCGAAACACTGTGTATACGCGGTACTGTCGATTTCCCGACCGACATGAAAAGATCGAAGATGACCCCTGTTCCGGAAGGTGTCACTCGATGTCATGTAGGGAAATTTCCGAATAGAACCTTCAGGCGGTAGCAGAATACTCTGGAGTAATCACTCTCTTCAGAGAGTGATTACAGGAGACGACCCCCGGGTCTATCGAGCCCAAAGCCCAATTATTCCACTGGTGCTCCAAAGGGAGAGCAAACACCAAGGTTCTTTTGACTATTTTCTCGACCATAACAGACTCATCTTCCACAAAGTTTGCTACCTGGTTCTATAGTCGACAAGGAATACTACCGCAAAATTGCGAGGTCTGAACTCCGGATCCTCTATCACGATAACGTAGCGACGCACACATCGTTATTGATTTTGGGTTATTTGATGAAAGATTCGATTACTATATTTCCGCAGCCTCCCTATTCGTCGGACCTGGCTCCGCGAGACTCCTGTTCCTACGAACACAAAAATTTGAAGAGACGACGTTTCGAGAGATATTCGCAGGAGTAACTTGAAAAACGCATTTAAAACATGTTTCAAAGACTGGGGAAAGAGGTGGCACAAGTGCATTGCAACAAACGGGAGTTATTTTAAAGGGACTAAAAGCACTGGAAGATAACATAATTGTATTGATTTTTTATATTAACACCCAGGCTGGGCAAGTGTGTTTATGTTTCATCAGAGTGTTTCAATACAACTATAAATGTAGTGTTTTGCCAGTTCTGTTCTGGACCGAACCGCCGGCCATACCGTGGCGCAGTATCTGTCACATTTGTCCCGCATTGTTTGCTTCGACATTATATATATATATATATATATATATATATGTATATATATTTATCAGAACATTTCGATATGCACGAGAGTTGCCACTGCACGTTGGATCTCTAACGTTTGTGAGTGATGTTTTAATAAGTTAGTCAAGACGATCATCTCCCCGTCGTCATGTAGAGTGGTCCGACTCAGGACCATTGTCATCATGCATATTTGTCGTTTACGTAATTTCAACGCTCGGATATGCTCGCCGTTTTCCGTCACCACTGTGGTGTCCGCTGCTGATATGGAAGTGTGTTTGATTGTGTTCGTGTGTGTGTGTGTGGGGGGGGGGGGTTGTGAGTGTCATTTCTTATATTTAATCTCATCGTGTGCTTTTTCATCTACTGCTCCATGTGCGCGTGTCCGTGTTTGCGTTTATACTTTCGCGAAGATTCAATTGTTTGTTACAAGCGTCATCGAAAGCACCGCACTGCGGATACAGACAGCTACGGCGACTTGTTTGTCTGTCGGTAATGCCTGCCTGCCTGCCTGCGGTCATCATGAACGATGAACGAACTCCTCGCCCTCTTCCATTTCCTTCTCCTCTGCCTCCTTTAAGCAAGCAGCCTTTCCTCGGTTTTCGTCTGCTGCCTGCTGTTGCGGTTGGTGCCACTATTCTGTTTAGTCCTCGTGGGACGATGATGTTGTCGATGTTGTTGCTGTTGTTGTTGTCGATGTTGTCGATGTTGTTGTTGTCGATGTTGTCGATGTTGATCGCAGTGGATGGACATCATGGTCTTCTCGTGTATGTGTTGCGACGTGTCATTTGCTGCTGCTGCCGGCGCCGCCAGTGTTTTCCCAGTCGGCAGAAAACGGTTGCATATTCATTCAACGAGAAGCGATCAATTGAGCGGGCAATATGCACATAAAACGTACGATTAAATGGGACGATGTTCGCGGTGTTGTGGTCGCTGTGCCAGCAGCAGCACAGCCAGTATCTTGTCGGGGAAAATTCTCGTGTCGTCTCTTAGGTTGTGGCTATAGTACTGCTATATGCTGACTGTTCATAGAAACTGCTGTTGTCACTAGCGCTAACTTATGCTCGCGTCCGTACTGACGTTGGTAGGTTTATGGTTCATTCCCATCTCCGCTATGTATTTAAGGCATTTTTAAGGCTCGTCTCTTGTACTGTCTCATTGGCACCTTACTGACTGACTGACGGGCTGACTGACTGACTGAACAAATGCGCCATGCCCTTGCTTTCATAGCAAATGCATCTAGCTAGTGAAACTGTTACTAATACTATTATTGTAAATGTTTACTTGCAAATAACGCCAATCGTCTCATAGACTAGCGGCGCTGTCATCAGCCGGCACCACATCAAGTGCTTGATAAAGCTGCCGCTGCTGTTTAGTTGTTGTGCCTCCATTGTTGTTGTTGTTGTTATTAGTTTCGTTAACACTTATTACGATCGCTGTTTTTTTTTGCTCATAGGGCTTCGGTTATTTGAGTCATAGTGGCTAGAAACGGCGCTAATTAAAATCGGTTGAGACGGGCAAATACTAGTTTACTGTCCCACCTCGAGAAATAGAAACAGTCCACCTTATTTCGAATTTAGTCCTATTGTGTTAATACATTCATTCGGCCGCGTTACGAGATGATCGGAGTTGATGTCTTATTGATTATTAACAGTTCGAGCCTAAAGGAAGCCTGAAGCTAGAGGTTGGATTTTATTCAAGTGGACTTAATTTTAGACATAAATGTAAGTGCGCTAAGGAGAAAAACGCTCTGATCTGATATCTGGTACGACGGACAGCGCCTTTGGTACAATCGTTGGCCAATTGTCTCCGGTCCGTCGGACCGGAAGAGGTGGTGTGCTGTTGGTGGCCAGGTCGAGAGAGTTGTACGGCTGTTTGCGTTTAAGGCTGAGATTTACTGAGCGCGAGTGGTTTTGCCTTTGCGGTGGCTTATAATTGGCCTCGGTGGTCAGAACAGCAACGACAACAACAACAAACCGCCGAACTCGTGAACAAGCGAGTGATTCGCCGATTGTCTTCGTTGAGGGTTTCAGTCGGTGAACCGCGTCGCGCAGACGCATAACTAAATAGCGGACCAACGCCCGCCACGTGAACAGTTCGGGCAATTCACGGTATTATCGTAGCGTTGTTTATTTAACTGATGATACATTTCCTATTCGTTTTCCATTCGTTTGGCGGTGCGTTAACTTTTTGGTTTAAGTGTCGACGTTTTTTGCAAGCTTTGAGATTTGAGTAAGGTTAAAGAGACGATTAAGAAGCAAGCAAGCTGTTTGATCTAAGCACCACTCACCAAGCTCTTACAGACGCAGAGTTCCAATTTTTATTTGTACTAGCCGTGTTTTACAACGCAAAATAATGGACTTAAGCATATTTGCCAAATAGGACTCAAGTGCCGTAAAAGAACCGCAACGAACGAATCGGTCTCGCTATCAGTGCATATTGAGCGAATAATAATACACGCATGATTGCGCGCGTTTGTGTTCGTGTTCAGGTGCTAATGATTCTAACAGGCATGTGGCCATTTGCATTACTGGGTCACCACAGGACCGAACTGCTTCTAATTCTGTTCGGCTCTGCTTCATATATTGAATGATTTCATAAGCAGAAACTGCGCAGCGACAAGTATTTGCTGCAGGAGGAGCATCAAGTTCTAGATGAGCCCTTTGTCTTTTACTGAGTTGACTCAAGCAGAACTCGAACTCAATGTCACTTACTTTCATTTACGTTAATTTACCTGTACATACTCATGTAAACTGTACGCCTGGCCGATGCTGCTTTTGCGTACTTCACAGGCCCGTTAGATCAGATTCTTGCATTAAATCAGGCTTATTTGCGACAACCTGAGTATTTCAATATATTGCAGTTGCGAGACGCATCATCTGCACCGTGGGTGGCAGTTGTATTAGACAGTACATATGTTTACATGATGTTACAAACATTATTTAGTAAACTTTACTCAAAAAAAAAAAAAAAATATATATATATATATATATATAACATCTTCAATTCACTGTGTTGCAGTGCAGTGGAAAGGTAGAGCGAGCTCAGCAGCGAGGCAATTCGTCATCGTCATCATTCATGTAACCGTGCATCTTGTTGAAGCGGAAGTTTCACTCGTCGGTGAATGTTCAAAGGGAAACGCGAAGGCGGAGAGGCAAGTTAATCTCCTATATAGGAGCTTCCCAATACTCTTATTATTACATATAGGCTATATGTAATGGTCACTTATATATATATATATATATATATATTATACATATATATATATTTATATATATATATATATATATATATATATATATATTATATATATATATATATATATTATACTATATATATATATATACATATATATATATATATATATATATACATATTGTAGCCTTATATAATCTAACCGAGGCCATGACGGCTTTATTTACCGTGCAGGTGTTTATCGCCTGTCTTCGTGTGTGGAGCAAACGAGCTTAAGAAAGAGTAAGAGGTAGAGAACGTTTGTGAGGTCGTCGTGGTGTGGTTTGTGATCGGTGGCGTCGACGGCCGACGTCGGCGTCGTGGCGGTAATAATGGCGGGACTCGGCAATCAGGTAAGGTCCCCGAATAGCAAATCGCGGGTTTATGCCGATGTGAACTCGCACCGACCTCGCGAATACTGGGATTATGAAACGCACACAGTGTCATGGGGCAACCAGGACGACTACCAGTTGGTGCGCAAACTCGGCCGCGGCAAGTACTCCGAGGTATTCGAGGCCATCAACGTCACGAATAACGAACGCTGCGTTGTGAAGATCCTCAAGCCAGTTAAGAAGAAGAAGATCAAGCGAGAGATCAAGATTCTCGAAAACCTTCGCGGCGGGCCGAATATTATCACGTTACAGGGTGTCGTTAAAGACCCGATCTCACGAACGCCGGCTTTCATATTCGAGCACGTGAACAACACAGACTTCAAACAGCTGTACCAGACGCTGACAGATTTCGACATTCGCTACTATCTCTATGAACTGCTCAAGGCCCTCGATTTTTCGCACTCAATGGGTATGCTACTATTTCGAATTTTCTTTTTTTCGTCGTATTCGTCGCATTATTTTGGGAGGTGTTCATTAAAAATGAAGCATTGGGTGTGCTTTTGATTGTGTGCATACGTATAAATGTGCACGTCACTTTGTTTTGTGGAAAGAAAATATATTTGACCAATACATGGATTGTTATAGCGTTTGTTATGATTGCTGCATCGGTTCAGCTTCTGTTCCTATTCCAGACATTGTTGTTGTTGTTGTTGTTGTTGCTGCCGCTACTGATTAGTTTAATGCTGTGATTCTATAACGATCTGCAACGGTAATAATCGGGGGTAACGGTAATAATAATGTTCATTTATGTGCGATTGTTGGGTGCGGTAACGATCAACGTTCCTAAATAGGCATTATGCATCGAGACGTGAAGCCGCACAATGTGATGATTGACCACGAGGAGCGCAAGCTGCGTCTCATTGACTGGGGACTGGCGGAGTTCTACCATCCCGGCCAGGAGTATAACGTTCGCGTAGCTTCGCGCTACTTCAAAGGTCCAGAATTGCTGGTCGATTACCAATTGTATGATTACTCTCTGGACATGTGGTCACTCGGCTGTATGCTCGCTTCGATGATCTTCCGGAAGGAGCCATTCTTCCATGGTCACGACAACTACGACCAGTTAGTACGGATTGCCAAAGTGCTTGGCACCGAGGAACTATTCGAGTACACGGAAAAGTACTGCATCATTCTCGACTCTCGGTTCAATGACATCCTCGGAAGGTTGGTAGTACCTGCCTCGACAAGCTGATTGCATTCGTCTGTTTTCCGTTTTATACCAACTTATCAAATATAATGTTACTACTGATGTTTAACAATTCAGGGAAGTTTGTCCTACGAGGGTTTTCCTCGCAATCTACCAAGCGTAGCTGCGTAGTGGTAGGAACTGTGAGGAACTAACAATTGCTTAACTTGAATGTTCCTTCAAGGGATCTTGTAAGAACTTTTCTTCATATACAGAACAATAATACTGATAGGCGTACATTATCTTCCATATACGTGCATATGTTGTCATATGCATATTTATTTATACTAACTTTTAACATTAACTATGCAAATCTCAGGAAGCTGGATTTGAGAGGGGTATGTGTTCCACTCCCGGCCGTCCCGTCGGCGTGTTTAGAAAATATTTAAAACAAAATGTTTTACCGTTCATATTATTGTTGCTTGGCTTTTGTGGCATTGTGTTTACCGCATCTCTTCCACATGTTAGACATTCTCGAAAGAGATGGGAACGATTCGTTCATGCAGACAACCAACACCTCGTCACATCCGAAGCCTTAGACTTCCTTGACAAACTCCTTCGATACGACCACGCCGAAAGGTAAGCAGACATGTCTTGACTTTTCTGTCATGTCTTTCCTAAAAGTGTTGTCGACTGAGTAGTATATGGCAAGGCGTTCAAAGTAAACAGGAATCATAGCAGTTCATATGCTGTGCTCTCAAATAAGATTTTTTTACTAATACGATTTACAGCACATGCAGCAGACTTTGTGTTTAAACCATGTAATATGACGTGATACCACCAAAGATGTAGCATACACAGCATTCATAGATTTCCAAACCGCGCTCGATTGTGTGCCTAGAGACCTACTCCTCGAAACAATGCGCTCGAGGTTCGGTGTAAAAATTAAATCTAGTAATTTTAGCTCACGCTGACGTGCTCCGTGTCTTCAAAACTCCAAATGCATTTTCCGCCGATGATATAGCAACACTAAGAAAATTCTGGGACCATCTACAATTCCGTCTCGACGAGACTGCAAAGTGGTGTGAAGAAAACCGTTCGTTTTAGTAGGGGTATATGTTGCGTACAGGTTGCATATATATATATATATATATATATATATACGTACGTTGCGATTGATCACTGCATAAAAGTATACGGCCGACCACACGAATTTGCAAATCACTTCAATATCCCGAGATATTACCCTTACACCCACCACGGCCATTTATTTAACGGTTTTAGTTAATTTAATTTTTAATTTTCAGACTGACGGCGAAGGAAGCTATGGATCATCCGTATTTCTACCCGGTGGTGGATCGCGCCAAAGAGATGGTAGTGGCAGGCGGCGCTGCTATGCCGGGGGCAACGCCGTCTTCACCCGGAACTGCGTCGCCAAACTCGCAGCAAGGCGGCCAGCAACCGACCTCAGCATCCGCCAGTGGACAGAACAGTCAAGGTAACAACAGCCAGGCGAGCTAGACTGAAAAAATAAAGAGAAGGGCGACACAGAGAGAGAGAGAGATGGGGTGGAGAGAGATTGAGTGAAAACCACTTGGGCCTGAGCCGTCCGCCATCAATCGGCCGATATGCCACTTAAAGTGACAATGATGCTTGTGATGGTGGTGGTGGTCCATGAAGCTGCCATCGTGATGATATTATTACTACGGCTGTCATTTTTATCCTCGCCGTGACGGTAGCTGCCGTCCGTTCGACGTGAAGAGACCGACTGAAGAGCATACCGAGTGGACGAGAAGGAGCAGCAGACGACTGAAGAACATTTCGAGAAGAAATCGAACGCGTGACGAAATAGAACTGAACGATTTTTGGAGTTAACTTCTAGCCTGAAACTTCTAGCGACCCGGAGGGACGGAGTCGGCGAGGGCGAGAATCAACCAGGTCAACTTGTAATTGAGTCCCCGTCTTCACAAGCACGTTTGTAATTTTAGGGCTCCCTTGGTCAACGCCAGCAGTAGTAGTTCGCACGGCCCAGATAGATAGATAGATAGATACACGTGTGCGTGGTTTTCTGTCGTTTTTTTCGCAGCGAATGGTTTTCGTGCTCAGTACATATGGGCGGCCCGTAATGGAATTGTCAGCGTTTGAGTGCGCGTATGTATATATGTGTTTGTGTGTGTTTCGTATGTATGATGTGTGATTAGTGAACTCAGCTTATAAATCACTTAGTAAGTGATACGTGTGGACTGTCCATGCGCTGGCTGATATCTAGCTGCCTATTAAGCAAACCACAGGAGCAACGATCATTAATCACTCATCAATCCTTGCTCCGCTCCCACGAGCGTTCAACTCCAGCATATGTAGAATGAATGCGCATTTCGCGTATGTATCCTCGATTATCGTCTTCGAGTAGGGATCAGCATTGATCGCTAGTTGGCAGGTGACAAAGCCACCACCGCCATCTCTAATATACTAACACCAACGACGATGACGATCATATATAGACTACTGCAAACTTTTGTTGAGTATATGAATATTGGGGTTCTATAAATTTGAGTTCTGTAACTTCGGCCAACTATCTTGTTACTATTGCTAGCCAATGACGTTCTTGGTTTGACCGAAAGTGTAGATACTTCATAGCAAATAACGGGGAGGTAACTTTCGAAATACAGCTGACATCATTCTGTTGGAAGCCATCAAAGCAGTTCACACGACAAATGATTAGAACATGTAACTAGGTCATCAATCTGCATGAGACAACGGCGTGTGTAGTACATTAGTGATGAATTCCTAAATACCGTATTGCGGTACGTGCATCTAGTTTGGGGGATCCTAAATAATAAAATGGCACATTTTGACGACGAAAGTGGGAATTTGCGACGCTTATCGCCGTATGTTCTCTCTCTTACACCCAATACTAAGTAGTTAGTGGTAGCTTGCATAATCCACCGTGGCTTTACTACTGGCGGGTGATTGACTGTTTAGTAAAAATACAAAAGGTTGCCTCGTTTATATACCAGTTGCAATGAATTCGTTACATGCAAGAAGGATTAAATGAATACAGTGTGGGAAGACAGCCAGCTGGGAAAAGATACGTGACATGCAGATGAATATATGCGCGAAGTGGTTAAACTATGAGAGCCGCTTTACAAACTATATATATATATATATATATAAACCCGAAACATATATATACATATATACAAGGGTGAATCAAAATGGCAGATTTGCAGGCTATTCAGTAGTTATCAGACTCAAGTTGCATCTATAAGCGAATAAATGATAGATAAGCAATTACTTAATGTTGTGTACTGTTCAGTGACCTCTGTAATACAGAATGGGTGTAACACTCTTTGGCAATTTCATGCTGATCATGACAGTGACGACGGTTACTGCGTATCCCGTCTGTAATAACGACCAACAATCGAAGACAACAATAAAGATACGACATTAGACTGATGCGCAAGAATTACGACACACTAGGAATAACAAAAATAACATACGATTGCCATACACACACACATATACACACCGTAGACATGGTCGAGGTACACGCAACGCACATAGGGTAAATAATGTTATTAGAAATCAAGTAAATGAATGTAAAAATACAAGAAGCTGACATAGATCCGAACAAATAAAGGAGTACAGAGAGAGCGCGCGAGCGAAAGAGCAGCTTGATATTTTTGGGCCATCAGGGGCCCCTTTTGCTGGAACCATACGAGAGTGACGTAACCTAATAACGTCGTAATGATAATGCCGGCTATAATAAGGATTCTCGTGATACTAACGATGATGCAGAACACGGTCATGCTAATGTTTGTAGACAATGTGTCAAATAGCAGTATCGTGATTTTGAGACGATACTATGAACCATGAGTACGTCAGTGAGAATGTGGCGATTGACTTCAGCCAGAACCGTAGCCGATGCACGACTAAATCGTTAGCTGGCTGGGTAACGGGCATCTGTTGTCTTTTTTCGAGAAGTCGCCTTTCGGTTATGATCCAACCTTCAAAGGTTTTCCTCGTATTTTGACGAATTTCATTCAGCAGAAGCAATAGCAGAAGAACGACGGGACGGCGGCAGGAGGGGAATAGCGAGCGCGATGTTTTCGTTGTTCGTGTTTCTCATTTGCGTTGCTAGATATGATTGAATGAGAGAGCGCATTTGTTGCGTGTTTCGTTGCATCTTTCAAATACGAACACACACGCGGCATTACCATATATATAAATGTCTGTAAATACACTATCCATGTTAGGAACGTATACACATGCATATATATATATATATATATATGCATGTGTACACATATACATTTACACTCACACACGCAAGACACATTCCGTTCTGGCAAGGAGACACATACAGTGGTTATGTGATTGCGCAATACACGCTTGGCTTACAAAGCATTAGTGGGCTCTGATTAGTACCAACAGTAGCTGCAGGAATGACGGCGTGTCATACACAGGCACGCGACAGTACATGCGCCACAAGATGACCAACGGCATTAATAACAAATTAGAACGTGGTGATCTATCTATCTATCATCCACAAGTGCAGACGAGCGTGTTAACATGATTGAAACATGAGAGAAAGAAAGGGAGCCGGCCTGGTGACGAAGAGACTGCTGACAGCTTTGTAAAGAGTAGTATTTTGGGGATTCGTTCAAAGCGGGGTTCGCATTGACAAACGAGGGTTACGTAGTCGATATAACAATGCGGCAGTGGCAGCCGAGGCGCAGCTAGTGTGGCCTCACTCACTGATTGGACATACTGGTTCGTGGCTGTGACACGTTTCTCACTCGTCTCGACCTGATAACGAGCACGGAGACTATGATGAATTCGTTCGCCTCGGTGCCATTTTGTATTCTTCGTACCGGTGACGACAACGACAACAACGGAGCTAGCTGTTTAAGTCGCGAGTATGCAAGGACGCCAAGATGAAACTGTTGCGACGACTTGAATATCATCACAATGCGACCCAGATCTACCCCGTTGGTGATGCTAATGGGCTGATGTTCTCATAGGGTTGCTTCGTTGACTGATTGATCGGTTAGACGGCTGGTTCGTGTGGACGGTGGGGGGGGAGGGGCTATTGAACATTCATTCAAACTACTATTACTATATTTTAAGCCAGAGAAATAAGTCCATTGCGATATAAATCGTAATAATAGTTATACAAAAATAAACAAAATGCCAAGAAAATAAAAAATTACGAAATAGAATAAATAATACGAGGCGTAACAATAGTGGTCTTAGTATATATAGTAAAAGTAGGTGAGTACATGAATAGCTGGCATTTTTTCGGCGGATAAGCAATGTGTCCAAAGTGTTATTTATAAAAAGAGAAAAACGTTGTAACGACGACAACTGCGACAATAATAAATATAACTTCAACAACAAGACATTACAAATTGCGTCTAGGCCGCGACTCTGTTGAAAGAGAGTAATGTGCCGAGTAGGAATATTACTCAGAGGAGGGGGTTGGTCAATAGAGGAAAGATAGGAAGTCTTGTGGGTACCTGTCA
The DNA here is from genome assembly GCA_003439945.1 of Dermanyssus gallinae. Taxonomy (NCBI): domain Eukaryota; kingdom Metazoa; phylum Arthropoda; class Arachnida; order Mesostigmata; family Dermanyssidae; genus Dermanyssus; species Dermanyssus gallinae. The sequence goes on along the minus strand of QVRM01000283.1, from coordinate 147,185 downwards.
ACAGGCGATAGATTAAGGGCAGAATCGCGGGGTCTGAGCCATAAAATGTAAGGCAGTGGACGCTCCAAGGTGATGATGATGAGAGGGGTTGACAGTGACCTCGGGTCATTGAATCGGTCGAAGTTAATTAAAATCAAGAAAAACGAAAATCAATAAAAGTTTTTTGAATTGAGTTCGCCCAATGTCTTGTATCATTTCCTGCTGCATGAGTGACAAAATATTTTACTACCAGTGCCATTTACATATACTTGTTTGAGCATCTACTGATGTGTCTCCCATTTTTGAATGTGCCACTGATTACGACAACCAGCCACATATTGGCACGAAATATGCAAACTCTGAGAATGCAAGGTGTGAGTAATATAGATAATTTCCGCCTACCTGTACATGCGTCTGTGCATATGTAAATCATGGAAATTACCAATTGTTATTTTAGTCACAAGCGGAAAAGCTTATACACTGGCACCTTGCGCACCTTTTATTTAGGGTCGTGTGCACACTCCTAGTTTTCGTTTGGCTGATTATAGCCGATAATGCCCATCGGATGACAAAGATTTGAACGTATGACTCTTGTTTATACCTGGAGGTCATATCAATGGCTGTACAGATTTGTGCATTATATGCAACCAGCAAATGATACAATACATCTTAATTTAAAGAAATCAGGTACTAGCAGTGAGAGCCCTATAGGGAGATACTGCTGCCTCCACGAGTAGCGTGCCGCACGGCGGACAGATTAAAAATGGCATTTGAACGTCAGATTATATTGAAACACACGCTTTTTTTTAGCATGAAAAATGCATGTTATAAGGGTAAAAAAATGCCGACGAACGGCATAAAGTATGTGTATGGTTGCGAAACATTTTACTAAAATTACTCTCCACGAACGGAAGCTAGGTCGGTGGGACGGTATGGTGGAGATGTCTTGCGGCTCTGAGTCGTGAGTTTGATCCCGACAAGACTCATATTGGATAGACGCCTTAGGGACTTATTCTATGTGTAACTCGGGAATTCTTAGTAACAAAAAGTTAAGTACGAGAGCGAACATTGACTACATTGGAATGAAACGGCTGTCCCTTAGCAGAGTGGACAGCAAGTACCGTAAGTTGTCACTTACCAAAATGAAGTTCTATTCTCGTAGCCGACTCATTTTAATCTTAAAGACATAAAATGAAAAGAGTATAAACCCTAATGCACACATATTGTCGTAAACATTGTCAAACAAAGTTTTATTATATACATATGTTACAATATGGCAGTAGCCAGAGCAGCTGCGTCCATCGGTGAAAAACCAAACAAATAACTTGTTATTATTTCTGTCGTTGAGATTCATACACAGTTTCGATCACACAGGATGCGGCGTATACGAACAAACGGCATGTGAAAAGGTTAGGTATTAACTATGAGCTACGATCGAATCATGTGTGAAATTTTGTGATGGCGTTGAGAGACACTTGTATGTTTGTTTGTTAGTTGTATTAGAGAACGGTCGGTCGACGCAGCCTGTCTCTGGATGGAATGTCCTTACTATAGAGTCTATTGCCAACCAAACTAGAAAATAAGTACTTTTTAATATATTTGTTTGTTTTCCGATATTTGTTTGTCCCCAACAAATAAGAACTAACAATTTAAAAAGCCCTTTTATTATCTATTATCCACTAAGCCAAGAGCGTCCTTCTGGTGATTCTAATATTTAGGTAAGTGATACACGAAAGAACAAGAGGTGACGAAAAGTCCCACACGCGGCGTCACGCTGAATATGCCCTTAAATACAATCGACAGAATCAAAGCATTCGAAAATTTGTGCCTGCGGTTATCGACCAGTGATAACGCACCGCTATAAGCAGCTTAAGGTGTAACCAAATAATGATTGCATACTTGGCCTAATACTACCAAGAAAGGCACAAGTCAGTTTTGCTTTGCCTATCGGACAAGCAATGCAAACCCTCAAAACAGCAATAAAAACTACGCACAACGGAATATATATATATATATATATATATATATATATATTAACAAAGATCATACAGTGATTATACCTGTTACGTCATAGCCGCGCCAAAGATCCCACTCACGGAACTCACATTTTCATTGAGATTGCCCTGCTAACCGTTCATTGTCCTGCCAGCATTGAGTAAGATTTTGTCGATGTATGTCATCAAAAGATACACTACCACTATTCATCAATCAATGTTCATCATATAATGGTTTCTTTGGCATCACATTAACAACGATTAACTTTGTTTGTGTTGTCGTTGTGTGTATCTATATGCTTGTGTATTTACGTTTTGTGGCTGATCTCAAAATATGCCTGTCGTCGGATTTCTGCCTAAACCCGCCTCGTCTGTGCAACCTGGCGATACTCTACCGTGACATGAACGGCCGTCTACGTCGTGACTGTATGTCTCGTTGGGCCGCGAAGATCTACAGCACGCGCCATCGGTCTCACCAGCAACCTCGCCTTCGGCCTCAGTGATGCCAAGCGCATAACGATGCTACAGACTAATTGCATGAAAACCTGCTCGTATATATATATATATATATATATATATATATATACGTTTTGTAAAAAGCGTGTTGTCTTAACTCAGCTGGGACAGTGTTCACATGCACCCTAGTATTTCCTCTAAAGTACACCTATGTTCGCCACACTTCCTCCCTGATAGCCAGTTTTTGTGTGACTTGTTTCATCCTTCTATGATGATAGGTAGAATGCAACTAATCGGACGTACAGTTTTTATTCAGACAAATAAAGGTAGATGTCTACGTTTAATTCCATATGTCATTGATATACGGAGTTTATTGATACAACGTATTTGTTAGCGCATGTATTTGCACTTCTAAAAACGACAACAAGCTATATGTACATAATCCGTAGAATAGTACAGATAGAAAGGCAGACGCTATGTCAATATAGTTAATTGAAAATGTACATAATCTAATACACAAATAAATGAAAGCTTCTAAATACTGTCATCGTACAGTCCACTCATTTGGTACAGTATTAGGAACCGATTTATTGTGCAGCGTTTTTTAGTTAAATAGTGGCAATGCCTGCTTGAAGCCAAATTCCCGTAGAAAACACGGAGCCTTTATCCAGAAAATACAGGATACGCGCGAGTATGGTAAATCACGCAATGAAATTTAAATTATATTCTGGACACTGGCTAGCTCAGCTCTTAATACGTGTATTGCAGGTGTAGAGTTATCAAGTAGCAAGTATTTAAATGCATTAGATAAATGACTTACTACGTGGCTTGTGGATTTCGATTTTTCGAAAATAATTTTACTACATAAGAGCACAACACTGTCTTTCTATTTATATATATATATATATATATATATATATATATATATATATATACAGGTAGTTAAATAAGTTCTTAGAATGAACTTTTTAGAATTCGAATTTTGGCACGCTTTCACCGCTAATAGGAACTGCAACTTTTCGACTGCTAGCACTCAATATATTATGGTGATTGGCCGTTGCGATTTCGTTTGATAGCTTTTCCCGTGCAACGTATCGGCGTGGTTTTTAAAAATGGAGAAAAAAGAGTTTCGAGTGGTTATCAAGCATTTTTATTTCAAAGGTTGGAATGCGACCCAAGTAAAAATTGAGTTAGACGAGACGTACAGTGACTCTGCGCCATGTTTTGCCACTGTTTCCAACTGGATTAATGTGTTAAAAAGAGGTCGCAGGAGCACCGAGGATGAACTACGTCCAGGAGGCCAAAAAACGGCAACTGATGAGGAAAACGTGGAGAAAGTGCGAAAAATTCTTGGCACAGATAAGCGAATGAACATTAAGGAAATAGCGAAGGCATTAGGGATTAGTTTAGGCAGTGTGCATTTTATCCTACACGAAAACTTGAAGATGAAAGAGCTTAGAGCAAAATGGCTGCCGCATTTGCTCAACCACGGCCAAAAAGACGCGCCTGTTTTGGCTTTACAGCGAAATTTGGCCAAGATGTCTAACAATCTGTCGGATTTTTGGTGCAGATTCACGACCGTCGATGAAAGCCGGGTTCATCACTACACTCCCGAGACCCAAGAAGCATCTTGCCAATGGTGTGCACCTGATGAAGGACCACCGAAGAGGGTGCGGACAACGGCATTGACCGGAAAGGTGATGGCTACAGTTTTTTAAGACCAACGTAGAATAATGCTGGTCGACTACCTTGAGAGCTGTAAAACGATCACAGGAGAATATTATGCAAGACTGTTGGACTGCCGTTAGCAAGAACTCATCGTGAAACGGCCCGCTTTGCAGAAGAAGGTTGTCCCGTTTCACCAGGGCAATGCTCCTGCACACAAGTCCCGGCAAGCATCGGCAAAACTGGCCCAACTGAGGTTCGAACTTATTGAACAACCCTCTTATTCTCCAGACCTGGCCCCCTCTGATTATTTCCTCTTCGGACATTTGAAGAATAGTCTCGGTGGAAAGCGTTTTTCCAGCAATGAAGAGGTTAAGGCTGCTGTCAATGCCTATTTTCAGTCTAACGACGCGGAATTCTACTCAAGAGGTATGAAAGCTCTGAAATCTCGGTGGGAAAAGTGTATTGAGCTTCTCGGGGAGTATATCGAATAAGAAAAATTTAAAAACATGATTTGGAAAATTCTCCGTTTTCATTCTAAGAACTTATTGAACTACCTGTATATATATATAGGATAGCAAGGGGCATAACTGGCTCATGACATGCGTCAGATTCATTACTTAGCTTACTACTGTCAACGTGTGGCCATGTTCCTTCACAATTCATCAGTGAGAGAGTGAAGTTCCAATATAAATTTGTTGATATTAGAATCAACATACCCTATTTACGGAAAGTAGCAACGTAATTTATCCGCAAAACTAAAAGTTATTTGACCGGAAGCAATATACCAATCGGGTGTTACGATCGAGAAGCGAGTCTGTTGGCTAGTAAATATATGCGGTCGAACAAAGAACATTACTTCAAGCAAATCATTTCCAAATATGCGCTAACCTTACACTGGCTAAGGAGCGCTGTCAAGAAACTGCGCGGATCCACCAGTGCACCCAGTAACTCGTTGTCTTAAATGCAGCAGAAAGCAGGCGACGTTCCTTGGACACAAACGCCCTAACCAAACTATCGTTAATGGATGCTGATAAATAATATTGCTGATCTTGCCACTAAACAGAAACCGAGGAACACCTGTGAAATTACTCTCACGGCTTACAGAACTGACATGGCTGCACATAAAGCAGAAGCTAGGAAAACCTTGCACGAGGGACTGCTTGTTTGTATAAAAAGTTCTATTTAGATATGTATGTAGTGGGTCAATAGTACAGCCATTGCCTGCATTCCGGACGTGGTAAGTTTTAACTCAAAACCGGTTTATTTTTAATAAGATTTCGACTTTCACCAAATAGAAGTAAATACCGCATATAAAAAACAATATTTTCAGCAAACAATTATCTAATAAGAAATGTACAAAGCCATTGACCAACTTAGACGGAGGCCAGCGCAACTGAAGAATGTAGCAGGCTGATAGATATCTAGAATATGTGGGTTCGGAGTCGTCACTTGTCACGTTTCAGAAGAGGCCCACTATCAACCGCGGGAACAATGACAACAGAGATAGAATAATAAGGATATTACGCACAGGTATTCTCCCTACTTATATATAAGGTGTATGCGCGACGTGTAGTTTCTGCATTAACTAAGTCATGAAATGAAAGTATTTTTCTATATATAACTTTACAGATCATATATGCACAAGTTTATTTTACAGTTACAGAATGGATCGTTAAGTCGATGGTCACCATCAATATATATATATCTATATATCGTCGGCTGTTGCATATTTGTGTTAGACTAAAGCAAAACGTGGTAACATTATAGAAGTGGTGCAATTCGCATATTATTTGCATTGCGCGAGCAGGTCTAAATAAGTCGCGTAGAGCTCGCACGTAAAAGCCCGTGTTCGCCATCTCTAATGACGTAACAACACTTTTCTTTAATACGTGTGCAATGCAAAACAGCACGAAACAACCACAACGTGGGTTGAAGAGTCTCAGCGATGCCAAAGGGCTTATGCCTTGGGGCTGACACTGCTTATCTCCCTATATAATAATGGGAGGATATTCATATTCAAAAATAATGACTAGACAATATTTGTACGTTAACCCTCGACAGCGTTCTTTAGCTCATATTGCTGCCATCCCGATTCCGAGTTCTTTCTAGTGAACAGTGCCTTGTTACTGCTATGATGCCATGTTGTTGCTCGTCGTTTTGTCTCGTAGTATTTTGCTGTTACTATGGTCCATTTCAAAAACCTGCTGTCGGCGGCACCAATATTGCTGTTGCAATTATTACGTCCTACATGCAGTTGCCGTTCGCCATTGATGCCCTATTTATGTGCAATGCTATGTTGCTAGTTATTGTTGTTGTTAGCGTTGCTGTTGTTGTTGTTGTTATTGTTGTTAGTCGCCGATGGAGCAGCAGAGTTTGGTCCTTGCGAAAACCTCGGAAGGACGGGTAAGATGAGGTTACCGAAGGACGATTCCTGAGTGATGAAGAATCCTGGAGAAGTCTGCTGGGCGTGCGCCAATGCGGTTCGTTGACTTTGTGACATCGCGCTTTCGGCTGCATTATCCACGTTTTCAACAGAGCGGAGGAGGAAAGAATGAGAGAAACGGAACCTTAGCATGTGCAGCAAAATTATTTAGCGGTCGGCAAGTATACAAGTCATAGATAAATAGATAGAAAACAAATATGAATTATTTATATGCATCATGTGACACCAAAAGGCAGGTAATAAACCTTGCTTATTTATACGTTCATACATACAAAGTTGCAAACGAACCTAATACAGTGTGGCAATTGATAAAGTGAGGCAAAATAACTGAACGACGCACTGCGAGTCTTCCAGTGTCCCAAACCATGCGTAACGTACGTTTAAAAACACCCGAAAATGTCAATAGTTACCGGCCTCATAACTTTTTCATTAGTAATAAAAGCTATAAAAACTGTAATAAAAAGGCGGTCAAACTAGCAGTGCTGATAGGTACGACAGATAAGGCGCACCACAAAAATGCCAATGCTCAACGTATTAAAAACTACTGCAAAAACAATTGAAAAAAAGATACCATATCGTAAGCTCTATAGCAAGGGCATGAATATACATCTAAAGTAGTTGGCAAAACGTATTACACAAGACATCACATCACGCATTATCAGTGAGAGAAACGTTTTCGAACACAAGTGCATTCTCTCTGTCTGTGTGGGGAGGTCTGTGGAGGCCTGCTTTAGCGAACGAAACCATGAAATTATAACAATCACCAGTATTCCAGGTGGAACAAGTCTTGATCTAGTGTGTTTGTAGGTAGTAAACGCTCGACGAACCGGGCGTGGCCTGTTGCTGTGGCGGTGGATTCTTCATCAGAAGAAACTGCTTCTTTTGCTGGAGATCTTCGAGGATTTTCCTCCCCTTAATGTCTTGCGGCGGTTGAAACGCCATCGTGTTCCTGTATTTGTACACACCGACAACAACGTGTTTCTCGCGAGCGAAACTTCACGGCTGTCACCGGTGCCGATGATGCTGCTGCTGCTGCTCCGCGCTCGGCCACACTGTATCAGCAGTCAAAACAGTTACGAGAGCGAACGTGACCGAAACGAAAATTGTTCGTAGTCCTCAGCTTCACACACTCGTTTACTTTCGGCTTAAACTCTGATGAAGTGTCACGAATCGATTTCTATTTAGTACTGCTGTTGCTGTTGATGCTGCTGCTGCTACTGAGAAGAAAATGGCGCCGTCGAGAGCGGCTGCCACAGTACATGCTGCTTGATTTGGTCGTCGCTCACCGAGTTGATTCACCCTTTCGTGCGATTAGAGCTGTTTTCCGCGGTCATAACACACTCACCACCACCAAACACAGCTGAACTCAAGAGAAGCGAGCGAGAAATATACAGCAAGCGCAGAGAGGAGCGCATTACTTGTAGCAGCAGCAGCAACACAGAACTAGTGTTTCTCGGTGTTTTTTTTTTTTTTATACAGGAGGGGGAAATGCTTTTAGGCTCGCAAACGCCTGTGCAGGACTACACGCCTGTGCTGGTACGCTCGATGACTACCAAAGGCCTTTGTATTACCTGTCTAAAACCCTCAGTACCTCCTGTCATCCCGTAACCGGGTTAAACTAGGGGGGGGTATCTCTAAGACCATCAAACTTTCGTGTAACAATCCGCACCGGCTCTTGTTTAAAACTGTGTTAATTAATTTTTTCTTGCAAATCACACAGCTCTCACACAGCTTATATCTGGACGCCATCCGGTTTCTCGGTGTTGAGATCGGTTTTTTGTGTTTGTTGTTGTTGTTGTTAACTGCCTGTCGCATAGCAGCCGCCCACCGCCGTCATCTGCTTCGGGCGGGACGCGGTAGGACACGCGCCGACGACCACAGGTGAATCTTTGAACTAACCATACCGCTGCTGAGGGTCAGCGGCCATGCTGCCACAAGGACTGTTAGGGAAACCCTAGATGTCTTAACATGTCCGGCTCTCGGTGCTTTGAAGAAATACCTCAGGTTGAGTTCCATGAGCCCGTAGGGAGGGACGGAGGATAGTCTAGAATGAAAAACAACCTCCTTAAAAAATGTTTTTCTAATTCTAGGTGAATCTTTGAGTCGAGCCCGGTGGCGGGATGGGACGTGCATTCGCCTACGCCTCGCGACGACCGGAAAAGACACATGGGGGTGCGCGCGGAGGTTCGAGGTTCTCTACCGTTGGCCCCCAATTTGTATTTATGGGGGTACGTCTACGAAGCAATGCGAAAAGCAGTGCCGTGGACGTTAAATGGCTTGGCTGAGGGTCAGCCCGAAAAGTATAGGTGAAGCTTTCATCCTGAAACTACTGCTTCTGCTGCTGCTGCTTGCTGTCGCCGATGATTATCATGATTCATATTGACGATCGATGACGATTTCATGATTAGATTAGAAATCGTAATGATGCTGATGATGGTAATTATCAAAAAAATAGATTTGCTATTGTTTTCGCTGAAGTAGCGCGAGCTGCTTGTAATTTCCGCCGCTGTTTGTCTTCTCGCAAATATCTGCATCTATCTCTACAACACGGCTAGAATTGTGGGCTAAGTGCGTGAGTGGAGTGAGCAGCAGGTAGGAAACACGTGCAGGACACAACAGTGGTCGAGTGGGAATAGTTGTAGATGTCAATAGATTGATGGCTGCGTTGTGTAATTATTGTTCGTGGGCCGTTTTAGTTCGCCGGAAAACCATTGTACTTGATTTAGTAGGTTTTTTTGTATTGCAAACTTTTTTGAAGAAGCGATGCAACAATAAAGGTCACTGGGAGTAGGTATAAACATCTTTATGCTGGTAGGCATCTATACACGCTCGAACATTCATACTTCTTCGTATGAAGTGTCTTGCTGTGTTTCATAGTGGACAATGTGATCCAAACGCTTTTAATAAATCATGCCGTTCATAGCTTGCTGTTGAAGTCGACCGGCGCCTTTTTAGACACACCGGCAACAGTGCATTATTAATAACGTGTAACATAAGAATATATGGAAGAATATATACACCACCAGTATAAAGAAGAATATATACACCACCAGTGAAAAGGCCAATTTGCTTGATATCTTCCATAGTGCTATACAACACATGCCGTGTCGGGATCCAATTTATGGTCTACCACCGTCTTCTCCTAAGCGCGGTGAGCACGCATTTAACGGGTAATCATCTTTGAAAGTTTGCAAACGACATTGTTTACATTATTTGGCTGCCCTCATAGCTTGTGGCAGCATGGTTTATCATTTCAGCCCGCCATGGAGGTACACTAACCGAGAGTGGTGGTCTTGGCCTGAGATCGACAAAAATGGGCCCTGTATTCATATTTTTTTTGCATAAGTAACAACTGGTATAACCCGACTCGTCTGTAGTTTCCTTGTAACTGGAAAGCGTTTGCGCGTCCATGGTGCTTTCACTTTCGGGCAACCATCATTGAACTGTGTGAAAAGATTGAGGCGCCGGTCGAGGAGAGAGACATTGACGTCGCGCACCGATGCTCGCGGATGGTAAAAGTAAATGGCAAGAACGTTACCGATCGATCCTCAGTGCTGGTCCGTTTCGTCTGCCGGTGGAAAAAAGTAGAGGTACAGCGGAGATGCCGGGAGAAAAAACCAAGATCTAACCTTCTCCCAGCTTTCTCTGCTAGTAACAACTCTATCTACGCTAACGACCATCTTACGCCCGAAAATGCCAACGTCTATTACCAGCTACGTAAGCTCAAGGGCCAGAGGAAAATATTTGATGCTCGGACTTCTGACTGTCGGTTGCAGATCAAGACAACGAGTAACTCGCCGTGGAAGGAATTTACCGCAGACATGGATCTCGCTGCGCTCGGCAGTTCAGCAAACAGATTTCCCTAATGTATCATGTGTAGTCAGACTGTAGATATATCGACGTTCCAGTGCATCTCGGATGCACTACTCTGTATACATTGTAACGTTAATGGCTTGAAAAAGCATATTCATGATGTAGAAACCATGCTATCTTGTCTACCACGGTTGCCATCGGTCCTAGCAATATCCGAAACAAGGCTACAGTCGGTAGAATGTCCGTCACTTAAGTTAACTGAATACAATTAGTTGTAGAGAAGGTCGGGGGGGAGGAGTGGCACTATATGTGAGGAGTGATTATGTTGCGCGAGAACGTAATGATCTCAAATTCAGAATCTCAGACGATCTGCTCTGTGAGAGTCTGTTTCTGGAAATAGAGGGTGGCGCTGAAGGGGACACCACTATTGTAGGTGTCTTCTATAGGCAGCCGAAGGGAAACCCAGCACACTTTGTTACCTCGTTGGAGACTCTCTTGTCAAGAATCGGTAATAGGAAATCCATAATACTCGGTGACGCAAATCTCAATACAATGGCGGAGTCTGTCGAGGCACAGGAATTAATTGAAACTTTAGAACAGTTCTGCTATAAAGAAGTTGTCAATGTTCCAACCAGGGTGGCAACCACAATACGTAGAGGAACCGCATATAACACTTCCACTTGCATCGATCACATCTATACTAACGTGCAGACCTTGTCGTTACTCGCATCTGGAGCTCTCACAACTACCTTCTCGGACCACCACGCAACATTTATTTCTGTAGTCTCTAAGAGAATAGGCCGACCTGCCTCTATGACCTATAAATACAATTACGACCAAATATTGGCAGAACTTGCAATAACTAACTGGAACGACTTATACGATATCTCGGATGTAGACGAGGCGTTTGCATGCTTTAACGAGAGAGTGATGGCGGCAGTGACTAGAGGCAAAAGAGAAATTAGGCAAAAGTTAAACAAATGTCAGCCACGTAAGCCATGGGTCACTGCCGAGCTGCTTGAAATGATAAAGAAGAAGGAGGCAGCCTATACGGCGTATCGCAGGGACCCCAACGCCAGCAGGCGTCAAGCGTATGTTAGACTGAGAAACAAAGTTGTCTCGTTTTCAAGAAAGTGCAGGCTGGAGGCTAATGGGAAGATTGTTTGCAATAGAATACAGGAGAGGCGGAGCCCGTGGGAAGCCATCCAGCCAGTCATGGGAGGTGCCCAGGAAAAAAAGTGTGTCAAACTAAAGATTGATGATGAGATAGTCACAGACTGTGTACGACTTTCTAACATCCTTAATAACTATTATGCAACTTGCGTAACGGCTCACACCGAATGCTCGGCCGCTTACGAGGCACCGATGTCAATACCTGAACTGCACGAGCCATTTTCGCCTAGGCCGGTCCCTGTGGATCGAGTGCATTACCTGCTGAAAAGAGTCACAATTTGCTCGGTGGGAGAAGGTCACATACCCTCTCAAGTCTTGAGACACTGCGCTGACGTTATTGCTGACGCAGTGGCATTCATAGTTAATCTGTCGACACGCCAGGGGATCTACCCTACGGCCCTCAAATTGTATCGCGTTGTACCACTGTTTAAAGGCGGTGACAGACTAAGCAAGGAAAATTACAGGCCGGTCAGCATCCCCCCTCCAATGTCCAAGATTTTCGAAAAAGCTATATATGAACAGTTGAACGAACACTTTGAGATGTTTAATGGCCTAAGTCAGCGTCAGTTCGGTTTTCGATCCAAAATGTCGACGACTGTACCCATCATGGATTTTGTTGAAGAGGTTTGCAGAAATCTAATGTTAAAAAAGACAGTCGCCGGCGTATTTATAGATTTTAGAAAAGCATTTGATACAGTTGATGTAAATATTCTGATTAAAAAGTTAACTCTATTTGGAGCAGATGATATTTTTTTGTCTTGGCTGCGGTCGTTTATGTCGAATAGGAGGCAAGTTGTTCAAGTGGGCAATGCAATCTCGGATGTAAGAAATATATCTGTTGGAGTGGCTCAGGGCAGTATAGGTGGTCCACTTCTCTTCAACATCTTTATTAACGACATATTTAGCGTAACAAAACATGCAAAGTTGACCTTGTTTGCGGACGATACCACCGCCCTATTCGTCGGGAACTCCCCAACTGAGGTAGAGGCTATGGTCCGCGAGGACCTTCAAAGGTTATCATCATGGTTCAGGAGTAACGGTCTCTATATGAATTGGAGGAAAACAGGTGTAATGCAATTTCTTTCCCCGCGGGGTTCCGTTACGATTAATCCCCTCCGTTTCCAGTGCGACGGCATAGCCCTTTCGCTTCTAAAGGAAACGAAGTTCCTAGGCGTTACGTTGGACGAAAAGCTGACCTTTGAAGCGCATGTCACACATATACGTAAGAAAATATCTGGCAGCAATGCAGCTCTATACAGAGCTCGACGAATTCTTCCCCAAAACTGTTTGATGGCGATGTATTTTGCCTACGTCCATAGTCACCTGACCTACGCTGTAGAAGTTTATGGCTTAACACAGATGCGTCTTATCAGGTCGCTTCACCGACTCCAAAAACGAGCACTGAGAACAACTCTGGACCTCTCGATGCGAGATTCAGTGCAACCGCACTACAAAAATATTAACATTTTGCCGTTCCCAAAACTTATAGAATACTGTCTCGTAGTTGAAATTAAGCGTATACTCCTTGGAGTGCATCCAAACTTATATGGTCTGGCAACATCAGCAACACCCATATCTACAAGAGGTAACGCATCAAACCTGCTTACTCTGTCACACGCCAACTCCAACCAGTCAAGGCTATCAATCAGAAACATTGGGGCCTCCTACTGGAACAAAGTACCGGCCTCCGTTAGGCAGACAAAGTCCCTGCTCAAATTCAAATGCGATCTCAAAGAGCATTATCTTGAAACTTTGGTATCTGGTTAAAAGTGATATAAAAATACAATAATGTTGCAATATACTGTAAATAGGTGAAAATGGCATATATAAATTATACATTGTTATTCATAAAAGGGGCTCCGAACAAGCTATGTGCTTAATGGAGCTTGAACTTAATGTGTGCAATTATCTACAAGAAATGTCAATAAACAAACAGAAACAGAAACTAGTGCTATGATTTGCTTTTTTTATTCTTTATTTTCAGTGTCACTTCTCAGAATCATCTATATTATGTGTTCGCTCGAAAATGACAAATCTTGTAATGCGGAACAACTTGCCTTGCGTTGCACGGTACTACAAGCTTAAAACTGCAGTAAGCATATGACCTCTAATGTCCGAAAGTCAGTTTATCTTGATCATCAGGAGTTTACTCTTACCGTGTCTGATAACAGACTTTTGAGTCGCCTATGACAAACGTGCTTTGGGGAGCATGTCCTACAGGGTGTTAGGATCTCCAATATGAGGACTCTTCATCTAATTTAAGCATCTCATAAAAATTGAGCTGCCTGAGAGTTGTTATTTCTGTTAGACGTTCACTGATTGCTGTAATTGTATTTACAAAACGAGCGATTAGTTGACGATGTGTTTGAGTTAATTCCTTTCATGCATCGTTTGAGCATGCGCCTGAGCTTTATCTCACTGAATTTACACTTATTCAGCGTTGGTCTGTGCCAGCCTGAGCCATCGTGCGAAATCTCCCGAGAGCAAAAATAAGACTGTCTCCTTTGAATTGAAATATGGAGCTCCAGTGTTCCGTTTCGAGTAGTGCATTTTATCCAATCTATAAATTCCAAGTTATCCGCAGTCAGACTTCCTTCCATGTAATTTTTTTTTCAAAAAATGGCTTGACGCATGATCGAAGACAACCCAAACTTTGATAAAGACAGCATAAAAGTATTGGCGAGGTCTTGACAGTACCTCGCGGTGTCATCTAAGGTTTTGTATTTTACTATGGCTAACTAGACTTCCCTAAATTCGGGCCAGGAACAAAATTGCATGATGTATATATATATATATATATATTGGTCTGGGCGTGTAGGATCTCAAACCCACAAAAAAACGGTAGTCCCTTAGTCAACATACTAAAAATGATTTTGCGCACCTTTGAGCAGGCCGAGATACTTTTTTATGGATTAAATACGAAATAGCAGAACAACGACTTGCCGACTACGAGAGCTTTGTTCAGTCTAATGTATACGCGCGGATCTTTTATAACCAGGCACATGCAAAGCGTATTAACTGAAATTGTAGTCGGCGGTTAACACGATCAAAGACATTTTCCTAGTAAACAAATACGCAATAAATGAACTTTATAAAAAAATATATTTCGTGCGTGCCCAAATCATTCCAAAAACCTTAGTTCGTCATCTATCCAATAAAGATTCTTAGTGTAATTTATCGTATTGCATCATTTCCATAATATAAAAAGTAAAATAATGTTCCGTTATTTATATATACTATTTATTTATATGAGTAAATGGGTGCTTTGCCAGAGTGAGGGCTGCTATAAAAAATCGTGCAAGTCCGAGAATGCGTCATTGGTACTATTACTACTAGTGTTGTAAAGCCCAGACAGGTATACAAGGCAATTCAACAACGGAATAACAATAATGTACCTTTGTGAATATTGACCGGCCCACACAAGAAGCAAATCCTCGGAATTTACTTGTTATGTCTCGTGCCGGGACGCTCTAAATGACATTTTTACCCAGTGGGCTCTTCGGGGACAATGAAAAAAGCCAGACGGTTTCACTCTGACTTCCTTTGAGCGCGACCGCATGTTTGTTTGGGACGCTACTGTGATCGACAGATGGTCGGTATAGGTGTGGCCCAAGCAGATCATGCCATCATGTTGGCAGAGGCTAACAACTGCAGAAAATTCTCTGGCGTTGGTTATCCGCAATATATATATATATATATATATATATATATATATATACGGACGTTTTATTTATGGCCCTTGTACGATTACAGCACGTCTCCAAGTCTTCTTTGAATTATATTTTTTCAATCTCTCACATTTTCACGTTAAAACCGCAGAATTTACAGTACTAAACCAAAGATGACCATTTCAAGGGACTGTGTAAAAAAAGAATAGGGGTGTCCCAGTCAACCCTTCTTTAAGGATGCTCATAAATTGCTCTAGCCTCACCAGGGAATGGCTCCTCGCCTTCGCTGGACACATACAGAGATTGAAAACATATACAGATACAACATTGAAAACTACAGACAGATATATAATACATGTACATAAAAATATTGATATGACGTCTCAGGATTAGTGCAATAGTTGAGCATATGAATACATTTCGGAGGTCGTCAGGGGAATAATAGAGAAGCCTCGCTTAACAAAAAACGGCAATTTTTTTTTTTAGTCAGTGCTACCGACCTCGCTAATAGCATATTTATTTTTCGTATATTACATTATGTTTGTGGGACACATATTACAAGAGATTAGCTAAGCCAGTGTGGCTAGCGGGTATGTATTGTGATTATCACGTGTCCGCCTCGTCTAGGCTAGGCCGAGACCACTTCAGAAGCGTGCCCCGAACGGAGGCCGCGTTTCCACGTTGTATGTCGAGATCCAGACGTTGTTTAAAAAAGGACGACGATCTGTTATCACCGGTTGACTGATCTAACAAAGTGCCGACTTTGCGGATCAGCTGTCTGGTCCGAACACCAGGACCACCCATGGTCTCAAACGCAAGTGGCCAGAATTCGTGGGGATACCCAATTGATGAGTATTTTCTTAGCTTGCTGGTCTCCGCAAGGTGGGCTGCATAACCGGCTTCGGACGCGCCGCCACCGACCATAGAAGGTGCTAAGGAGTCGGTAACGGTTGCATCCCAAACCAGCATTTTGCCTCGCTCGAATGGTGTAAGTGTCATTCCGTCTGGACGCCTGTCGTCCTCCACGCAGAGGCCCGGGGGTTCGAAGATGCACGGATGACCGCATGATCTGAGGGCTCTGCTGAAGGTCTCATTGATAGCGGCATGTCGAGGGCGTCGGCCTGCGCTGATGATACACGATAGGCCGTGATATCCCAGTTTGTCGACGGGGTCTGTCCCCAGTCGTAGGCCTACTGCTATACGAATCGTCTCGTCGTCAAGAATGGTGCCTATGGGTGCACTGGGAAGCGCGTGTAACCAGGCGCCTGAATCCTTGGCGGAAACGGCGTTTAGGCGAGCTCTGGTCGTGTCGTCGGCAGCTTCATTAAAGAGCCGTCGTTGCACTTCAGCGTGCAAAGGGGCACTCCAGTCATGTTGAGCTAGTATGTTGTCAGGCCTGCCACCGCACCGGGCCTCAAGGTTCTCCTGAAGCTGGGCTAAGCGGCTTCTAAACTGGCCAACTCCTGCTGTATCTAAAAGGGGGTTTGCCCTGTTTTCTGCGCTTAGCATGGAGGGGACTATGGCAGGACCGGCCAAGGTGTGTGAGTTTGGAACCCCGAGGCCTCCTTGAGAGACGGGCAGTAATGCCTGTTGCCGTACTCGTTGAGCGCTTGCAAGTCGTCGACCCGATTGGATAGGTCAGCTCCTCGAAGAAGGTGTATGAGTCTCAAGGAAGAGAAAGAATACCTGAGTAAGAAGAGTCCCCGATGGGCTCCTAGAAGAGGAAGGCGAGCGGCGGCATTTTCCAGCTTTAATCTCCAGCGCTCGATTGGTGCTGAAAGCCCTTCGGGACAAAGTGGTACACCGAGTAGCTCCAGATCGTCCTTGGCAGTCACCTTGCAGCCGGGCAGGAGGTCTCGAAGTAACTTTATATCTGGGGAAGCCTCACCGGTAGAGCCCAGGGTGCCTACTTCACATTTGGCAGGGTTTAACTCCAGCCCCGATATTACACCAAAGTTAAGGACCCGTCGAATGTCCTCCGCTACTGTATGAACGTTTCCTCCTAGTAGGCCGTCGTCAAGGTACCAGAGGTTCAGCGGGCTTTTGAAGGAATCTACCAGATCCTTAATACCCAGACAAAACAGAGGTGGTGCTAAGGGGTCTCCCTGCTGCAGTCCGGTGGCGGACGTAATAACATGCTCAGGCAGGACCAGATGGGAAGGATGCCGATAAGCCAACCCGACGTGGTGCAATAGATGAGGGGCGTGGGATGCAACGACCTTCATCAGATAATCGCGTCTCATACTGTTAAAAGCGTTTCTAAAATCGAGCTTCACAAGAACCCCTGAGCGTTCGCGAGAATCGAGAAAAGCACGAGTTGCATGAATGGCTACCTCGGTCCCGCCCGGCGTCGCAAATCCCAACTGATGTGCACCAGTTGCGTTAGAAATAACGGCCTTGTTGTGGTTACATCCAATTTTTGCGGCGAGCCTGCGTAGCGTAGACGAACAAGCAATCGGACGTACCGATCCGTCCTTTTTCTTCAGGGCAAATAGTCTTGCGCCGAATATCAACGGTTGAAGGCAAGAAGGGGGGTTGCCCCAAAGAAGAATGTCTGCAGCCTTTGCCAATGCGGAGAGCAGGCTAGCGGCGACGTCGTTGAGGGACGGTGAAAGAAGGTCCATTAATAGCCGCGGTCTCATAAAGGCTAGCCCTGCGGCGGAGCTCTTAGAGGAGCTCTTGATAGCCACCTGAATATCTTCCTTTGATGTGACGTAGGGCATAGGGGTTCTGGTCAGTGTCGGCCATTCTAGGTCCTCGGGAGCTAATGGGTGTTGCTCTCGCAAAGCCTCTATACGGTCAATGCCGGGCGTTATCGTATCTGTGGAAACGATAAGTCTGGCGGCGCCAGAAACATCTCCTTCGGAGAGTTTAATAATGGACTGCCGCACCGTATCATTCCTGAATGGTTTAGGAGTCGAAACGCGGGCATGAGAGGTGGCAATCACGTCTGACAGACGCATACCTTGGGAGAAATCGCGGAGATTGTTGCGTATTATGACTGAGAGGGATGAAGCGTCGTTGCGGGCGCGGGGAAGACGAAGGACCACGGATGCAAAGGAGAAAAGACCATACCATGCTTCGACGTCGTTATCAGATGAGACTGCTGAGAGTACACGGGTAAGAGCATCGGCCACTTGTCTCCTTACTGACTTTGGTACGATTCGAATCAACCGGATTTGTCCCATAACAGCTTGAATATCCTCCAAAATTTGCGCCGGTTGCAAACGGGGGGGGGGGGGGGTCAGAGGTTGTCGGTATTGAAGAGGAAGCGACAGTGGCGGTCGGGTGTTTAGCTGATATATGTCTTGTTAGTCCACGTCGCGTGTACCGACCGTCGCATAATGGACATTTAGTAGTCGATGAAGTAGCGCGTGATGCTTCTGCGCCGCGAGCTGTGCGATCATAATCATTCATGGTTGTACGATTCGTCGCAGATTATCCACTAACGGTAGCAGCTGCAACAGCGGCTCCTAAAGCTCTAATAAGGCCTTAAATTTGACCGATATCTCTGGGCTTAATCCTGCAAGAATTTGAGACAGTCCGAAGGAGGTGCTTTTGGAGCTGGGCACAGCCGGAGTCGCTTTACGTGTGCGCTTGACGGGTGTTTTGATTCGACGTTGTCTTAAAACGGGCGACCTGTGGCGGACCTCCCTGTCAATCTTCCGCCTTTTCTGGTGGGGATTGATATGGGAGCTGGTAGTAGCAGCTGCGGTGTAGGGTCGTTGTGCGACTGAGATATTCTGCGGACGACGCTAGCGTAAGAAGGTTGTTTTGGAACCTGAGATGTGCTGTCTACAGACAGGGCTGATGTGGGAGAAATGTCGCTGATCTCGGCCGCCGAGTGCAGCACCTTCACCTGTTGCAGTGTGCGGGCTTCCAGTATAATTCGGTCTCTTTCCCGAAGGTAGGCCAAGCGAGGGCAGGCAGATGAACCCGCCGCGTGAGCACCACGACAGTTCACACATCTTGCTGAATTGGTGCAGCTTGCGGCTAGGTGTCCGGGGCAACTTGTCAACGGCAACGGCAAACTTGTCATAGTGGTGGAGAGGGAAGACGACAGGGCGACTCTACCTTTGATATCGGAGTCAGCGAAAGTCAAGGTCTCCTCAAGGATAAGCGGAACACGATCTACGGCGAAGGGCAAGATCACCGGGGTTCATACCTCTACTTCGAAATCGGCGATCCTATCGGCGCTGCAGTCCTGTAACGGAGCATGTTACTTTGACATTCTCCGGCAACAGCTTTCCGGCTGAGGTGCGTCTGGGGCTTAAGCTGCATGCACTCGTACTATATCAAGATTCCTCGCAGTGCTATAAGTATTATAGTCTGGATCACTTCGCCGCTAACTGTACGGTCCCAAGGCGCAAATCTAGAAAATGCGGCTTTATGGAGCACCTCAGAAAAAAATCAACGTACAGACCCGCTGTTGTTTGTGCAACGGGGAGCGTGAGGCTACGTAGGGAGCATGCCCGCAAAGGCCGCTGCGCATGAAACAACTAAAGAGAGCCTCATGAGTTCTATGAGTGTCAATTGGCAAATCTTATAGGAAGTGCAGTGCTTCTGCGTCAAGAACGAAAGACAGGCCCTGGTTCAACGAGAGGTGTAAAGCAGCAAAAAGTGCCAACAGACTAACTAGGAAATACGTGGAGGGATTTTCCTAACAGAATTCGCGCGGGAATGGGTTGTTCGATCAGTAACAATCGAAGACATTGTCAGGGCAATCGAAAGGGCGCTTAGAGACAAGAAACAACTATGTAAAGCAAACGTTGGCACTAGAACCATGCTGGATTTGCTTTTATTTGACGAAAGCCTGAAATCCGGTCAAATGTCTAGGTGTGGAAGGATTGTCAGACCTAAAGGGAAAGACATAGAAACAGAGCCGGAGTCTTGGGGGGAATAACTCTTGAGAGTTGGTCTATACCGCCTTGAGTCAATTGCTGGCAGAAGTTTGGGGAACTCTACCCGAGCCGAGAAGGCCGTTAAACACAATATGTAAATGTTTTAAGGCCGTCTTTGACCTAGCGCCAAGAAGTAGTATTATAAAGAAAATAGCCTTGGAAGGAGTTCCGTATCGGGTATTATACTTATGTATATAGTATATTACAGTATAAATTGACAACAGCATATGGAATGTAGGAAAGGTAACGCAGTCGACAGGAGTGGCCCAAGGCTCATTCTTTTTTTCGGTGCTATTGGGAGGGCTACCTAACCGCAGGGGTGGACCCGAGAATGGGCAAGTACTTTAACGTATGCAGAGGACGTTGCAGTCTATGGCAGGAGTCTATTTAGGGTTAATCAGGGACTGGAAAGGCTAATTGAATATATGGAGTAGATGGGACTTTGTATTAACTGGCAAAAGACAGTAGCAGTAAAATTTCGAAAATGAGGTCGATTGACAAAATATGACGTTCTTCGAGTTAGGGGTAATTGTAGGATAGCAGCGTCCGTAAAGCAGCGCGGGCATATATATCGTCTGTTGGCGGCAATGCTGAAGCAAACTAAATACAGGGCGCCAAATAGAGGATGTCGCCACAGCAGTAGCGAAAACGCGGGAAGTTACTATATGCGCGGGCAAATCTGTGATATATAAGGAGGCACGAAAATAAATGAACCAGTAGTCGTTGGTACGAGCCAGGCAGAGGACGTGTGTTGTTTGAGCGAAAGACTAGCGAACTCGTAACGGTCGCCGTCCGGTCGTTAGGGTGGTGGACACTACAACTGGCCTGCCACCCCCAGCTACGCCGGGGACCAACAACACCGTGAACGCAGTGGCATCAAGCATTTAAGGTTTATCTAAAAGCCATCTCGATCGGGGCAGCAAAGTTGACCGACACGAAGAAATGTGCAATCCTACTACACTGCCTTGGGCTCGAGGGCCAAGCACAATATCGTGCTATGGCGGATCAGCCAACGATGCCGGAGAAGGATGGAATGTGCCCGGCAAGACGAGTCAGGTGCCGAAAGTGTGGCAAGTTTGGCCATTTCGGACGGAAGTGTAGGAACGCGGCAGGTCAGGCGAGGCAGAATGTACAGGCGATCGGCGTGGAGGAGCAGCCACGCTGGGATCGTCGGACCAACGGCGAACGCTTAGAGGAAGCCCAAATTGAGGTATGGAATAAACCGACAGCTCACCGACTCACTGTCTCTTTATTGTCCGGAGTTTGTTAGTAGTGCTGCAGTAGACTGTAATTTGGTAACCTCTTTGATAGACACGGAGGCAGCCGTATCTATTATTAATAGGGAGCACTTGGCAGACCGGGGAGATCTAGTTAGGCCCACGAACGCAATACTACGCGCATACAATCAGGAAAGAATACCAACACTGGAAATGGCTAGATGTCACCTCAAACTAGGCAGTCGGGAGCTAATGGTAGGTCGGTGCTAGGACGCGATACTCTAGCTAAACTAGGTATGATCATTGATTGTGCGGCGCAATCATGCTCGGGGGAACTGTTTTCGGGGACGCTAGGTCTGGTTAAAGCCGTGCAGCACAGAGTGCGACTTAAGGAGAATGTTAGGCCGGTGCAGCACAAGTTGAGGAGGTTACCGCTTACTCTAGTGACGGCGGTGAAAGCCGAATTAGATAAACAATTGGAGAACGATGTTATTGAGCCAGTTCAGGCTTCCGAGTGGGTATCGGGCATGGGAGTCGCAGCGAAGCGGGACGGTAGAGTTAGATTGTGTGTGGATCTACGACAGGTAAATCAAGCGATAGTGCCTAATGTTTTCCCTCTACCGCATCTGGACGACCTGCTGGTAGAGCTACACGGGGCCAGGTGGTTTTCAAAGCTAGACGCGCTCTCGGAATATCACCAGGTTGAATTAGATAAAAAGTCACGAGACCTCACTACGTTTGTAACCCCGTGGGGATTATTTCGATATAAAAGAGTTTGCTTCGGGTTGGCGTCGGCACCTGCGGCTTTCCAACGAATAATGAAAAACCTGCTACAAGGACTAAAGGGAGTGGTCATATATTTAGATGATATTTTAGTATTTGGAACGTCCAAAGAGGAGCATAATGTAATGTTACGCATGGTGCTACAACGAATCCAAGAATCAGGAATGACGCTAAATGAAAAGTATGTTTTGGGAACTAAGGAGATTAACTTCGTCGGGTTTACCATTAACGAACACGGGGTACGACCTAGTGTGGATAACCTGAAAGCTATTGAAGAGTTAGCGGTTCCAACTCACGTAACGCAGGTTAAGTCGGTCTTAGGGGTGACAAGTTTTCGTATGCGGTGCGTGCCGACATTCTCGGATATATCCGAGCCAATACGCAGGTTGTTAAAAAATAACGTGCTATTTAAATGGGGGCCAGAGCAACAACAGGCGTTCGAGAAACTGAAAGCAAGTATAGTAGCGGCGGCACCTTTAGCCATTTTCGATCCAACAGCACCCACGATAGTGGCGACGGACGCGTCAGCGCACGGATTAGGAGCAGTGCTACTGCAAGAGCAGGACGGGTAAGAGCGCCCAATAGCGTATGCATCGTGCTCGCTAACACCTACACGGCAAAGGTATTTTACGGGAGAGAGGGAGGCATTGGCGAGTGTGTTTGCGATCGAACGGTACAACACGTTCCTGTGGGGCAAGAAGGTTTACGTTACGGACAGACCATCAGGCGCTGATAGCACTACTTGGCTACAAGGGGGAGGGACGAGCGCCAATGAGGATAGGTCGGTGGGTAGAAAGGCTGAGAAACTACTCATTTGAGGTAAAATTTAGAAGCGGTATAACAAATAATGTACCCTACATGCTCTCTCGACTGCCGACAGAAGACATTTTTTAAACGTGTGATGAACAGGAAATGATAGGAGCAACACTAGAAGAAAAGTTAGGACCAATACAGTAGGAGGAGGTTGTAACTTGTTCTTTAGCGGAGCTGGACATTCAGAGCGTGAGAAGATGGCTTAGGTTAAAACGGCCTCGACTGGCGCAAGCCGGGCGCTGGGCCTCCGTTGTTCATGAACTATCCGAAACGCAGGGCGTACTAATGAGAGGAGATAAAGTAGTTCTGCCGCAGCAACTTCGAAAGAGAGCGTTCCAGATGGCCCACGAGGATGCGCATCAGGGGACGGTGAAGACGAAACATCGACTGCGAAACACGTTCTGGTGGCCGGGAATAGACCAAATGGTAGAGGAAGCGGTACGAGAGTGCCGGTTGTGCATTACATGACAAAACAGCGGTGGCTACCACAGCACCCGTGAGGACGACGCCCTGACCAGCCCAGCCGTGGACGAGGCTAGCAGTCGACATCCGAGGCCCGGACAGCTCATTGGGACCGGAAGCGCGATACGCGGTGGTTGTCATGGATTACTATTCGAAGTGGGCTGAGGTAGCATGGCAGAAACAACAGCTCGTCGGATCATTGGCATGCTATACCGGCTCATATACCGTGAAGGCATTCCGGTTAGCATAGTAACGGACAACGGACCCCAGTTCCTGAGCGATGAGTTCGAAGAATTCATGACCGATTTCGGAATTCGACACATACGTAGATTCGTGTACCACCCTCAAGCAAATGGGTTAGTGGAAAGCTTCAATAGGACACTGGGCGGCTTTATCTGGTCGGCTGCCCAAATGAACCGCGACCGGCGGAGACGCCTGACCAAGATGATCGGCGCATACAACGCAACCGCACAGGCAACGACAGGCAAATCACCCGCTGAATTACTACAAGGACGGTCTATGAGGACGAAACTGGACGCGGGTCTCCGACGAGGAAACACCAATCAGAATGATGAGGATGAGCGAGTGCGAGTGGAGACAAGACAGAACAAACAAAAGGAGTACGCAGACAGGAGGAGAGCGGCAGTGGAAACGAAGTTCGCGCCCGGCTCGACTGGGTCAGAATACCAGTCGCTGCAAAGGGGGAGGAGAAGTATGGACCACCGACAAGAGTAAAAAGACAAGTCGGTGAAGACATGTACGAGTTGGAAGACGGTAGGAAATGGCACAGGAACCGGTTGACGCGTGCCGCCCAACCACAGGTAGCACGGGCAGCGCAGAGGCCAGGCTATCTACAGCACCCGGATCAAGGTGCACAGCAGAGACCTGAAGAAGAAAGATGAGGTGCGCCAGAAGAACAACACGAAAACAACAGCGCGCCGTGTGAAGGACGTCCACGGCGTATGAGACGCGCACCGAGTTACGGGAGTTCGTGGGTGAAGATGGGACCGAATTCGAAACAAGCCGGTGAAGAGGGGGAGAATGTAGGATAGCAGCGTCCGTTAATCAGCGCGGGCATATATATCGTCTGTTGGCGGCAGTGCTGAAGCGAACTAAATACAGGGCGCCAAATAGAGGATGCCGCCACAGCAGTAGCGAAGACGCGGGGAGTTACTAAATGCGCGGGCAAATCTGTGATATATAAGGAGGCACGAGAATAAATAAACCAGTAGTCCTTGGTGCGAGCCAGGCAGAGGACGTGTGTTGTTTGAGCAAAAGACTAGCGAACTCGTAACGGTCGCCGTCCGGTCGTTAGGGTCGTGGACACTACAGTAAAGGCAGCAACAATAAAAAAAAAACCGCACCATCATTCGTTCACATGGGAGAAATTAGAAGAGGCAGATCTACAGTTACTAGATAGAGTTCTTGTAGGAATAGAAGCAGGAATAGCAGATCTTGTGAAAAGCGCATTAGTGGCCTCTCTTAGTGTACAGACGCCGCAAACAGCCTCATTGTCGTCGCTTTTTGTTTGAAACAGCGTTTCTCCGTACACAGATTTCATTGTAGGACTTACGGTCTGACGAACTCCTTGACATCTGCGTGTGTAGCCTTTATAAGGCTCTCTGCCCACAAGTAGATTCACTAAACGGACTTCCGCGCTGACTCTCTTTGTATATGCTTATTAACTTAAAATTATTACTACCGTACATAGCAAAGTTGCATTCATTCAATTATGACTAATCTATTAATTTAGTATGAGCACTGAAGGTACAAGTAAAATGCAAATTGGCTTTATTTTAGTAGTTTAATATTGTTAGTCACAATAAAAATAGCTACAATTGTGACGAGGGCACTGAACCTTTCCACCCTGTTTACAGCACACGTCAGAGGACGACACAGGGGTCGCGACACTGCAAACGGGCCAGGATACACCGTACCTAAAACATGTCGACCGCAATGCATCACGTCCACATCGCCATCGTCAACACAGCCGGGCGAACGTTCCAACATATCCCGCGGCGGCCAATATTACAGACAGCGGCCGGCCAATCTGCGTGCGCATTTTCTAGGTATCGACGGAAAAATTGACTGAGGCGCCATCGACCAAGTGCAATAAATAGAGAGGCCAAGGAGAGCACCCTCTTTTGCTTTCGACATATATCTGTGCTATGCTTGTTAATTTTAGCCAATACCCTGCGTCCGAGTAGCATCCTATGAGTTTAGTTCCCATTCGCGTCTTCATCACAGTAGAGAGAGGTGGTATTCTTGCTAGCTACGTCTGTGGTGTTACTGGACAGGACATTATTACGCATACCCTACATACAGAGTAAAGGAATAATAACGCCATTTTGTTAGGAATAATAACTTGCGACCGATTCATACAAACAACTTTTCGACAACCTTTGTTCGCTTAACCTACAACTTTAAGCATATACATACGCGGCAACATGGCCAATTGTCTGCATATGTCTTCCCCTAGTGCAAACATCAGCAGCTCGTAAATAGAAGAGAGCTTCCCAAAATGTTACCGCCGTTGTCACTGTCGTTTGAACGCAATTCATTTCGTACAAACATTTCCTATTAATGTATCTGCCTTTGCCAGACCAAACAATACCAATTCAAAGTTACCGACAAAAAACATGTTAGCATGATTCGAGTATTTTTTATAGGAATATTAAACAAAATATTGCCACTATTTTGTGCTGCTGAATCAGCGTGAAGATAGCTTTATACACTTATGTATTATTTAAGCCGCTGTTTCGATAGGCAATACACACAAACCATACCATGTTAACCTCGGAGCCGCGTTTATTTAGCGGTAACCCAATATTCACAAAACTATGACCACAATGTAATCTTGGCATTTGGTCGCTTTCTTCGATAGAAGAAGGCAACTCTTTCGCTTTTGCGCACCAGTGCTAGGTCCGGCATATCTCTCTCTTTCTTAACGTCAGAGTACAGAGCATCGCCTGGAATCCAAAATACATGAAACCACAATGTAGAGATATAGTGACTTGTAGGCAACGGCAGTCGGAATGTAGATAATAGTGTCCTTATTGTTAATTGCTTTCACCAATTTTGCATAATTGCTCTGTGGCACATGCAAGTGACTAAACGTGAACGCGACACATAGCATTCAAGTTATATTTTTGTTTTGTTTTTTTAGTTTTAGTTTTAGAATTACTAAATATTAGTGTACAGTAGAATGGAGCATATTTCGCCCCCCACACTGAATGCGCGCGCGTACAGAATACGACAATATGTGTATATGAATGCTAGATTCAGTACCCTCAAGGCAGATTTTGATTACATTGCATACTATTATGCTGTTCAGAAGTCTTACTAAATTCGAAAGACGTTTTCTGCTTATGCTTTGGTAAATAATATATTTTATCGCAGCTTACTAAACGGCTGGAAAAATTGTCCTTGTAGAATCGCTAGAACTCGCGCCTAAACTTGTTTGCATTGCTCAATCTATGAGCACCCATTTATAGCAATTTTAAGTGTTTGAAGTAATTTTGAGAGGTCTTCACGCAGTCAAAGTTGTACCTGAAGCATCCGAAGCCTGAACAGCACTAATCCCTGTTTTTTTCCGCACCGAACAATTAAAAGCTCGCAAATGCTTTCGGCACAGTGTTAAATGAGCAGTGTGGATGCTAGATAAGAAGCGAGTTATTCAAAGCCCCACTGTTCATCAAATTACTGGCATCGAATACTTTCATAGGAAATGTCTTAGTTCAGAAAGCATAAAACAAAGCCTGATACAGCCTCTAGAAACAATGACAGATTTCAAGCGGCAATGCAATATGTCACTGAAAAGATTGTTGTACGCTGTTCAACCCTTACTTAATCAGGCAGTAATGTCTTCAGTTTCTGCCGATGATGTCGTTAATTCGAGTGTTTCGGCCGCACTGCCGAACGTCGTGTCAATGTCAACAAAAACGACCACCCGGCCTGCCTCGGTCACGATTGCGACCCGCATCAGAGGTCCGTCGCAGTGGAGCGCCGTAACCACTTCAGGCGTAGTTGTCTGCTGTCGACCTTCCTGTTTCGGCTCGCCAACGTGATGACTCGGAGCAAGCGCTGCTGATGTCCACTCAAGCTGGCCTCGTTCGTGTAACTCTCCATTCATCAATGCGCCCCACCCAAACCCGCGTAGCAGGCCGTCGTTGGTAGCTATGAGCAAACAACCGTTGAAGGATGTCACATTCAAAATGACCGTGTCCAGTTCCACCTCACGAGATAGTCGACCACCCTAAACAGCAAATGACAATATATATAGTGTTTATTTATATGTATATATACTCTGACTCTGGTTATCATGCAATGTCTTCAGCTTCTGCCGATAATCGTCGAACGTCGTTTCAATGTCAAAAACGACCACCTGCCCTGCTTCGGCTACGATTGCGAATAAGTCCGTTTTTTAACACTATGACAACACTACTGTTCAATCTCTGGCTATGATAGGCCCGCCGCACCATAGCGTCACTCCATGCCATCGTCGCATTCTCGTACTAAGGAAATGTGGTACTAGAGTAATACGAGCATTTTTCAGATTCAGCAGAACAAACTCTAGAAAAGCCCGTTGTCGAACCTGCAAATGCGGATCTTATTCATCATGGTACTCATAGCTGCCCTGCCACACCCTGTCTTAGAATGTTACCCCCGTGCTCGTTGCCGAGGCTCTCGCTGCAACTTTGGTGACTCTTATCTTATTTTTATTAGCTATTTAGCTATATTTACTGTAAAAACGCATTAGAGCTGCCATCCCTCCTCCCTGGAAACTGTATACGCCTACCTTGTCAAAGATGTACACTTTGCTCTCGCCTGCCAGTAGAATGTTCTCATCCTTAACGACAAGTGCTGTTATGTTCTGGTCTCGTTTGTCGATTGCATAAAGTAGAAAGAGGGTACCAGCGTCGCGAAGCATCATCGAGTTGTCCTGCGTTACTACAACAACTTTCTTAGACGCCGTGGTTTGGATGGTGGTGATAAACTTCGGCACCTGCCGAACTTCTGACTCAGCGACAAAGCGTTGATCAAATACATGATACACTTGGATGTAGCCTGAAACGCAGTTGGTGTCTGGTGTTAATAGTGCGAATGCTATTGTTCACAAAAATGCCTTAATTGCTGACTTTGCCCATTTCTCCTTGCTTCCATCAAAAATCCCCAGCCAAGGGAACACTAGTAAAGGGTTTAAGCCATTTTTTAAGTACATACATGTGTAAATATATGTGTATATATATATATATATATATATATATATATATATATATAGACCGAGAGAGTGAGCGCGAGAGAAAAAACTTCATCTTAGGAGTTGGAAGGTTTGTCGGGAAAACCTGCCGGCGTAAACTTCCAACACACCAACACATGAAATCCCAGGTGGTTTAACTATCCGTCGTTTTTATAATACTAAACGTTCCACAGTTATCGGTGCACTTACCGCTTTTGAGTCCGATGTAGAGCTTTTGCCAGGCAATGAATCCACACAGCACCCTGGCACGAACGGGTATGACTTTCATTAAATGCCCCGAGTCTCCGTCAAAGACACGTACAGCGCAGTCATCTGAGCCAGTGATGAGCTTCGTGTTCGGCAGCTTTTTGTGTACCCATACTTCGAGCATGTACGCACATACCTTCTTCAGACTGGAGTTCGAATCCTGTCCACTAAAAAAACACACGTTGTATTCAGTCAAATTCGAAGGCACAGCGCACGGATCAATTGCTTTGAGTTACTCATGTTTGGTTGTCTAGAGCTGCATATTAAAGTTATTATTAACGCCTCTGTCATTGCAAGTACAACAATAATTGTATGATAATATAATATATAATGTAAAATATTAATACTAATCACGTTGGAACAGATTAAATATAGTGAAAAAGTGCGGAGTATAATAGAAACTAGCAATACACTTCCACCGTACCAATGACGATAGATGACAACAGCGCCATGGCCATCGTTCAAAGGAGTCCGCTTGACGACTCCATCCCGACTACTCGTGTAGACGAAATCTCCGCTTAGTCGTACAGCGAGCACCTGTTCACTGTGAAGCTGTTCGTCCAGTCGGACATCAGCGCTTTTTGGACGCTTCGTGGTTGAGATAACATCAGGCGTTGTGTTGGATCGCTTTCGACGATCGGTTTCTGCCGACGTCGGCGTCGAATTCAAAGTGAGGATGTTAGCCAAAACGCCCGAAGCAGTGAGCCCTGCACCGATTGTGCAGCTGCCCCGTTGAGCGGCAGTCACTGTGTCGCCGACGGCGGCCTGTGGTCTCTGTTCTGGTAAGATCGACGTGTTCAATGGCAGCGTATGACCGACAGGAGCACTGCCTTGAGTGACGCCGTTTGCAACGATACGTAAACGATCCAGCAGATTCTGTAGGTTTGATCCATGCGCCGTGGAGCTATTTAAGAGCCAGGCAAGGTTGTCCGGCTGGTTCCGTGCTGCTGAAAGTGCCGGCGGTGCCAATATCGCGCTGAGGATTTGGCTTGGGGCAAACAATTCCGCACCCGGCGGTGGTTGCGGTCCTAGGCATATAGAAAGAAAATGCTTTATTTGCTTCCTGTATTATTGAGACAAAAATAAACGCCATGTAGTTTAAGCATATATATATATATATATATATTCCCGAAGAAACAAAATTAACTAATTCATACGCTAAGGCGTGTATTTTAAGTAAGTAGAATTTTGATATAAAACAACAAAAACACGTTGTCGTCACAAGTGGCCCAGCTATGTTCTATAAGGTAAACAGTGATTACTGAACACTTCCACCAAATGTTTGCCTCCTCTGATACGATCCACATGAAATCAAGAGGATTTCACACTCTGTGAGATCAGGTTAGGTTATCAGAATCGATACATGGCCCGTGTTCCAACAAGGTATGTGGTCCGGAATGAGCAATATGGATTCCTATTTGGCCGGTCTACTGTTGCTGCCTGCAACTACTCGACAATATCCAACGGCATTTAATTCCACACTGAAGGATAAACTATTTTCGAGAATGGCGGAACCAGGTGTGTCTACACACATCGTAAAGCTGCTGTGCGCCAATTTTCGGGAAAACTCTATATCAATCGACGATAGACTGGCTGAGTTCGAGCCTTTACTACGACTACTGGAGTTGCCTAAGGGGCTAACTTAAGCTCGCTACTCTTCTCAGTGCTTCTAACTGATCTGCAATAAGTAGCGCAGAGCTCAGGAGAAACAGTCAAACCGTTTATGTACGCGGATGACGTTGTTGTTGTCGTCGTAGCGACCGCCAAGGTGCTTCTTTTAGTGCAGGAGCAAACTATAATAACTGAGCGCTAGGTCAGGGCCCCACAAATTAATGACTGTATATAATTACATAAAATCAGTTATGGTTGGCTAAAATTGGAGCTTCACCAACCGTGCGACAAAGCGGCGACAAGTCTGGTCTTGGCTGTCCGTAAGTGTTCGTATTGCGCTATTACAGCCTGTTCTTCATGGCGCAAGAATGTTAGCAACGCCTCGACGCGAGGTAGCGCGTGAGTGAGGTAGCGAAGTCGTTCCTGACAGGCGGCCTCCTCGGCTGCTAGTGCGGCGGCGCGTGCAAAGTCGTCGGCGGGTAGGCTCCCTGAAGGCCCCAGTAGGCCGTTCACTGTGCTACGTGTACCGACGAATTGAGGGGTGATTTGTACTGATGGAGTATGTGGCGACGTAGTCGGGATGACCGCAGGAGGAGCCTCTTCCTCGCCATCCTCAGAGTCTGAGATTGTCTGTGGAGGCCTTCACAAAAAGAACGCAAAAGTCAACAAAAAGGCGAGTATGTCGCACCCCCTCATGTCTGCCGGAAGAGCCCATACGTCTGCACGAAGGATAAAAAGCAGCATATGGTTAACATTTTTCTGGAAAGGTCGCGAAGTAGAAATGCCAGAAATCGACATATAATATGTGAGCTAAGTGACATCTTAACTGACGGTTGCGGTGGGGCAGCAAGGATTGTGCACTCGTCACTTTCTTCGTCGTCCTTCAGCCTCGACGGAACCTGTCTCCTAGAAGTTCCCTCAGTGCCAGTAGCGACACCGGCTGCGGTAGCAGAAGGAGTTTCAGCCTGAGCGCTACCTTCGTTGGATCCCTCGACAGCGCTTTTCCTGGGATCACGGTTCAACTCATCCTTAACAGGGAAACCTTTAGAGCGCAATTCAGGGGCCTCACCCGAGGTAAACTCTTCGAGAGCCGCCTAAAAAAGGATATATGTATAAGACCACATGGACTAAATCAAGAGAGTGCAAACACCCCGTAGGGCATATATATTCACGTACGTGTATTTGTGTGTTTAAAACGAATACGCTCTTTCATGGACTTAATAAGTAAGAAGCGATATCTGTATGTATATACCGATAGATATAGCTTTAATTTAAATTTAAAATGGCGACTCTTTTTAGTACTTAGGGGTATTATCTTGGGGTCATAAAGGGTAATGCGGTGACTAGCGTACCCTGGCGCGAGCCTCTCCAAAGGTTTCCTGCTTTTCAATATCACGATTCGTGAATGCTACGCCGGGCAGCATCTTTCTCGCGGTTTTTTGCTTCTCATCGGCGACGCGGCTCATCTGGCGAAGTTGCTTCGTCAAATCTCGGCTGATTGATCGCACACGCAAAAACGCCGTGAAAACCGATAATACAGACAAGGAAAAACGCATCACTGACTGTAACAATTAATAGCAACGCACATTTAATTCGGAGGTTACGAGCATGCTTATAAAGAACCCATGAACTGTATATTTTACTAAATTTGAGTGAAATAAACATAATTTAACTGAATATTCAATTAAATTTAGTATAAAGCTATCCATTGGTTGTCCTCATGGAACTTTGCGATATCTGAACTATTGAAATGTATTACCAAGGCAGATATTATATTCCATGAATAGAGTTTTTGAACAACGATGAACTCATCACGAGCCAAAATAATACTTAAGACCCACAATAATCAAAGCACCAGAGCGTCAGTAAAATGTTCATGCGGTCTATGGCAACAGTTCTACCAACATAGCAGAACTTTGCTTGTATATAGCAGAAACAAGCATTTTAAATATTTCGCCGTTCGCCTCGTCAGTTCCCTGAATGCGTTGTCTACAAAACATTCTTCTACAATGCGTATAATTCTTCAAAACCTGTCATACCGCGTTGTAATCTATTCCACCAAAAAGGGCTAGAGATCAACAAGTAACAAGGTTTCTGAGAGAAATTATCTAGTGGAGATACTCCCGGTATTATATAAACAGCCCAGAAAAAAAATATAGCTAATAAGCTGTAGCATGTTGCTCTCCTGTGTATGCATACAGAAGATAAAAGTGCTTTTAATAGAAAATTTTCGAACGTTAGCCGTGGCGGTTCGGATGTTTCACGGATACGCATTATCAAAAGGGGGCGCCATCCGGTGGCGTCGCTCCCACAACTTCACAGAGAAGGGGAGGCGATTTATAGGCCAATAATTATATTATCTAATACAAGTCAGGTTTATATAAAAGTTGTTGTGCAAGTTGCCACAAGCGAGTTCGGTCATAATAGAAGCGGTTGAAGTAGATTTTGTGAAGAAGCACCCCACCCTCTATACAAATCGGCACAGACCAAGTTATACATTAATACGCCGAGCTTGTCATCGTATGCGTGATGCAAAGGCTAAGGAGCACCACAGGCACAACACTAGCATCATCGTCACCAGCCTCCCAATTAGCTTATCCACATGCGAATCGAAGAAGGCATCTTTACCGGTACAAAAATGGCCTAAAGATTTAGTCTTCTCTCTGTCACGAACGCGTCAGCCTTAACGAACATGTCGAGCAGAAGATCCCTTAACGAAAAAAAAAATCTCTAATTTAACGGTACCACAAAGTTTTTGATCTGATATCTTGCTAACGTTTAGAAATAAATGCGGTTGTCAAAAACGGTTGCTGTGGCAGATTTATCCCTAAGCTGTGATGGCTGTGACTGCATTTCAACAACTGTCGATAGAATACAAACAGCTTCAGCTAGCTATACGTGGCGCGACAACCGTTATGAGCTTTAGCATTTAATTGGGTAAAAACAACAATTCGAGCTTCACGCAGCTGCTGGCTATTCATTCAACACGGCGTATGCGCACCATTTGAACACACATGTTGTGTTTTTCGCTTGGCACTTCCTAAACTCCTAATTTATTGCGTGAACGTCATTACGAAAAGAGTGCAATTCGAAAATAAATAAATACGTACAATGATGGCCATTGCATATTTCGGAACAACACAATGTCACTCAATAAACCTGACGAGCAGAGACGAGCGTTCGAGAACTAGTGATTACGTAAGTGAACCCGTACTTACACATCTGTACAGCTGCTAAGCTTTGAGATGATGTCCTTCCGCTTATCGACAAGACTTCGGCCACTGGAGCCAACTAGAGGTACCAGCGGCACTTTCGGCTTAGTCTCGTCCGTAGTTGTTCGCAAATCATCGCCTTGGTCTGAGGTCGCTGAAGTCTTGGGGTCGCTCTGGGTTTTACTGCGATCACTGTCTTGACCATCCGCTGATAACGCATCAACACCGCCACCACCGTTTGGCAATGGAGTCTCTTTATCTGAACATTCTGAATTGAACAAATATATTTTAGCTAGATAATACCTAAATAAGTTGACAATGAAAACAACGAATTATCGTTCCAGCGTCGGTTTACGGCGACGTGTGGTGATAATCCTGCATAAAAAGATAATACCTAGATAAAGGCACGTGTCGACAGGCCTGCGCTAAAGAATCAAAGCAGTCGGCCACTGCATGGGTGTATATAGAAAATAATGCGTCGAATGAAACGAGTGTAGACCATGTAATTGGCACGACTGAACAACCCGGGACATAAATATCCAACCAATAGACTTAGAATACAGGGCACACTTGAAAGTGGAGTTCAATCTTAAGACCTTACATTAAAATATTTTGTGCAATTTGTATATATCTATTTATATTAAACGATGAATAACTGTTATATGATTACATTTTTACAAACCTTCTTCGGAACTAAAGAAATACTGATGCTTCCCGGAGTCCTTCCCTTTGTCATCTTCGGCCGAACGCTGGTGAGCCTGACGTTCGCCGTTCAGAGACCTGCGTTGTTCACGAGACGACGTATAACACGGTGCTTGTTTTCGGCGATCTACAACAGGTGTCACGGATATATTAAATATTTATATCGTTTAGATGGCGGTATATTTTATTACAATTAAAGTTCATTCAAAGTACCCAAGTTGGGTAAGGTAATTATAAGCATGTACATCAGACACAACTAGTGGTTCTTTCACATCGCCGAATCTTCTCTTATCTTGCTACTTCAGATGTCGTATGTAAATAATGTATTCTATTAGAAGTAAATTTTCTGAAATCTTTGAATTCACATTAAGCTTAGTCAAAATCTTTGTAGTAGAAAACTCGTAAGGTCATCACCACCAGTTTGTAATCCAAAGACTGTGCTGTCTTAATCTGTCCCCTTTAATTTATTTCAAACATCAAAAAGTCAAGAACAGATGACAAGTAGCTTTGGAGCACCAAGACTGGGAGATCATGGCAGGTAGTCTAGACGAGGATATAGTCATGTTTTTCCTTCCCGGTATATCCAATTCAAATTTGGTAATCTATTGCTTTTGTATTGAAGTCTAACATGAGGCCTGTACCCATCCTAGTCAAAGCTTTGGACTTTCCATTGATTTAAATAAATCAAACTTCTTAAAAACAAAATGCTAGTAATTTTATACGTTCTGCAAGAGTACAATTAATAATTCCACTGAACCATTTTGGCAGCTGAGATTTTACCCTTTGTAGATGAATCATCGTTACAATGCAGTCCCTGTTGCTGACCATTATGAACTCGGCTATCACGCCTTCGGCGCTCATCGTCGCCAAAAACTTCGTCGCCGGTAGACTTTCGCCTTGCGTTGTCCACTCTTGATATGCTATTAGCACTATCCTGTCCTAACGGAGTTCGGTGACCGTCCGATCTGGAAATTCGGAAATCAGTTAGCAATTAAAACCAATCTTTATTATTATTATTATTGTTATTATTATTATTATTATTATTATTATTATTATTATTATTATTATTATTATTATTATTATTATTATTATTATTCAAGCAATAAAAATAATATAAGCAATATTGTAGATATTATATAAGTAATATATTGATAATTGTGATACATGTACATATTGATAAAATTCAACTGTTCAACTGTTTGTTTATTGACATTTCTTGTAGATAATTGCACACATTAATTTCAAGCTCCATTAAGCACATAGCTTCTTCGGAGCCCCTTTTATGAATAACAATGTATAATTTATGTATGCCATTTTCACCTATTTACAATATATTGCAACATGATTGTATTTTTATATCACTTTTAACCAGATACCAAAGTTTCAAGATAATGCTCTTTGAGATCGCATTTGAATTTGAGCAGGGACTTTGTCTGCCTAACGGAGGCCGGTACTTTGTTCCAGTAGGAGGCCCCAATGTTTCTGATTGATAGCCTTGACTGGTTGGAGTTGGCGTGTGACAGAGTAAGCAGGTTTGATGCGTTACACCTTGTAGATATGGGTGTTGCTGATGTTGCCAGACCATATAAGTTTGGATGCACTCCAAGGAGTATACGCTTAATTTCAACTACGAGACAGTATTCTATAAGTTTTGGGAACGGCAAAATGTTAATATTTATAAAATAAACCCTTGTTCAAAAAAAAATTATTATTATTATGACATGTTAAACAATGTTACAGCTGTGAGGTCTGGACGTATTATTACAATTTCTTTAAATAATTACTTCACTCCATGGCGCCTAAAATAGATGCCGCGTTCCCTCTGCAAACGGCCAATGACAACGCTTGCCTCAAGAATTGACCCTCTTTCGGTCGCTTGTGACCACCTGAATTCGCTTACTTAAATCTTTGAGAAATGCTTCGGTACCCTTGCTAATTTGTCCTAGTGTCTCCATGGCAATAGGTAGAAAAATATATCTTGTTTCCAGTCCAGCGTATTTAACCCGTTTTCTGGCGTCCGCGTGCTTTGCTACCCACCCCGGCTAAACTAAGCTGTGATGTAAATAGAAAGCCGCGGTTGTGCACGAAACCGTTGCATCCCAAGCTAGACTTCCCATGTGTTATTATTATTATTATTATTATTATTATTATTATTATTATTTTATACGTATAATTCCTTCTTCGTGACGCAGCAGTGGAAGTAATGAACTGATTAGGTTAATGTTTTGATAGCCAATAAAACAAGCAGTTTAAGAATTACTTTGTTCTGTGGCTGACCTTTCATCGCCGTCTTGAGTTACGTCTCTACAATTTCGCAAATCTGCTCGTATCGTTTTGAGAAACGTGCGGTGTTTATTTCCAGCAAAGTGATTCCGTGCCGTCAATAAACCGCCCAGTGAAACACGGCACAGTTCGCACGTGAGTTTCTGAAACAGATGCGAGGGGAACAGAAAACACGTAACTACATATGCTTATCCAGCTAGCTACTCCAGAAAATTCCGCGCCTTTTGAATCGGGAGTGAAAATGACGCAATCTGTAAAGATACGCAACTTGCTAAACGTGCCAAAACGAGCACGTATAAATTACGCAACATCATTTTAATTTTTAATTTAACGTAGCTATTATCATTGCGCACTATTCCTATTATGATATTAATGACCACTATAACTCGGTTCCTTAACGAATCACCCTTTATCTAAACGATGTGCAGCAGGAGGCCTGGATATCGTAACACGAGCCAAAGTTGTTTACGACACTTAAATGAGGCAGGAATCAAATGGCAAGCGAACCGAGCAAAGTAGCTTAAAGACAAAAAGGATTGGCTGGCCTTCTTCGAGAAATAGTAGATTAAAATCCAAAACTTCTTAAATCGAACCCCTAGACCACGCCGCCATATACGCACAACCGCCTAATAAATACAAAATTTTAGCTGGACAAAAGTTAAGATTGACGCCAAGAAAAAGAGAAGGGGCGAGTTAGGGAAGGAAAAGAAGCTAATTAGGAATAGAAGGACATCAATCAATGAACTCACCATGACGGGTTGGCCGGTTCGTTCGTCGGTCAAAGGACGTGGCGATGAGGTGGCCTGAGCGAGCAGCTTTCGACAATGGCTAACCGAGCATATGTGCTCGACCATTCCAGACGGCGTCGATGGCAACACACCGCACAACGAGCACGCTCGAGGCAAGAACACAGCCGGAATCTCTTCAGGCCTCGTTATCTGAGGCCACCATACGCGCGGCCTACTTCTAGAAATCATTACCCGCGTATACAACATATACATGCATGTTGATTGAACAAAGTATGGGGAAGGCCAGATTTCAGTTCGTTTTGGTGATCGAATTTGGTACGTATATATATATATATATATATATATTAATCAACTAACTCAAGTACTTTTTCTCAAATAAAAGCATTCTATCTTAAAATCAAGTCAAAAAGTTTACGCAGAGTACTCAACGACTGAACCTTTGGGCAAGCTTCCGCATGGGTATTACCCGCACCTATGCAAAGGATCTTCTCGTCGTGAATTAATTCTTTGTTATATAAAGTATAGTGAAATCCATAGTAGCAGATTACCATGTGCCAACTAGTTTTGTACAACCCCTTCCAGACATTGGTCATCGCTCAGGCCCTGAAGAACTCTCTCTCTCTCTCTCTCTCTATATATATATATATATATATAAGTAGATCATGAGATTATGTAATTGACGCCAAGTATATATATATATATATATATATATATATATATATATATATACATATTCATATATTGTGTGCTCCGTTCTAAGACTCTGGATATACTTTAATATCAAAATTGCATATAACGCAAATATTTTACTGCTCACCCGTTTCCACTGTGTTGTGGATAGGCGCCGCTGTTATTGGTGTTGTTGTGGCTGCCCAACTGCTGGTAAACATTGTTGCTGTCATTGTAATTAACATCGTTGTTGATATTGCTCCTCTGATTGCTACTGTGATGGCCAAAGCTGCTGGTGTTAAATGCGTGCGGGTCTTCAGTACAGAGAGACGATCCGTCGCTCGCGTTGAACGATTCTCCCCCGCCAAGAAACGTTTCGTCTTCCCGAGCGCCCCGAGGAAGCGATCGACGTGACGCCCGTGGGCCGGAGTTCAATCCGCCGAAACTTGAAACTCCCCTGCAACATGATCAGATCACGCTTGTACATTGGTATATATACTAGACTGTTTAATTCCACCTAACCAGACAGTGATACATTAATTAAATTCTTTCACATACAGTGACGCATACATTTTCAGGGCTACGTGTGTGTTACTAACTAGGAACTTAATAACCTACTATTGTTGAGATATAGCGTTTCAACAATTATATATATATATATATATTTTTTTTTGCTAGTCTGTTAATCTTACAATTCCGTTGAATGACATTTTTTTACTGTTATTAGGGACGTTTGTGGCAGCCCATGGCGCCTATACGATACGCCATTCCCTCTACGAACAGCCAATGACATTGGACTCAATGTCTCCAAAGGGATAGGCATAAAATGGTAACTCTTTTGCAACTTGAGGTACTTTTTTTCGCTATTCCAAATCTGCGTGTTCTGCGACCTATCCACGCTCGACAGATCTGTGACGAAGGTATGACGACACCGCCATGCATAAGAGTTACATCCTAGACAAGACTTTTGCCGTGAGACCATACGGGACCATAGAAGGCTCTCAGTGCCCCCACTACTCCATTGAGTTCCGCGTGTCTTCTGAGCCTGCCGGGACTCGGACTGAAGCCACGTCCCGCTAAAGGAATGCTAAGCCGTGTTCTCTTACTGATATGAGGCCATTCTTGATATTACTTGCTGATTTCTCACCTTTATAAGCTGAGGTCAAGTTGGCTCCTACTTATCGTATCTGCGAAAATGATTGTTTTCTTTAACTCCCTTTTTGTATTCCGCCATGATGCAGCTGAGGTCCGTAGCACTTTTAGTACCAAGCCCCTCGAAGGCTATTGGAAGGCTTGCTCCTTTTCAATAAACACCCTTCTAAACTAATGCTCAACAACCCTCCTAGAATACCCTAGTAGTCTCGTTGTAAGCAGCAAGGTTTTTAATATATTTGAAAGTCGGAGATGCTCGTGACAAGTAGTAAATTTTGGTAAACCAAAACTGTGCCTCCATAGACAGAGGGTCTCCTGCAGGTGCCAGTTGTCGAATGTGGGCGGATTCTTGCGTGGCAGCGTGGTCTAGAAACTAGTGCGCTAGTTTCGACTGAGGTATTAATTATTATTAATATATCTAAGGACAGTTAGACGGACAAACTCACGGTTTGTCCTGTAGACACAAGGGTACTTAATTCATTCATTGTACTGCTGTAGACACAACGTTTCTTCGTTTACTCATTAGACGTTCTGAAGAGAGAATTGTCTGGTCGAGTCACGATGTCACGTAGCTGTCGAGCACGCAGTCCATCTAAACCGGCGCCACTTGAGAATGTCGACGCCTCGACTTTTAAGGCAGCCTAAAATATTGTCCTCGGTGAATTGAGGGTTAACGTCATGGATTCGATCTCAGAATATAGGCATTGCTAAATGCGCATACCACACACTTTGTCCAGCCTTTTCGCCGTTAACGTCGTCCGGCGTCGTAATTCGGACGTTGGCACCCGGATAAGGTTCACTGGACTCTACGACGATCTTAAAAACACTAAGAAATGTTAGTGCTTCGGGATTATCTGGACAGTGTAGCAATAGTTCCATCGGGTCTCCGTAGTACTAGTTTTTCATGGATTTCGAATAGCTGTAAAAGCTCCGAATAGCTGTCCTCAGCCATTTTCTTTGCGGTTGTTTCACCGGCTTCTCTCACCAAGCTGGAACTTGGCTTCGCACCTCCTCATAGCCAGCGTCGCACGGTACGTACCGCCAATTATTTTAGACGAACGTCGTCGCACTTGCTTTCTTCACCAATCAGTAGTTAATACACCATCGCGTTCTCCATCCTCTCCGATAGCCTGGATTCTTGGCGCTGAAGTTCGTCTGACGGTTTTGCACCCTTGTGCGCCGTTGCGTATACATACGTAGAACAATCACTTATGATGCGTAGTAATGCAAAACATCGCCACATTTCGAAACGGCTCGACCGGGCAGCCACTGCCATATAAAGTTCGGTGCGCACCGTATCGACAAAAAGTTGAGGTACATAAAAATGCATTATATAAAAAGATGACAACGAACGTTTATATATATATATATATATATACGATGTTGGTTAGGAACGTTTTTCTGAATTATTTTCTAAAACGGTAAACTCACGGACGGAAAGTTTTACGCACCTGTGTGTTTGATGATGGTGTTTTCTTGCCGCCTGACTGCGGTGGTACCGCGATGATTTACGCGGGGCATCTTGTGCCGGCGCACCGGTGAGAGTCGAGGACATCGCTGCGCGATTTTGCCCCCACTGACTTTGCTCCCGATATTCGCCAACGCTAACAGGCAAGCAGCACGACGTAGAATTCACTCCGTCGACTCTCTGCGTGCTGCTGAACAGTTATTAATGCTTAATTGCTTAACGAAAAATAAATTGCGAAAAAAAAATAAGTACGCCCACGATAATGTGGGCCCACCGACGCGAAATTGTCGATGCTCCACCGGATCGGATCCAAGAGTTAGCCGCATCAGGCCGCCACTCACTGGAGGTGGCGACCGACCGCAACACGTGAAGAAGCAGTAATTCGAATTTTCGAACGTACCACCATGTAAACACATCCACATGTGTAAACAATTATACACACATAACAAACACCCAGACGACAAGGACGGAGCGAAGAGCTAACTGCTAGTCAGCAGCTGTATCTACCTACCTAACTACCTAGCGGCGCGTCGCCGACAGCTTACTTACGACACGCGCACCAAAACAATACCTGAGAGGACGTCCACATTGCAGCACGCACAATATATATTAATAAACAAGGGTTGAAGTTTGGTTCTTACGCTGTGAGCCATTTTTGGTAGATGGCGACCCACCGCCATCGTCTGCTCTGTGGCGCCAACATTCGAGTGCCCGTCAAAAGCACCTGACCCACCTGTTGTGTGTCCACGCCTCGATTTGATCGATCCGCTCTCAGATCGCGTCTGCCGAACTTATTAACGCAAATGGTATAGGTGTGACTGTAATGTGACATCGTCGGCAGTGCCATATTGGACGCATTTAGCCATCAATCAGTTCTTAGCCACTGAGTAAAGCATGCATCCGCATCGTGTGCTACTACTATACTAGCTGGTCTTCTAGTCACGCATTATGAAACTCCCATTTGAGACAAAATTTATTTAAAAATCTAGCATGGAAAAAAAATTTACATGAAATTTGTACAATGTGGTTTGCTAACCCTTCGGCGTGATGTCTGCATTTTTTCTGTGTATATTAAAAGTTACTTGACTATTTTTCTTGTATTACATTAAATGCATTTGAATTAGCAATCATATGTACCTTTTGTGAACTCCAATTGTCTGACTCACAATAGAAGAATTTGCATCAAATCCAGGTTGCAATGTGGCGGTTTAGAAAACAGATTTTTAATTCAAGATGTTTTGCACTGAACTATTTACACTTATGCTCGGTCTAATCGTGTGTAGTTTGTTTGCCTGGTGTGCAGCGTTTACCAGAGTAGTACAAACTGTTCACAATTACATTTACTTATTATGATTATCAAAGATTGTAGTTGTTTCAGTACACTCCGTGAGCTTGCACAATACGGCGATTAAGAATTTAAGCATAATGTTTTTGCTGTGGATTTCCCGTTTTCCCGTTCAAGCCTTTTAAGAATGAACGAAGGTATGCTATTGTATCACAAAAGTGGCTCAAATTAGCTCAGACCCAGACGACCATTAGGAAACTAGAGTCACAAAAAGATTTTCTTAATAATCTGCGTTTTCTGTCAGTACGTGAGTGGGTTTGGGTGAACTTAAGCCACCACTTGCATCAGTGCATTCCCCGAAAAATAGATAGATTTTATTATTTTCATGAATCATTTACATTTGTACAAAGATTCACAGCCCCTCCAAGCCATCAGATGCTAGTATAGAGTGCTTCTATTACATGGCTTCTTCTCTTTCTCTGTGTCTGTTGCCTCTGTTTTCCCGCTCTCTTGTCTGTGCATTTCCTTCCGAATTTAGTTCAGAGCCCTGCGATTGTTTCTTATTTCGGTCGCTATAGCTACTTAACATTTCTGCACAAACTCGTCACCCTTTGATGTTTAACCCTTGTCGGAGTGGCACATGCAGGTGAATGAGAGGTACAGATAATCCGTAAGCTTTATATACATCAAGATTATTATTATACACGTTCACACCTCACAATTGTAACATTTAAACAATATTAATAGATAATAATAACAATTATATTATTATTATGGTTATGATTAATATTATTATTTTTTAAGCTCAAGAAAATCACCCACATGTGTCTTTGAGAAAATGAAAGATAACTGTCAGGATGAATGGCTAATAATCGTATATATACATACATATATGTGAATTCCTGCGGTGGCCGTTGAGGCGCTGTCTCAAGAAAGCCGCAGATCTCTTGCCTCCGGTTGCGAAGTTCAGCTGCTCACCGACCCTGTAGAAGAGTTAACGAATGAAGTTGCTTGGGCCTCCCAAGGTCTCAACCCCTAGAGGTTGAAACTCATGTGGGTAACCTGTTGAGGCGAATTTTGCGAGCTTCCTCGTCTCGTCTAGATTACCAGCATGGCTGCCGAGATCGCCCCGCCACCGACCATTGAAGGTGCTAATGAGTCGGTGCCAGTGGCGTCTCAGATAAGCATCCTGCACCTACTGAAGGGGGTAAGAGTCATCTCATCCGGACGATTACCATCGTTGGCGGAGAGGCCCTGTGGCTCTAGAATGCAGGGGAATCCACT
The DNA here is from genome assembly GCA_003439945.1 of Dermanyssus gallinae. Taxonomy (NCBI): domain Eukaryota; kingdom Metazoa; phylum Arthropoda; class Arachnida; order Mesostigmata; family Dermanyssidae; genus Dermanyssus; species Dermanyssus gallinae. Next base: position 103,894 of record QVRM01000283.1, on the reverse strand, counting down.
TGACCGAAGGTGTCGTTAATACCGGCATGTCTGGCACGCCGTCCCGCACCCATGATGCACGATAATTCGTGATGGGCTAATTTGTCAACGGGTTGGCGACATTTGCATTGATGAGGGAGGCAAGATCACAGACGAGACGAAGAAAAAAAGGAGGTATTGGAAGCGCATGCAACCATGCTCCATATCATTTACCAGGCACCGCTAAAAGGCGAGCCTTTGTGGAGTCGTCGATAGCGTCCGCAAGTAAACCGCGATACACTTGGTCGTACAAGCATGTACTCCAATCATGTTGGCTCAAAGGGTTATCCGGAGCGCCCCTGCGAACTGTATTTAGCTCTTCGTACAGGCGTCTCTTGAGTTTCTTGTGCTCAAAAATGACGGCCTCGTCTAATAGGGCGATGGCATTGTTCTCAGGTCGGAAAAGGAAAGAGACTATCGCTCCCCTTTTAGATCGGTAGTTGTGCCTGTATATATATATATATATATATATATAATTTGTTTTCGTAACATTTCTTGATAACGGAAAAAAGCTAAGCTATCTGGTTGGCTACAGATGTTAAATTCCTCTTCAAGACGCTTGGGTCCTTTGGGTGCATGTAGGGGCTTATTTATTTTAAATCTTCCTGTTTATTTTACTGCTTTTCGACAACACGGGTAAGCCAGGAAGTGTCTCTTAGCGCGCACTGGAACACACACTTCTGACGAGCCGATTTCGCATCCGCAGCTTAGGCTGTAGGACGAGACCGCTGCTTTTAATACTAGCCTGGCCCGTGACCTAAGGTTTTCCGGCTACCCATGTGTCCTCGAACCTGCAGGTCTGCATGCAGACGACTCCCGTCGACCTGGCGGAATGACCCCCTAATAAGTAAGGTTAGATAGTGCGTTCTCGCAGTGTTTTGAATTCACTAACGTAATATAAGTGTCCTAATGTCACTAGGCAACTTGTTCCACAAGGTAGCACCTAAATTACAGAGTGCAAACTTTGATTGTGTACTTGTGGCAGAGGAGACAATAAGCAAGCGAGATGCCGAACCTCAGTGTTTTACCGTTCTGAAGATAATGACAGGGGTTTTTGTCGGGCTTGCTATCTCGTCGACTTTAGGGTGCTCGAGCTCTTGTGCCAAGTGAAGGTAAAGACACCACTTCCTCGTCCATCCTTTACTCAGTCAATTACAAACAAAAAATAGACAAGGGTTGATTGTTTGCCAAAGACGTTACTCTTTCGGTATCTGTCGGGAACGGGCCTTGCTCTGCACATTGACAAGACAGTGCGCACAGCTCAGTCTTTCTTTATGAAGAGGAAAGCGACGTTTGGCGGCTGTTTGAACCAATGGCAGTGGCACTCTTCTAATTACAGGTTGTTCCAGAGCTTATTTATGGGTACATCTCACTCGGGCAAGCTTGGGCTCAGTTCTCCTACTCTATCTGGCTACGCCGTGTCGTTGGTTCTGTTATTATCGTTACAGGTAGACTCATCTAAATGATCGTTTATTCATTCGTAATGTGCGGCCGTGTCTCCAATAGTACAGTGCTCGCTTACACTGCAGCAGCGCAACATGAATCTGCTTTTCGGACTGGAAAAGGTGTGCTAGGCCCTACGATCACTCCCGAACAAAAGAAGCCAGAATCCCCCGATCAGGTCTACTATGAGCACTGGATCCAGTCACCACCTCTCTTGGCGGAAAATGTTTGCGATTTTTTAAATAATTATAAAGAGGGAACGGATGCCTAAAGTCTAGTAAGTTGCCAGGCTTTTTCTCGGGTTCAAGGAGGCATGCTGATGACGAACAAGACACACACCTCCACCGTGGAGTGGCGCCAAAGCGACATTGAAGTAGATTTTCTGCAAGTTTATTATTTATTGGATTGAGTACGCGGCCGAAAAGCCTCTTCCATCAGAGTAATTCGACTTTAGGGCAAGTCGATAAATCCATGATGCAATCCACGTTTTCAGAAAAATCAAGCGACCTGTGGCACAACACAGAAGTCATCTGTATGCAGTTTTTGACTGCATCAAAGCCTCTTGTCATCTGTTGGTTGAATCATTCAATAGACAGGTGTGGGTGACTCTCTTCTGGGTGTAATAGCAAGTTTCTTTGGTGATGACACCTTATGGTATATGGTGAGCTTGGTGTATTGACAATTAAGCAAAATGTGGGAACCCCGCAAGGGGACCGCTAAGCTGCATCTCGTTTACCTCCTCCTCGGTGACCTTGTTGGTTTCGTACAATAAAAGTACCAAAAAAGCCGTGGGGGTGATGTAAGTCGATGATATAATGGTCGCACATCGCAAGCTAGGTACAATCAGGCGCATTATTGTTATGCGCTTCTTGTTTCAAAAAGACATAAGATAAACACCAGAAGTAACAAAGCCATGAAATTCAGTCGTGGAAGTCGATGGGCTGGAAGAGACGTTATACGTTGCTGCGGCCAATTTGCAAAAATGCAAAATGGTTTATTTGCAAACTGCATTAAAAATGCTTAGGTTTTTGGAAAAATGACATTTTATAAAAAATAGTGAGCTTACACAGTCACATGGTCGTATATACAGGTGTGTACACAATAAACCGGTGATTTCCGGCTCCTTGGTGTGATACCGCATTGTAGCAAAGAAGTACGCTTAACACAACAGTACTGCCTACCTTTTGTATGGTGGCTCCTACAACTCATGAATCAATTCTTCAATTATCCGCAGCTCTTCTCTTGTGCACATTAATAGACCAAGGAAGGATAGGTCAATTAAATCATCTTTTCGGTCGTGCTACGCAGCAAATGTACCTCCGTGTGTTTTCGCTCATTCGTACCTAGTCCCTTTACGTTGTAGTTGTCGTCGTACTGAGGGTTACATTCCCAGTTAACTCAGCGCCGCCTTTCACTAGAGGTATGAGTTGTGCCCATGCAGGTTCTGCGGGCCAAGTACCATCTAGTATAATACGCAACACTGGAGCATAAATCGTTGCACTACTTCTCTCCTTAGACGTCACTAGCTGATTGCAGTGTTGGCAGAGATCGCGCCTATTGCTAATCGCGCAGTCGCCGTATACAAGCGCGTATGTAAAAATGGATAATGTGGGCTGGGAGTAACCAGGGCTGTAAGCAGGTGAAATATGCATTCGAACAGGAAGTGATATCCGTTCACACGTAGAACGATTAACAGAGAGAGCGAGATGTGAGATTACCTAAAAATGCAGCTACTGTATTGAGCCAGACTCAACCGCGATCGACTTTGCCTAAGTTCTGGTAGAGCCTGGTCAGAGAAGGAAGATGGTATTGTCTTTATATTGCATAACCCACACTACATTCACAGTAACGTTTTAATTTCAAATACTTGAAGTACGCTGGTTTCCACATAATTTAAGTTGCAGCTGGGTGTGGTTACAGAGAAGGGCATCGATTCTTAGACTAACTCTCGCGCGACTCAGCATTGAACCATCGTTCCTCGCCCACCCTACGCGTACAATGGCTACGCGTGCAATTTATTGGTTATAGTTAAGTCTGGAAATATAGGTACTAGTGTGTTTTATCAATAGTAGACTACTGCTAAACGCTCAAGTAAAAAATAACAACTTGATAAGCTGTCACACCATTAAGTATGTGAAAAGCCCTTTGAAAAATTTAATTTAGTATTATATTTAATGTGCTAAGATTGAGGAGATGCCAGGATTGTGTGTTATCCCCATCTCATGTGGCTTGAAAGCGATACGTTATTTTGCAAAAAAATATATATATGCGGGTGTTAATAGCATATATATTATGCTATTAACATCCGGGCCGGGTAAATGTGTTTATGTTACATCAAAGGGTTTGAGACAACGATTCACCTAGCCTTGGAAGTTCAGGTACAGACCAAAACCGCCAGTGTGTATCGGCACCCATCCTGAGGATCATGAAAGCCCTTCACGTAGCATGAAGCGTGATGAAATTCGTGAGCTGCAAAGGCCGTAGTCAGACAAGCTTATTCGTGAGCATATATTGAATAGCGCAAAGCTCTATATTCGATAGCGCGAAAACCTACTTAAAAAATAAAAACATCACCCCCTCAACTAAAAGCAACTCGCACACTCCCAGCTTAACCTAAATTAGTGGAATACCGTATGTGGCGATGAGTGCTATCTGTATTCTGAAAAAAAGCTGCTGCTGCATGAACCGAACGCATATTGGGCATTTAATTAACCGAGCAAGGTGGCTTAGTGGCAAAGCCTTTGCCTTGCATTCGGAAGGACTGGGTTCGAACCCCAGACCGGCCACTCTTAAATTGGTTTGCATGGTTTCCAATTTAAAACAAGGTAAATGCCGGAGTGGAGTAAACTTAGCCATGACATGAAAAATCCGTACACGGGCAATTGCCTTACGGGAAATCTAAAAAAAAAAAAAAATTGCAGCAGCTGCCATGGCGGTCTTCCTGACCCTCTCCGGAATGTGTGTTCAAAAGCTGCTGCCTCTTGTTGACAAGATGAACCCTGACCACATCATCTGCATACAGTAAGGTTCTCGCCCACTTTCGGGTTGATCTTCTTCTTCTAAACCAGTGCTGTATTTCCGGTAATATTCCCGTCTCTTTCAAGAAACACTCCCATTTCCTTGCTATTACTCTTGAGCATATATCTTGTACGAGTAACTTTTTATTGTTGTTCCCCTCCAAGCATCTGGTTCCGTTTCTACTCCATTTCCTTTGGCAATTACTATTAAGGTCACTTCCGTGCAGTCCTATGAAATTTCCCCTGTGTTTAAGCACTGTAAGGGCCTGCCAGAAAGGTGCAAGAACCAAGGTATCTTTTATACTCTCATTCCTTATCAAAACCTTCCCGTGCACTTCCACCCATGCTGCTCTGTCAATTGTCATTAACCAGACCCTCCAGCTGCCTCTGTCGTCTTATCCTACGGGCCTTCATATTTTAGCGGCGCTTTTAGGGATTATATATATATATATATATATATATAGCAGTTTGATTCTGGATCCAATAAAAAATCTAAAACAATGCTCGAGCAACGGCAAATAAATGCTTAGCGAAATTCCGACGTGGTAGGACCTCGACTTTTGTTATGATGAGCGTTCAAGTTGCACAGCAATCACAAAAATCAAAAACAAAACATCATTCAAGGCAAGCGCAATGCTAAACATTAATGCTTGCCTTGACGAGAATTTGCTTCAAATGAGAAAGTCGTAGCTGGTAGAAACAGTTTTGTAAAACAATATGCAGTTTTCGGGTTTTCGGTTGCAAAATTTTTGACCTAGCTGTGTATACTGTGTATCCATATATACGTATACGGATGATAAATACAATTTATCAACACATACACGTGTTTACTGAAGTAGTATACGATAGTTTTGGCCATATATGTTCGATATACATTTATTTATTTGAAAAAAATAAAACAATAACCGTAACTATTCTATCAGTAAAACACATACACGTATATATATATATATATATATATATATATATATATATATATATATCTGATCTACTTGTGGTCAGTCAATGCAGCGCACGTGAGCAGTACAAATATTGCACTTTTCCTCTATCTAATAATGTTGCTATAGGCAGGGTCCGGCGAAATATCCGTGTGTGCATACGGGGACTATGCTTTAGTGACGACTCCACCCTTTTCCACCCAGTCGAGGAAACTTCCTTTGTAGAATCGAGCTCTGAAATTATACATTTAGCAAAAGAGTTTAATAATCGTGCTGTTTTAAAAACTATCTTGTCTATCAAAGGGATTTTTCACATAAAACACAAAGTTAAATTTAAACAGCGAGTTGAAGTACTTTCGGTAGCAGCGAAATATTTTAAACCTAGGAAAAAATGGGTCGGTTCCTGAGTTTATGATTATTTAGTGAATTACGAACCTCGAATATCCATGCTTGTGGGCCATATGCATAGCCTTTTCCGCTCGAACACCAGCCCTACAGAAGAAGATAATATTTGCGCCTTTTTCGTCAACAAAAGGGCGATGAAATTTTGTCATTAGTGTGCTTGCAGGCTTAGAGAACTCCGAGTCGACTTGACCCAGAGGAATGTTGGTGCAACCTGCAATATATAAACATAACAGACATTCCATCAATTTGGTCACCAAGAAAGTACATCCTGGGTGCTACTAAACTCTACGACTTAAAGCTACGCCAGCATATACTTTCATACTCTTTAGAATTCATTATAAATGACAAATGTTGTATTTAAAAAGCCTATATATATATATATATATATATATATATATATGTAATTATTTTTTCATTAGTTAACATATATTTTTTGCGTATACATAGAAGGAAACAATTGTCTCCTTATTTACGTATACACCGGATAAAACAAATGAATACGTCACATATCCTCCTGGTTAGTGTGTCCAACTCTTCAGAGTTCCACGCACAAAGGCGGCGTTACCCCTCTGAATGTCCAGCTCTGGTCTCTGGTGCAGCTAATCGACAGCTCTGGTGTCCCCTGTCGAGAGGTTGAGCGCCGTGCCCACCAGTTGCTTAAGTACGTACGCCTTCGGGCTAGGTCTCTCCAGTCTCTCGAATGCCAGCCAGCGGAGGTCGTGGGGGTAGGTAATGCTTTCTGCACTTATTCGTTCTCGTAGTCAGCATAGACACGTGACCAACATGTTCCGCTCCGGCACTGACCATTGAAGAGTCTAATGAGTCAGTAACGGTTGCATCCCATACGAACATGAACCCATCAAAGGACGTTAGCGTCAGTCCGTCTGGTACCTTTCCATCAACCCTGCAAAGGTCAGGAGGCTCGAGAATGCAAGGAAAACCAGCAAATCTCAAAGCTCGGCTAAATGTTCCGTCAAGTGCTGCGTGGCGGGCTCGAGGATCTTAGCTTAAGGCACACGAGAGGCCATGGTTTGCCCGTGGTCCTACTTCATCGCCGCATCTACATTGGTAGGGGAATACGAGAGCTGTTCCCAGGCATAGCCCCGCACTAATCCGAACAGTGTCGTCATCTAGTAGAGTGCTTACCTGGGGAGAGCCTGTAACAGGGCCCGGCACTTTTTGCGGAGACCGCCCGTAGCCAGGATTTGATCTTGCTCGAGGAGATGCGTAAATGTCTTTTGGATTCTGGTCGACCAGCCTTTTTGGGAAAGGGTGTCAGTGGGTATGACACCGCACAGGGAGGCTAATCTCTCGGGAAAGGCTGCCAAAGTGAGGTTGTAAACACCTTCCTGGTGTCGTCCAGCAACCGTTCAGTCTTTTCCAATGCTTCAATTGCTTCAACTATGGCAGGACCAGCCAACACCACAGCGTCGAGTTTATAAAAGCAAGGGAAGCGTGAATTCCGATCTCCATGTCGCCAGTAGTTGCAAAACCCAACTGATGAGGACCAATTGCCAGTAATATTTCAGCTTTGTTGGTAGCGCACTCACGCGAGTCTTTCTTCTTGAGTGCAAAAAATCGTGCTCCGAATTTAAAAGGTTAAGGAGCTGCAGGGTGAGACCCCACCGGAGAATGTCTACAACATTCGCCAGTCTGTTCGCGATGGATCCTAAGACCGCGGACAGAAGGTCCTTGAGAAGTCGAGGCTTAAGGAAGTCAAGACCATCTGCAGAGCTCTTGGGACCTCACGGCCAGGCACACTTCGTCGCTGGAGGTACTGGATGGCGGCATAGTCGGGGGGACGAGATGGCAAGTAAAGGCCGGGGGGCTGTGGATGTTTGTCTCAAAATTGTCTCAAGGCCTTCGGACTGTGATATAAAGGTGTCCGTGGAGCCATTAGGTCTGCCGGCGCCAGAGATGTACCCTTCGGAAAACTTGACTATGGCGTGTCTACAGATCTCATCCTTAGGGTCCTTTCTGGTATTGGTTTTAGTTTCATAGTGTACAATGTTCTCAATCCTTGAACCCTGCGAACAGTTACGAACGTTCTTTTTGATAATCACTGTGAGAGAACGCCTTCCTTTCAGATCAGTGGAAGGCGCAGCACCACCGGCGTGAAGGCAAAGAGTAAGTGCCAGGCCTTAATGTCGTTGTTCGGGATACCTCTTATAAAACTTTTGTGAGCTCCTCTGCGACGGATGCCCTGACCACCTTGGGCAACGCACGGACTAGCCTTGCATGTCGGATGGTCTTCTGAATGTGTCCGACCAGTTGCTCCGAGATGGCCAATGCAACAGAGGTCGGCATAACCGCTATGCTTCCGACGCCGGAGTGTCTGACGGCCATGTGCCTAGAAAGTCCTCTTCTTGCACATAGGGTAGGCGGTCCTGTTACGGTCCTTCCCAGAGTCACCTGAGACGTTTTGTGACATCGCTAGGTTACTGGTAGAGCTGTGATCTTCCATTATAAAATCGAGTTGTTTAGCTTGTCGAGTACCGGCAGTAAAGCCAGTAACGGATTTAGTGCTTCGGCAATCGTTGTGAGCGTGGCTGCCAAGTCAGAACTAATACCCTGGGGAACTCTTGCCAGGTCAGACAAGGTGGTTCCGATACTGCCTGGGGACGTCGCTATCTTAACCCTATGCCGCGTGACCGAGCTTATTCTATTCTATCTAGTAGGCTTGCGCCGAGAAAAGCGCCGAAGTCTGGATAAAGAACGTGTGGAGCGCTTCTGTCCTGGGTCGATGAGCTTCCCCGCAAGACTGCTGCGTGCGATATTTTGTCATCCGTGACAATCTGTTCAAGTTCAGCCATATATATATATATAAATATATTAAAAAATCACAAAGATCGTGACCGTAACCTCACTCAAACCTAAATTTGAAATCAACTGTTTAAAAATAATCAATTTTTCTTCAGATCCTGGTGAAAGAAAGCAACTTACTGACAAACTACCGAGTATGGGGTTATTATATTAGTAATCGTGATACCTGTACTGTAATATTATATTAATTAACTCTTGTTAAAGTATTATTATTAGAATTACCCAATATTCTGCCATCGTCAGCGAGTTCCTTGGGTTCGCGAACGTCAACAACGAAGTACTCGTGCTGGCCCACGCATTCCCGGAACTCATAGAAGTCCACATCTAGAAGCAAGAAAATGTGATTCAAAGAAACAATAATGCTTTCAATGTAGCATTCCTATATGTATATTGGTTATGCATTACGCACTGTTGCTGCAAATGACCCTTAAAATGGCTGGCTCATTTCCCTAAGGCAGGAATGAATGTGATGCTAAATAGGGACACACATGTCATGGGAAAGAAAATCATCATTCATCAGCTAGTTATTACTGAATCGATTATCGGCCTGATGTAAAAAGAACAACCTTTATTACGTATACCTAGGGTATAAATTCATATTCGACCTCACAGTTGTCGAAACCCAGAATGTCGCGAAAATACACAACAAATGGCCCCTCTACTCACTGTAGGGCTGAACGCTGTCGGCAAACGACCGGGACGAGATGACTGCTGAAACAGAGAACGCCATTAGAGCAGCAGTTTGATATGTGTTCTCCCTACCAGTTCCAAAGATGCGGACTGCATAATGGTTGCAGGCATCTCAATCAATTTTCAGCCGTATCTCTCTAAAGTGGATCACCAACCACTGGTTTCATCACTGTGTTCCACAATTCCACCAAGAACGTTTAACAAGTACTTTCAACGGGCTAACTCTTGAGTTGCAGTTGCAAAACGAGTCAGTAAGAAAACTAAAGGAAAACGGAGGCATCGCCTTGGCTACGAACCCGTTAAAAAGTCCCTCTGATAACTGGTGATATAGATTGGTGACTAAGGCTTTTCGAATCTGCTGTGCAATCGGTCCAATTTCCATCTACGAGTCGAACCAGCACTTATATTCACTTGACCACCTCTAGACTCTGTCACTTGACCTCGCTATGGTGTTCTCGATACTAAAGTAGCATCATCTTTAGCATTCCCAGTGTCTAGTTCAGGGCGCGCCAATTTCCGACGTTATATATACTCACAGCTTATCCACGGTTTATATGTAGAAGCCAATATTTGGTTTATACACATATATATATATATATATATATATATATATATATATGTATATATATGTATATATATGTATATATATATGTATATGTATATATATATATATATATATATATATATATTATATATATATATATTTATATTTTTTATTTATCTCTTGCCATAATGGTTTATCACCGAAACCTAATGCCTCGGCTATGGACACTGTTCTCACTCCTTCTAGCTCGTCGCACACCAGCACGATATGTTCGATGGATTCTTCTTCTATATCACACGCTCTACACCGAACGCTCTCAATTTCAGAGTATCTGGCCGCCAGCTGTCGGGTGCTGAGCATACCGGCCCTACAGTCAGCGAATAGCCCGGACGCATGCGAGTTCGAATAAATAATATCTTTTCGGCCGTATTCCTTTTTTTGTTGACTGTACAATTGCAAGGATGTCTTTCTCTTCACATCCTCTCTCCATCTTTCTTCGGCTGTTTTGTCAATTATATGTCAATATAGTTTGTGGAACTTGCTAATATTGATAAAATAAAGATGAAATATACAGCATCTCGCAGAATTCGTCCAACGAACTTTATCCCGGGAGACCCTGTATATATATATATATAACATAATTTTATTATTTTATATATATATATATGTATATATATATATATATATATATATGTATATATATATATATATATATATATATATATATATATATATATATATATATATATATATATATATTTATATATATATATATATATATATATTGTTGCGCTCTAAACCCAACTGCAGCTACACACCCGATGGCATACTACCTATATTTTTAAAAACTCACATTTTTTAGCGGAGTCACAAAGCAAATTTTCTTTTCTTCTCTTTCTTTCTTTTTGAGCGGTCACACAACGACGCCATAGTTCCAGATCTCAAGAAAAAGAGCATTGTGACACCGTTAAATAAAAAAGGGGTCCCAAAAGCGCGTTGATAGCTATCGCCCTGTGTCTCAATATACCATTGCCTACACTATTTAAAAAAAAAATCCTAGTCAGACACATAACTAATTATATGTCCGCTAACAATCTATTTGACACTTGCATCGAATTTCTACACGCAACTGTTAGAAGTGGCAAACGATTGGATTCTCTGCGTCTCTCCCAATTGTTGTACCCAATATTTGCCTTAGAAAAAATCTTACATTCCCTCGAATGTCTGATACATTTTGTACGCTGAGTACCTAAAAATATACACCCTTCTTGACTCTTCCTCAGCGCATACTGCGCTACAGGCCGCTGTCGACAGCATCAGCCGCTGGTGCAATGACAATGGAATAGAGCTATCCGTTCCGAAATGTCTCGTTCCGAAACATGGCTTTCCCGATCTGGACTATGAGCTCAACAGGACAACATTGCCTACCGCAAGTGTGGGATCTTGGTGTATTAATGTGAACTGATATTACTTTTTCTGCAAACTTAGAGATCTAGTCAAATCGACATATGTAGTGGTAAACAAAAAAAAAAAAAAAAAAATGCTATTCTGCTGTTTTATCATCAAAAAACTAAATGTGTATATAAGTCATTATAAAACATTTGTGCTGTCCAGACGTTTATACTACTCGCCAATTTGGAGCCCATAGTTGTGCTTGTGAGTGCTAATCTTATCAATTGTGTATTCAATGCTGCAATAACTAAACGTAGAAGCCAAGCAATAATGTTACTAAAATGCATTGCAACACTCAAATTAATTCATACTATGTTTGCCTGACTTGTAGCCAGAGAATCGCACAAGGCGACTTCGCAGATTTCACTGCATCCTAGCCTCTCCCACCCTTTGTCTGCTAAGTAAAGGCGTTTCTCTAAATAAAACGCAACCCCATACTTTTGACTTTTGGCAGATCTTTTACTCAGAGCAGTAAAAGTGGCTTCACAATTCGGAAGACAATTAAAGTTGTTTTGAGAAACGCCCAGAATGTTGAGTTACAACCTTGAGAAATTGATATCGCGCCGGGGAGAGATGGCTGTAGTCGACGTTTTATAGCTCGTCAACTGAATATGAATCAATCCACCGTTCACAAAGCCTCCAACGATATCAAGGGGTGTTTGGGCAGAGCTCACAGCCAATCAGGACGACAACTTCCTTGCAATAAATGTTTGGCGGAATCGCCAAACTGTTCTGCTCTCGGGCGAGAAGCAGGCGTTGTGTGCCCCGTCCAATTGGATCGGCAGTGCGTGTGAGGACACCATGACGTTCCTATTACGAAATTCAACGAATGAGGAGCAGCGAGGTGTTATCAGAAATCTGACTGCGGAAGATGTTTAACCAGCCGATGTTAACTGTATGGTGTAATGTGAGACACTTCGTTGCCTACGAAACTCCATCAATAGCAAACAACCGGAGCTGTTCACGGAGGAAGTAATTCTGCTCCACGATAACGTGCGTCCCACACCTTCAGATTACACAAAGTGTACTAGCCAAGTTCAAGCAAGAGCAGCTTGAGCATCCGCTCTATAGCCCTGGCATGTCGACTTCCATCAGTTTGCTCCGTTAAAAACATCTCGAAGAGAAGTGCAGCAACTCGAACGACAAACTGAAGGGTACAGCGGAGGACTGGCTCTTTTCACAGCCGCGAGAATTCTGGGAACCGAATTCTAAAGCACGTCAAACAGAGATAGTTGTGCCTGGACCACTGATGATTACTTTTGAATAAAGACTTCAATTATAGCCACAGCGTCGTTTCGGACCTTTCCATTTGAACATTCCTCATACATAACGAACAATGCATATCAAAGAGACATGAACCCAAAAAAAGTCATATAACAACATTATGACATCAATACGTGATTGCTGTCAATACCGATTAAGTATACATGTAAATATAGTATGTCTTATATACTCGAAAGATAGATTTTCTATAGTTACTCACATGGGTTTCCCAAACGCAGCAGTGGTTGGTAGAACTTAGTAACCTTGAATAATTCTGAAAGCACAATACATTATATACGTATATATATATATATATATATATATATATATATATATATATATATACGCATTCTGTCACCTTGTGTAAATTACGAGTGCCTTCTCAGTGTCCGTTTTCTACGCAAACAAATATTTATCTTTTTTGTGGCGTTTATTGTTAAAAATTACAAAATTGCATTATTGTCCGCCGCACAAACATTTCCAAATATCGTTGACGTACGACATACGGCCTCTTGCCTACATAAAATGAAGCTCGTCAAATGTATGCTACCTGGCCGATAGATCTTGACATTTCAATGATGATATAGGTTCCTAATAACAGTATCCTTTGCATGTATATATATATATATAATATCTGAAAATTTCACGGCCATATTTTAGAGTTCGTAGGTTTCGACAAAACAAAAAATTTCCAAATAAATTTAGAGAGGAGGGAGGAAATGTCTGGCTTAGACTAATATGTTTTATATCCATGGGGCTAGCCGTACGTTGGTTTTCAAAATTTGCGAGAGAGTAATTTGTTTGATAGTCACGGAACATACCGGCAAGTTCCGAGGAAAATCCTGTAATACTTATCATTGTACCTTCGAACATAATAGATGTGTCAGGGCAAAAAATTAAAACGATCCTTAATGAGTTGTTCTAAATCTAGATCATCCCCCACCCCCTAAGGGCTTGGAATTGCCGTGAGTCATACCTTCAATGCACCGAGGGCCGGGGCTATATATTTTCATTTGGGCTTGCCCAATTTAGCAGTATTCGACGCACATAAGCGGAATGTTAAGCGATAGTTTTGACGCAGGTATTCAATAGTTATAGTGTCCCCTGTATAACAGTTGAGAACGTATATATATATGTCTCCACTTACGCCTCGGAGTAGCAATTCGTGTTGGACTTGTAACTGCTGTCGCCACACTTCGACTGTGAACCGCGCATTGCGGCATTGGTGCGCGCAGAGATCGATTTCCGGCGATCACAGTCGCGCGGCGGAATAAACTCGTCGCCACTACCCCGCTCATGGTTTTCCGTTGTTGTTGTTGTACTTAATAAGTTGTTAATCACCGCACGAACCACGAAACACAGAAGTAACGTCTCATAAACCAAGAATAAGCCAGCCGATCATCGTTGCTGTAAGCAAATACGATTCAACACGAATCTCTATGAAGTAACCTACCTCACACTGCACCCAGCAGGGGGCAGCAAGGGGGCATCGACCTAACAAAACTGACTCTCTAGCCTGTGTCGGCTGCCGCACAGCTGTGTCGACACGACCGGCGGCGGAGCCGCCGATCGCGCGCGACTGAGCAGACGACAAACTGCAGCCGAATAATAGCAGCGGCCACCTTGCGCATTTCCACCGCGCTTTTTGACTTAACGGTTGTGTGGAAGCTTTTGAAAACCAAGGGAGCGTGTATATATGCGTAGCAATGACACTATTAGTCGAAACCAGACAGTAATTATATACGTTGTTAGTGCTTGCGCATCTGAATAAACAAACGAAAGAATCGAGAGATCAATACTAGCATTTCTTAGTATATAAAAATGTATATATATAAACACGTATCTTTATTTATGAGTATTTGTAAATACGCTCGAAATCATACAACCTCTGTACGATAAAGTTGCCCAGAAGTTAGATAAGAATATATATATATATATATATACACATTAGGTGGCCCTTACGCGTGAAGCTGGTAGACATTGTTTTCCTAAATTTTTCGTTCACACGTTGCATGTAGGGAATTCCAGCGTAAAGTATACACCAGGAGCAGAGGTGTGCCAAGTACCGCGCAGTAGAATTCGCAGCGCTAGAGCATAAATCGTTGCACTACGTCTCCCGCCTGGGGCGTGAGGGTGATAAAGAATTATGTGGCCCACCTTATACAAGAAGTGTACGTGATACTTTTTTTGAGTGAAATCAATAGAGTTTAAATTGGAATCTAGGGCAAAACGACATTATCCCCAGTAGACGTATAATGCATGTTACCGAACGAGCCGTAGATTAAAGAGAATTAATTGCACAAGAGTGTTTTAAAGAACTTCGATCGACCATTGAAGATAAAGCCCCATTTATGGAGATTGCACACAGATAGCACAAACAATTTTGAACTGGACGTAGCTATCTGCACCCGGAGATCGTCCCCATCACCACGCCAACGTGCCAGCCCACCAGACTCTCAGAAAACGTTGAGGTTTTTCTCGCCGTTTCTAAGGTCACCCTGGCGAAGCGTCCAGCTTATTCGCGATTGCGCGAATCGGTGCTTGGAGCCATCGAGGTGGAGCTAGAAAATATGGAAACACGATTTGCAATTAGGATTCGATGCGTGGACGACAGAATGTGATAAAAACTTGCGAACATTACGTCGAAATCTTAATAAAAAAATTCGGCCGAAAACTGCTTCTCCATCTAAAGTCTACGTTACTGTAAGCTGCATCTACATTACTGTATATATACATAAATAAAGATTTCGGGCTGATCTCCAGCCAAGATTTAACGTCTACGGGACTGCTTTTTAGCATTGCTTCATAGACGGAATCCCATAAATACAAATGTGCAACGGTGGGGCTCGAACCCGCGCTTGTGTGCAAAATTAGTATATGGGATGTTGTGCTCTACGGCCTTTTCGAAATCGTTGGCGCTCGCTGGGTCTAAGTTTTGTCTATAATGGAAACAAAGAGGGCAGTTATTGTGCCCCATTTAGTAGGTACGCGTCCAATGAAGATTGTAGTAGTTTTAGTTTTATTAACCAAGGTTTGGTTTACACATATAAAACGTAGGCATCACATTGCCAGAGTTGAGACAACGGAATTGCCTTTTCGCAACGCTAAGGGTGATATATTGTAGATCATACGGGCGGCCACAAAGTTTACATATGCACTCCGACGAGACCTCATGAAACTTGTCGCGCACACAGATCTTCAGGTGGAAGCCGTGGAAACAAATATCGTGACTAGTGATTCAAGTGACGATTTGGCTAAGCGGTAGAGTCTTGGATTGCTAAAAAAAAAGGTCCCTGGTTCAAATTCCAGGTGAACCAAAAAAATTAGGATTGTCAAGGAGTCACGTGAAGAAACAATTTGTGTTGCGTGCACTAAAAAGATTCAGAAAGAGTTAGCCATCATTGCTACACGCCACGAACGTGCCGCAAAATGGAGTGCAACTTCAACGGCAAACATGAAGAAAAAGAGATGTCTGTTGCAGAACCAACCTCGACTCCATCTTAAAATTTCAGACGTGGGCATCCGATAGACTTTACAACGTGACCTGGGTAAAAACCTTACATGTTTCAACAAATTGTTTGAAGCAAAAGTGCTTTCTGACATACTGCATGGTGGTGAGCTCACTTCGTATTATAATCGCATGGAATGAAACGGAATGTGTCCCTTTACTGCCAATTGTAAGTCAGCCATTAAGGACCAGTAGGAAAAACATTTGGAGAGTGTCGCAACAAGCGCGGGACTCGTTGAAAGACTGCGCAAGAGTATAAGGCAATAAGCGAACATATTAACATAATGGTAACTACAATATATACAAAACACGTGGAGCACGGAAGACAAGATCAGCCGAAGATTGTGACCACTACTTATATTGTGTGTATGCTCGCAGGCGATTGGCAGGTTCAAAACAAATTAATTTTTTTTCTGATAAATTATATAAACAAAATTAAGCTAGAGATAATCAACGCTCAACTCTGTTCGATGGCTGACCAATCTATAACAATGTTAACGGCAAGCTAAAAAAAAAGGTTCTCTAGGTTAAAAGGTAATAACAAGGTCGTTAAGCGTTGCCGTGTACATTACACCGGTAATATTAATGTCAAATACATGTTGGTATTGCTATGTCTCATCTCGCAAGTCGTCTGTAAGAATATAAGTTTCTTTAAGAAAAGCAATGTGTCTCGCTAATTTTAAAACTAAATGAAATGCCTATATTAACAGTGTGTACCAGTGCTTTATTATTAGTTTTTAAAGTTCGGCTCATTTAAAAGCTACTTTGAGACAGGCCTTGGGAGCATTCAAGACCAATGCATGTCTGGTCGGGCCTGTTAATGAGAGCTTTGGTCAATAATGAATAACCAGATTTGATTATTGTTCATACGTGCGCAGAAATAGTTTGCTCAATCTATATGGCTAACCTCGACTAAATATAGAGAGAAGCACAAAAATTGCAATATCATGACAATAAAAAGTCAAATTCTGGCGAATTCTCCGCGTTAAATGCAGCGCCTTTATTTCGACTACAAAATCTTCAGTGTGATCGAAATACTGTCCATTGTTTACATGGTACGACATTAGACCGCTCAGTAAAATTGCTTCATCTCAGATTACAATGAGATTGATGCAACGCAAAGCTTTGCTGCAGGTTTTTTAGTCTAATCGCTTTATCGCTGCTGTTCGGTCAGATCTGACATGAACCCGTTGTTGCATCGGTGTTGCTATTATGATCTAGCCGATCAGTACTCTTGCCGTTCGATTCCGCTTTATAAGAAATAGCGTAGCTTCATATCGTCCGCCCTGAGTATACGTAACCGTAACAATGTTTTTAGAAAACGCATTATCCCTACGACTGTGTACAAGCTTTATTTACATACACTATATACGTGCTTCCCATTGTATTTATAGTGACATATTATTAACAAGTGCCTAGCTTTACATGAATTACAACTTGGACTGTCAGAAGTCTGTAAGGCCTCTCTGTAACCCGTCTAAGAAAAACCGTTTGGTTCTCTAGAACGAGCGTACCCTATATATGCGTGCTAGTGGCAAAATGTACAGGTACACCTTTCCGTGCACAAAAGACTACTCTTGCAAAAAAAGTCAGTACCCAGCAAGAGTAGCCCAGATATGTATTTTCAACTTAGCATATCACACACGGCAGCCGAAAAATGCTCTTTGGTTAAACTAAGTTTAGTTTAACACAACGACATTCTTCACGAAAAACATAGAACAGCCTCACTTGGTAATAATCATAAAAATATTAAGGTAAAAGAGACATATGTTTGTAATATTGTACTCATTTAGCCGTTTAATTTTAATTAAATCGCATGAGGCCAGCCAAAACATCTTAATAGCAATAGTTCACTCACAATCCTAAGTAATTGTGGTCGATATGGACGCACGTCGAGATAGTGAGCGATTTCTGAGAAAACGTTATACTTGAGTCTTCTTTGTGATGCATTAATAAGGTTAAGCTGCCGAGAGCCTGGCGCCAAGTGTGACAGATAGCGTGCGGAAGGTACCCCATCATCGCGAGTTCCTAGTCAACGCGCATTACTCATTTGATGAAGTGGCATCGGCAGTTGAACTTACAATCGGTTCAGTGTCGTCTTCGCGTACCTGAAATAATGACAATGGCATTCAGCAAAAAATGTCAAACAAGCAGCAGATAGGCTTTACTGGTACGGCGAGTAACCACGTGCAAGTACTCTATTGCATACTTTAATATGACGTTGTTCTCATGGCGTAGGCAACGGATATGCACGTGGTCAGTAGTTCGTGATAAAAAAAACTGGAGGTGCAGTACGGCCAATCTCTCACCGGGATAATTGATTCTGAGAACTTTTGACTTCATAATGGCTGTAACAAGGAACAGGACGCAAATAACGAACTCAAATAATGTTCCAGAATGGATATGATTGTTCAGTATATAGTGCGATTTAGGGATCAGCCATCGTTTTATATATTTCCTGTGCATTTGGGAGCGTTAGTAATATATATATATATATATATATATATATATATACTACTAGTGATAAACATTTCTAAGTCATAAAAGTAACGTTCCAGTAAGCAAGGTGGTTTTCAGTCAGTAGAGTGCTTCAAAGAGATGACAACACGCCGTACAACCCCAGTATATGTACCCGTCTATACATATTTAGGTTCGCTTCCAATTGCGAGTAGGTTTTCTTACCTTTCTACAAAAACCGAACAGATAGAGTGGTATGAGTACAAGCGATACGATGAACAAAGCCATTGCCATACCGCGAAGAATATTTAGCGGAAGCTGGATCCCATAAAAAATGGTTGAGGAAAGGTATAATATAGAGGATTCCGCGAGTACCTGCAAACCAGATAACACGTACAATCACGCGTATGATGACAATGACAATACGGGTTTCTTTGACAGGTCTCTTTGACTACCATTACTAAAGTCTATAGGATCAGTTAAGGATTTTTACCTAAGCTAAAAAGCAACGTTGTACCTGACAAATACGGTAATCCACAAGTGCAATAACAACAATGACAATTTGTATGAATCTTGCACTGCATACACATCACATATTGGTGATCATATGCTAACGCTTCTGAATTAAATCGATGCAAAAAAGTTATACAAGACCACGCAAAGTAAACATACAAGTTCCTGCCAGAGAACAGGGTAGACGATGGGAGGATTATCGGGTCCAGTAGCCTTGAAGTGACGTTGAATTCGCACGCTTAGCTGAACGCGAATGGCAGGTCGCAACGGAATGCCTAACAACTGAAATTGGGCAATCCGTTAAACAACATAGAAGTCATTGTAAAAAATTAATAGGCGCATATTGGTTGTAGGGGACATCCCTGATTATATGTACACTATTTCTTACAATAGAGTATTAGCTAAGCTGAGCTTAGGAACCGATTAATGAGGCAAGCATTCTATGTTAAATATATTTTTTCTAAATACAATGTCCTCGAACAAATACACGTATCCTTCATAGTTCAGTCTACGGCAAGGCAAGTCCTATTTGATTACGACTTCGTGGAAGAAATAAGACTTGCCCTCCGCTACACGTCGTCTGTGCGCGGACAGTACTGTAGCTGGTTCTGGATGAGATCACGAGCTATGATACCGGTATAGAGTAGTGATGAATATGTATAAGATGTGATGTATAGTTTGGTGTGTGATAAATGCTAGATTGCTCACTGTTATTTGCATACCGTTACTCAGTGGATATGTACTATTGGCACTATTATATAATATATATATATATTATATATATATATATAAATATTGCGTTTTATACATGGTGGAGCGAGATGAAAGTTATGCTGCGTGATGTCGGGTTGAAGTCCATCGACATCCGAAAGAAGTTTTTCCTCAGCGTAGAGGAAATGCGGCAGGCTGATGAGGGCGGGAAAGCCATGTTGACAGGCGCGGACATCAAACAAGCCCCTCGGCCAGCCGTCCAACTGCTTGCAGCTGTCATATCGATGCACCCCGTTGTAACACAACATACACAGCATAATCGAAAAACATATGAACACACATAAATACATATTATTAACACCTATGTTGGGTAAATTATAAACATGTACATCAGACACAACTAGTGGTTCTCCCACATCACTGGATCTCTCTCATCTTGCTAGTTCAGCTATTTATTGAACCGCTGAACATGCTGCAGCGTGGTATCTGTCGCACTGGCCTAAGCATCGCGCGCACCGTATATATTTCATCACTGCCAAAGCGCGCTACCATGCGTGTGTTATTAAGTTGGTGAGACGCTTGTAAATGGAGCATGTGTGATTCTACTACCTCAGAATTTCGACAGATTGCGTTGGAACTAAATGACTGCTTGCAATTCTTGTGTAAGGTGAGATTGCTATATTAACTAGATTATTTTTCAAGTAGTAGTTAAGCGCTAACCTGCTTGCATATAAAAGGTAACAATCTTCTTATGGACGTAAACATCAGATCAAATAAATGAAAACATCATATATTCTCCAGGGCGTGTCCAGTCTAGCAGAGTTTCATGCACAGAGGCGGCAATCGTCGTGAGTGTGGCCGCCAGGTCAGAACAAAGACCCTGGAGTACTTGTGCCAGGTCAGACAAGGTGGTTCCAACACTACCTGGTGAAGTCGTCTCCCAAACCCTGCGCTCCCGAACCCTCCGGGTCAAGGACCGCGATCGGGTGGCCGAGCTAAAGTAGGCTTGAGCCTAGGAAGGCGCCGAGGTCTGGGCAGAAGAACGTGTGGAGCGCTTCCGTCCTGGTGAGATTGCCCGCAGAACTGCTGCGTACGACGGTTTGTCATCCATGATGCCACGTGTAAAGTCTACCGCAGGAACCGGGCACTGCGCTTCTGCTGTGATGACTGTTGAGGGATTAACCGTCTGCACTTTTCGGGGGGCCCTAGCTTCCACACTAGTTCGGTTCTTCTCACGAAGATAGGCTAAACGTGGACAAGTGGGGAAACCAGCCGCGTGAGCCCCGCCGCGCACCTCGATTAGGACACTCCGCAGCCAAGCAGTCTGACTCACCACACATTTGCAAGCCCTTCGCAGGATGAATCTATCAACAAAATGACCCACTCTCTGACAATTAGAGCACGGCTTGGGCTGGTCTGGCTCAAGCCTCACCTAGAACTTGGAAAGCTAGAAACACTGACGCTGGTGGTTGGCGGTCAAAAGTTAGAATCGCCTTTCTACGTGGTATTTTAATCGCCTACGTTGAGTAGTAGAGGCGACGTACGACAGAAACTTCAACACTTCTTAGCTCATCTTATATCTTGTCTTCGGTCAAAGCCACGTTTACTTGGATTCTTGCTCTGAAACTCCTCAAGGCGGGACAAACAGCCGGAATGAAAACTCCACCAAAAACTGTCAGTTGCAACAGACTTTTGGCGGCTTCTACGCTGCTCACCCACATGTGACTTCCGCCGTTGCCACAAGGTATCTTGCTGCCAGGTGAAATGGCGTATAGCTCTTTGCAGAAACCCATTGAGTCTTCCGCAAAGTCACTGGAACTTGAACCGCCTTGCGGATAATAACCTTGAAGGTATTGAGAGCTCCGACGAAATGTCGCTCTTGAGTTTCTCTAATTGACGCCGTTCGCAAGAAAATTGAGCCTTCACTCTGCGTGAGATCACCACAGAAAAGCCATCTTCAGGATGAGTCTCCGGGTATCCTTGTCCGAGGTTCGGGGCGCGAATATTTTCTCTGTTTGGTGCCAGAGCTAGTATTGCTTCTAGGGGGAACTTCTAACGCGCCTGATTACCCGGCGACACCAAAAGGCAATTCACCACCACTTTGCGACGCGTCGATCGTTGCGCTAGAGCTCGAGTCATATACACGCCCAACGAAAGTTGACCCGCTACATGACACGGTGTTGCCGACCACACGCGAAATGCACCGCAGCCTAGGTGTTTCTAGGCTATCCGGGGATTTCCTCCGATTGGCCTCACCCGACATCGCAGCACGAGTCCGGTGAAAAAAACTAAAAAATAAAAGTGAAAAACGTCTCGACTTCGGTATCAAACCCCGTCCTGTTGATTGGAAATCGACTGCCAGTAAAGCAGAAAAGCAGGAAGAGGAATCCAATTCCTCAACAACGCAACCAAACTGTCCCCGAGTGTCCGCTATGCACCGACTACGGACATTCACTACACGCACTATCATTGATGCAATTCACACTGCAAAATTCGAAGCCTCAGAAAGCAATCTTTTTATGGGACCCAACAAAAACATGACCACACTCTGCCAAATCAAACGGCAAAATTATAATAAATACGATTAGACTGTTACGTATTGAGCTATAAGGGTGAAAAGTGTAATTCCTATTCCAGTAAGGGTAGCATAATAATACTAATTATTTTAAATAATTATTATTATTATGCTACCCTTTCTGTTAATAAACATATTTTGAATATGTATAAACATATTTAAAATATTAACAAGAATAACAAGCGGATACAATTGTTCGCTCTAATGTGTTAACGTAACAATGTTATATAAATAAAACTTTAAAATAACAAGAATAATCAATACTATCTGGCTATTACTAATATTATCGTCCTTATGACGAAATTGTTTTGTTCTGACTGTAAGCATTGTATACGATGTTGAGCGATTGTTGAAGTAAGTGTATAAGTCCGCACATAAAACCGTTGTTTTTGGGGCGTGCAATGGCGTGTGATAACGTGGTGAGGCACGTCAAGTCGGGAGAAAACACGGCCCTATTTCTAACATACTTACTCAGCGGCATCATGGCTGGTCTTCGGTGAAAATATGTCGACACCACTAGCAAAGCGCACGAGCTCAACGCCGTTTTCCAAACGTGTGCCGTTGACGCGCAGTGACCAGGGCCGACATAGAGGCGCCAGAAATATGCCAACGTTGGCTGGAGGTGATGAACGACTGAATGAAGGGAACAGCTCTGCGTCTTTTTCCACCAGGTGAACGTTCAAGACAGGTCAAAATTTGAAGGCAAAACATTAACCAAAGATAAGCCTTTTCTATTTTTAGTGCTATATATATATATATATATATATATATATATATATATATATATATACAGGGTATTACAGGAATATTTGATCAACGATATATGGAATTGTAGAGCTCGTTAAGGCAAATATTTTTTCCAATGGAACATGGTCTCTAAGAGGCCCTGTTTCGGAATGAGAGTTGAATTACTACAATTTGTGACATTGGTGTTTTTGCCCGGCATAGGAGCATAGAATGTGCTGCTGCGAGACAACACACCGCCGTGTTCGTGAGAAAATTCTGCTTCTTTCGAAGAACTCATAAGGCCGGTCAGAAGATGCTACATGGTCGCTTAGAAGAGAATTCGCCAAAATGAAGTTATTTTATTAACCTTCACGCCCAATACCTCAAAATCGTTACCTTACGACCACTTACAGTGCTCTAAACTAACATATTCAGGCAAATGCACATTTGGGTACCAAACTTATGGCAATGCGAGCTGTGGTTGCGGAGTAATTACGATTTTTTGGTGGGATGTCCAGATTAAGTGCATGTAAAATTACTGTGTGGCGACGTTCACTACAGCCGACGTGTCGCGCGACAGCCGCAGCGCGTCATTTTACATGCACTTAATCTGGACATCCCACCAAAAATTGTAATTACTCCGCAACCACAGCTCGCATTGCCATAAGTTTGGTACCAAAATGATCGTCATGAAATGCGCATCCGAATATGTTAGTTTAGAGCGCTGTAAGTGGTAATAAGTGTAAGGTAATGATTTTGAGGTATTGGGCGTGAAGGCTAATAAAATAACTTCATTTTGGCGAATTCTCTTCTAAGCGACCATGTAGCATCTTCTGACCGGCCCTTATGAGTTACTCGAAAGAAGAAGACCTGGTTGTCTCGCAACAGCACATTATATGCTTCCTATGTTGGGCAAAAACACCAATGAATGCCAAAACACAAATTGTAGTAACTTAACTCTCAATCCGAAACAGGGCCTCTTAGAGACCATGTCCCATTGGAAAAAATATTTGCCTTAACGAGCTCTACAATTCCATATATCGTTGATCAAATATTCCGGTAATACCCTGTATATATATATATATACGAGGTGTGTTCAAAACGTATCGCGACTTTTGAATTTTCGCGGGTTACGTATATTCGAATTTCGATTTTTTGTGGCGTTATGTTGGAACTCATGTCTCTCACTTATGCCGACAAGCTCGGCCATTTTGAATGTTCACTTAATTGTTGACAGCTGCTTTGCTTGCACGTGTTTTGGATCGTCTTCGATTTTTACCTATTCAAAAAAATGGATCAAAGAACCTGTATCAAATTTTGTGTGAAAAACGAAATTAAGTGCGCGGATGCATTCCGAATGTTGACTGTGGCATACGGAGAAGCTACCTTGGACCGAAGCAACGTTTATCGGTGGTACAAAATGTTCTCAGAAGGCCGAGAAGATGTGAACGACGAAGAGCGTGCCGGACGCCCGAGCACTTCAACAACAGACGAAAAAATTAATGAAGTGGAGAAAATGGTATTGGCCAATCGTCGAATCACCGTTAGAGAAGTTGCTGAGGACCTAAACATATCGATTGGCTCGTGCCATTCGATTTTTATCAATGATTTGGGCATGAGACGGGTCGCCGCGAAACTCGTACCAAAATTGCTCAATTGCGACCAAAAACAGCATCGCATGAACATTGCTAATGAGATGTTGGACTCTGTCCGCGACGACCCAAATTTGCTCCAGAGGGTCATAACTGCTGACGAATCGTGGGTTTATGGTTATGACGTGGAAACCAAAGCTCAATCATCTCAATGGAAGCTGCCGCACGAACCAAGACCGAAAAAAGCGCGCCAAGTTCGGTCGAATGTGAAAGTTTTGCTGACAGTTTTCTTCGATTGCAGGGGCGTGGTGCATCATGAGTTCTTGCCACAGGGTAGAACGGTCAATAAGGAATATTACCTGCAAGTTATGCGCAATTTGCGCGAAGCAATCCGCCAGAAACGCCCGGATTTGTGGAAGAACAAAAATTGGCTTTTGCACCACGATAACGCCCCTGCTCACACATCGTTGCTTGTGCGCGAGTTTTTGGCCAAAAACAACACACTAATGATGCCGCAGCCACCGTATTCCCCAGATCTGGCCCCCTGTGACTTTTTCTTGTTCCCTAAACTGAAGAGGCCCATGAAGGGACGACGTTACGCTACGCTTGACGAGATAAAGACGGCATCGAAGGAGGAGCTGAACAAGATTAAAAAAAATGGTTTTTTGAAGTGCTTCGAAGATTGGAAAAACCGTTGGCACAAGTGTATAATATCTCATGGGGATTACTTTGAAGGGGACAAAATAGATATTCATGAATAAATGAATAATTTTTGAAAAAACACAAAAGGCGCGATACTTTTTGAACACACCTCGTATATATATATTAGACATTTACTTCCCGTTAAGGCGTTCCTGGTGCGAGCAAATACAGTTGCGCTTTTGAGGAAAGAGTTGTACACCGCCAAACATATTGATCTCGAAACAGGACTTACTTCCAAAACAAGGAGGATGTCAAGTAAGGTGTCCTCACGATCGGGACAGCTAAATTCTAATTCCGCCAGAAGGTCGGCGAGATACATTTTGGGGCGTTACAAAGAGCATATATATATATATATATATATATATATATATATAGCTCTTTGTAACGCCCCAAAATGTATCTCGCCGACCTCCTGACGGAATAAATATATCTCAAACTTACTTGTGCCCCACAGACGATTACATCTGCCTGAGTAGTACGGAATTGTCCTGGAATGTCAGACCGAAGAAGAAACGTAATATTATCTATTAGCTCCTGAGGTTATTACTCCTCACTTGCTCCTATGATTGTTTGATTTGCTTACGGAAAACAGATTCTGACGATTGAGGATCTAGAAGATAAAAACCTGGAATGCTCCCTCTTCAAAAAGCATATAATTATGTATATACGAGTCGTTAAGCAAGTACACTTCTGAATTTCATTTTTATACACTTAAAACGTCTGAATTCCATTCTTATACAAATCGGAAGCCTCATTAACCGCTAACCGCTTTAGCACGGCATTCTGATGTCGCCATCAACGTCGCAGCTCTGACCGCCGGGATGCTTACTTGCAAAGACAAATTATGTTTACTGGGCGCTAAGTCAATGAGATTTTGGATTCACCGATAAGGCAAACACTTGTGGACAGCAATGTTGTGGCGTTTTAAAACGATCTCTGTACTGAGCATGCCACGCGTTTTGTTTTAGTTGATTGTGCGATGCAGTTTATTCAATGTGCACCGCACTTAAGAAGCAGCTTTGAAATCAGCTTGGGCTACGGCGACCAGGACGACGTCAATGTGACCGTCCTGGAATGGCGAATTTCTCCAGATTTGTGCCGAAAAGGCTCCATATTTGTATAAGAATGAAGTTGAGAAGTGTCTCGTACGATATGATATATATACATATATAGCCCTCTTCTCTACCAATATTGTGTGTTGGATGCACTTACTCGCGGGACCGCCACTGAACTATGAAGTTACGACGGGATCTTGTAGCATCGTCTATTCCAGCGTAGACAGTTAGGTAACCGTCGTCGGTGTCGTTTAACATCCGCAAATAGCCAATGCGGCCATCGATGACCGGCAAGTCAGGCTTCACGAGATGCGCAAGCTTCGCAAGCTCATCCGTGTATCTAACAGTGCAGAAAATGGTGTGATTTGTACGTAAAATGATGAGACGCATAAAATACAAAACAACACTTGTTTGATATTTAATAATAGCATTGCTATTTAAGCTGAGATAACAAACATATGTTCTCTTTCGTATCGATCAGGATCAGGCCTGTAGTAAAAAGCATATATGTAGAAATAAATGTACATCCTGATACGCCTACAGGTCTTACCTTAGCTAGCATCAATGGCAGTATCATTCATTAAAAGGCATATCACCAAGTCTTGTAACGCAAGCATTTGCATGACACCAAACTTTGGAACATCATTGTCGACCGCAATGAACGCCGAAAGGTATATCCCAATCAATTGGGAAGTAGTGCAATGTTTCACTGAAGTTTGGTCGCCTTCATTCATTCATGCACGAATACTATTTCATTTTTTAGCACAGCATTACTACTGTTGATTCTAACAGCATTATATTTACGTTCTTGTGCTGGTGTTAGACGCTACGTACCCGTCGTAAAGCAGCTCACCGACTGAGTGTTTGAAGATAATTTTACGAGACTGCAGGAACGGGCGGATGAGGTCTTGCAAAACTGCTGGCAGCTTTTCTATCGCCTATACAGCAACAATATCATCAATAAGTTATCTGAAAATTCATACATAGTTACTTCATGGTCATACAGCAATATGATCAGCCAGTGTAACTGCTCACACTGGTTCTTAACAATACAGATATGGGCCTTGGATCAGCGTATACTTGTGTATTTGGCGCCACCACGAGTACAGAAGGTAAGAAGAAATAAATGCCGGACATGCTGGCGAGATTCGTCTCCAAAATAAATTGCAGTTTGCGGCCTCGCTGTTAACCGAACATGAGGCAAAGTTTCTGTTTTGCGACAAGTTTAGCCTTATCGACTCCATTGAGTTTAATAACCGTTACAAGACGAGGTCGCTTGACAAGGTCAACAGGCCTCCGGAAGATACAAAACAATGTTTATAGTGGGCCTCTAACGCTCGACATATTAGATAACAATGAAATGCTGTTTTCGGTAATTCATGCAGTACGGTTGTTCTACAATTCAACAGTGGCTTCACCGCTACTCGATTTCCTCAATTTGTGACACTGGTGTTTTTGCCCGACATAAAAGCATAGAACATGCCATTGCGAAACACCCAGACCCCCACTAGACAGAAACTAAACACACCGTCGTGTTTGTGAGAAAATTCGGCGGACGTAAAACATGATGAAGAAGAGAAGCAGACCGTTGTGTCTGCCGTCCAATTGACACGTCAACGCGTTTGGGGACATCATGGTGTTACCATTGCAAAAATCGAGGATTGAGGAACAGCAAGGCTCAAAGATTTCTGACTCTGTGTGACACCGGGCGATATTCACCGTCACATAGAGGACGTATATGGGTATGTATAGATAGATCCGTATACGGCCTCTATGTGCCGTGTGTGGTAAAAAATACTTCAATTATACCCACAGTGTCGTTTCGCACCTTTTTATTTGAGCCCACGATAAATATTGAATACCGGCGAATCATACATATACATATATATATATATATATATATATAACTTCTTTTTGGCAGCCACTTTTTCCGAGTTGAAAAGCTGAGGGAATTAGCCTCCGGCTTTTCGTTCGCAGGAGGCAGGTTAAACATACTACTAACCTCTTGTGCGCTGGCGTAGACAGGATCGATGGTGTAAATGGGATCACTAAGAGATCCGTTACTCAAGTTACTGTCGAAGAAAAATTTACGGTTCTCCCGATACGAAAGCAGATCTCCCGATGACCACGACATTTCTTTATGCAGACTAACGCTGTGTTCGTTCCCAGCATAGACGACACGTGCACGCGGTCCATTATGTCGAAACATGCAATTCAGGGCAATACCGTAAATTAATCAGGTTTCATCAATAAATATTATATATGAGTAGCATTTCTGGTTACTGTAAAACATCTTTGTTACGCTCCGATCTTGCCAAGAATGCATCTTCATTTATAGGATGAACATGTGAGTGTTGTAGGCATATTTATTATTACAGGCCTAGACGATGTACTACAAACTTTAAAATTCATTTTCTTACATAAAACGCAAATATGGATTAATATGCTTCGTGCGCGCAAGAACTATATGAGAAGCAACTTCTCTACTAGCTTGAATAGGAGAATGTGTAAGTTCTACATGCTTATAATTATAGGATTCCCAGACGGAAAATGTTTGTCATAAAAGACTCAGAATAATTTATAAAGCCAAACATATATGTCTGTGTCATTTCTCTTCAAAACTTGCATAACCTGTTGTTAGGTCATGCAGACTGTACAGCACAAAATGTAGAACCAAGTTTACACCTGCGGTACCTTGTACCCCAACATCACGTTCAACTACGGCTGAGGCAAACCCATTGTCGTTAAGTGCATATTCTTTATATCCCGTGTTTAGAGAGCGCAGTCGAGCGAGAACGCGGTTAGTCGCTGTTCCCGGCCCATGACAGAGCGGCGCGACCGATCAGCAGGAAATGTGCAGCCCAGACTCTAGGGTCCGGGCTCCCAAATTCCAAGACATCGACGACGACAGGGACCCGCGTCCAGGCACCGGTCGACGAGAACGTCCGCATATACATGTGTCCCCGGAGGGACAAGGTAGACGCTGATAAGTTGAATGCGCTACTGGACCCGTCAGTGTGGCCAGAGGGTATACATTTTAGACCGTACCGCGGACAGCTTAAGCCGTATAGAGTATAATGCAGCAAACGATACGGGAGTTAGCATTGGTGCCAAGCGCTGCAGGTCAGAAGATGACAACAATAATAAAAATGACGAAATGGAAACATACAAGTGACTCGATATTACGTCCGGAAATCGGAACTCGATGACAGTGTCATCAAAATGTCTTTTGTGGAATGTAGAGGCCCTAAATAGTCTGTAGCGAACACAGGAGAGAGTATGTTTAGTGAATATGACATTATATTTTTAACCGAAACATTTGAAACAGATTTTACACGCACCCCTTTTATAAGTCATAAAATGTTTCATGAACTAGCGACTAAATCAGTGGGCCGGGGACGACCAAAATGGGGCGTGTGCATAGGCGTGCGAACAAAGGAGCATGCCAAGCTTCTTCGTAGCACCGCCATACAGATTGTACTAGAACGTATCGATTACTATCTTATATGTGCTTATAGCCCACCTGAACGGACCGTCAAAAAAATTGATTTTTTTGCAGAAATGTAAATAAAAATATAATTATAGGTAGTGATTTTAACTGTGATTTAACAAAAGAAGGAGCCGGGCAAGAAAGTTTTAAAGCTGTGGCCAACGAACTTGAATTAAGCATTCATAATAAATGCAATGACCCAACATATTTTAGCTGGAACGGATACAGCGCGGTTGACATTGTTTTAACATCAATACCACAAACGGTCGAGGCTATCTTTAATCTTACCGTAATACAATCGGCACACCGCAAGCACTGTCAAGTGGAGTTCAAATTACATCGAAGACAAGAAATGGCGACACCTATAATCAATCGACCATCTCGCTCATTGGATGTCCATATACTGGAACAAGCACTACAAATGGCCCACGGCACAGATAATATCAACTATATTGAAAAAAACGATTAAGTGGTCTATCCACACGGCTGCAAAACCAAAGAACGTGAGACTGCAGAGACACAAGCCGTGGTTTGACAAGGAGTGTCGACAAATAAAGAAGGTGATCTGTCTGTATAAACCCACAACGTCAACTGAACTTCTACAACTAGCGGAATTAAAGCGAATATTTAGATGTATAAAGAAAGAAAAGAAACGGCATTACGGGGAACAACAACGCATTAGGCTAATTTTGGAAAGCGTGCGAAAACCATGGCTACTTCTTCCAAGAAGACCAGTAACTTCAAACCCATTGATAAATGACGAAGAGGGGGTAGCCCACTTTACAAATCTATTAACGACACACGTCATATTGCCAGATCAGGACCTTTTAGAAGAAATTGTTGATTTTACTGAGGACGAAGTCAAAACCGCAATTATATCGAAGCAAAACGGGAAATCAGCAGGACCCGATCGTATTCTTAATGAACACCTGAAGTCTAATATTGACGCTTTATGCCCTATTGTGACAAAACTATACAATTAATGTGTTCAACAAGGCAAAATTCCCGATGAGTGGCGGAAAAGTTATCTACAGCCTATATTTAAGCGAAAAGGAGATGCAACTGACACAAAGAATTACAGGGGCATAGCACTTACAAGCGTCCTTTACAAGATATTATGTCACTTATCGTTAATCGATTGTACCCGTGCGTAGAAGATTAAATTCCGGCAGAATACGGGTTTTTAAAGAGGCGATTGACGTCAGATGCAGTTGAGTTTGTTTTAAACCATTAGCAGAGGAGGGTCGTACGCGGCCAGGGATTATAATCTGTCAGTATATGGACAACCACTCAAATTAGTTAGCCACTTCTCGTATCTAGGCGTCACACTAACCCCCGGGCTCCCTTTTAGCCGACATATCGAGGAGATACAAGCAAAAGCTACGTCTGCAATGTTTTTGTTAGGCAATATGGACCATGTAGACGTAAAACAGCTCTAAATTGCTTTAAAATCAAAGTACTCCCTGTAGCAACATACTGCCTTTCTACAATTGCACCATACCTGACCCTCAGCCATTTAAAAAGTCTAGACAAGCTAAAGGCCAGATATGTTAAGCGTGTTTTGCGACTTCCAAAGTGCGCGTCGGCAACACTTGCCTTAGAGATGTGCGGAGAGAGAACACTTATTGAAGACCTAGCACTTAGTAACACACCATTTACACCGCATATTCTAGACTCATATCGAGCCTACAGAGAAAACAAAAATTTAAATTTTGTAGCTGAGAATTATGCTGATGGCTGATGTTTTAATATTGAAGAATGTGTTTGTAGCTTTTGCGGAGAGTTTGATATTGGACGCTATCACATACTTGTGTGCCCAGAAATTTGCGGAACGTCCTTGTCATCCAAAGTTAAATTTATATTATAAGACCAAAAAGTCACATTGTGACACCTTGTGAAAATTGAATCAACTGTCTACAAATTTTGTGGTGAAATAAATGCTGAATGGAATTATATCCCGTGTTTAAATATCACGCATTTGTTATCGAAAAGCAACATACATTTTTACTATCGTACGAAGCCGTTAAAATTAGTAGATTTAACGTTTTAGATTAAAATCGTTAGTTTACCATCGGCAAAAAGGTTTCAACTAAACGATGCATCTTGAGAGCATCAGCGAATCCAATCAATAAACGGTCTCTCAAAAACGGTTAAAAACAACTGCTACAAGCTGAGTCACGAAACTAGCAATTCAACAGCAATAAATGCAAACTTTAAAAAGTTGTGCATCGACTAATATAAATTATATTTTTAAAAAGATTATGGTGATTACGTAATGATTCCAGATCACTGATTCATTTCTAGCGACTAGAACAATCCATATGAAGACGTGACCTCTCCTGGTGAAAGACTCCTTTCCAGTTAAAAATCTGCTTACGCATTTAGGTAATTTTTGCCTGCATCCTTTGGCTTGCTTGCAGTGGAAAACCATATCGACCGCATGATGTGCCTTACAAAAAGTCGAAAATCATGATTCTGTATCTTGAGAAAACTAGCTAACTAACTACCCAACTAAACTTATATTGAGTGCATGTTTAGTTGGGTTTGACTGTACGAATTGCCTGCGCCCTCTAAGCAGAACTATAACTTGTTTGATGTGCAAAAAGAGCGGCAGCGGACAATGGCAAGGCAATGACTTTGTGCACTCCCGCTTATGATTATTACTTATTACTACTCCACACGACATACTGACCTCATTATGCCTATTAAATCAAAGTATCCCGACCGGTACCCCTGACTGATTAGGTTTGAAGCGTTAACCAGTCGGTCCGGAATGGTTGGCCGTCATCTATTCGGGCCGGTAGTAAGCTTTGACAGTCTTCGAATGGACCATGGCAATATTCATGTGTTGCCATGTAATCTATGTCGTATGCCTTGCCTTCCATTATCAATAAGCCAAGGAATACCGCACTATGCGCATAATTTGCGCGCATTACGGTTTATGTATCCTAGAAGTGAGGGACTTCATACCACAGGAGCAACATTGTCTCCATATAGTAAAATTAGTCCTGACAGCACGCAAAATATGCCTACGATGCAGTCGGTCTAAATTCATAAAACGCCTTCGTATATATATTAAAAAACAAAAGCCCACAAAATCAGAGGAAGAGGCCACTGGCAAAATCCGACCGCCTAAACCTCTGTGGAGGAGCAGAGTTCGTTAATAACTTCCTCTATCTCGGAGTAAACTTTCCATGAAAGACACCACATATGGAAAACATATTGCGGGTTCGGAAGAGCATGATAACCACGGCACCAGTAAGCACATGGCATATGGGATCGCCTTACTATATGCCAACTCAAGACGTTTGGCAAAGTTAAACTCGCAGCTTTTACGCTGGGTTTGGACTCACCAAGAAATATAAGGAACCGCTTGATTTATCAAATGTCACCTGCACAATTTCCATTAGAGCACCTAGTGACACAGTTCAAGATTGCCTTTACGCTAGCTCTCGAACAACTCAGATCGAATTTTTGAACATAGCTGCTCGGCGTAGACCCCAGTGAACGTCCTGCTAACAGGCGCGTGCCCCTGTGAGTTTTAGGCAGGTATTTTTAAATAAATTTACTCCTAAAGTACATAACAGTTATATGCGGTGTTTTTAAATAAAGGCACTCCTAAAATTACATAACAGTTCTAGTCACTTAAATATTTTTTGCTCAGCTATTGCTCGGTTTCTCCATTCCTCCACGTTATTTAAATTATGCACTGCTATAACCAGACAAGGAAGCATGTGCCTCGTGTAAATTATTGAAGGTCAAACCACCCAGCGATCACCGCGTGAATTGCATATACGAGGTGTGTTCAAAAAGTATCGCGACTTTTGTGTTTTTTCAAAAATTATTCATTTATTCATGAATATCTATTTTGTCCCCTTCAAAGTAATCCCCATGAGATATTATACACTTGTGCCAACGGTTTTTCCGATCTTCGAAGCATTTCAAAAAACCATTTTTTTTTTAATCTTGTTCAGCTCCTCCTTCGATGCCGTCTTTATCTCGTCAAGCGTAGCGTAACGTCGTCCTTTCATGGGCCTCTTCAGTTTAGGGAACAAGAAAAAGTCACAGGGGGCCAGATCTGGGGAATACGGTGGCTGCGGCATCATTAGTGTGTTGTTTTTGGCCAAAAACTCGCGCACAAGCAACGATGTGTGAGCAGGGGCGTTATCGTGGTGCAAAAGCCAATTTTTGTTCTTCCACAAATCCGGGCGTTTCTGGCGGATTGCTTCGCGCAAATTGCGCATAACTTGCAGGTAATATTCCTTATTGACCGTTCTACCCTGTGGCAAGAACTCATGATGCACCAAGCCCCTGCAATCGAAGAAAACTGTCAGCAAAACTTTCACATTCGACCGAACTTGGCGCGCTTTTTTCGGTCTTGGTTCGTGCGGCAGCTTCCATTGAGATGATTGAGCTTTGGTTTCCACGTCATAACCATAAACCCACGCTTCGTCACCAGTTATGACCCTCTGGAGCAAATTTGGGTCGTCGCGGACAGAGTCCAACATCTCATTAGCAATGTTCATGCGATGCTGTTTTTGGTCGCAATTGAGCAATTTTGGTACGAATTTCGCGGCGACCCGTCTCATGCCCAAATCATTGATAAAAATCGAATGGCACGAGCCAATCGATATGTTTAGGTCCTCAGCAACTTCTCTAACGGTGATTCGACGATTGGCCAATACCATTTTCTCCACTTCATTAATTTTTTCGTCTGTTGTTGAAGTGCTCGGGCGTCCGGCACGCTCTTCGTCGTTCACATCTTCTCGGCCTTCTGAGAACATTTTGTACCACCGATAAACGTTGCTTCGGTCCAAGGTAGCTTCTCCGTATGCCACAGTCAACATTCGGAATGCATCCGCGCACTTAATTTCGTTTTTCACACAAAATTTGATACAGGTTCTTTGATCCATTTTTTTGAATAGGTAAAAATCGAAGACGATCCAAAACACGTGCAAGCAAAGCAGCTGTCAACAATTAAGTGAACATTCAAAATGGCCGAGCTTGTCGGCATAAGTGAGAGACATGAGTACCAACATAACGCCACAAAAAATCGAAATTCGAATATACGTAACCCGCTAAAATTCAAAAGTCGCGATACTTTTTGAACACACCTCGTATATACATATATATTCGTTTTGAACAGAGAACTTAGGCATTGCAAAAATGCAGTTCCGCCAATAAGCCGCATATTAAACACATATATATATATATATATATATATATAGAGAGAGAGAGAGAGAGGAGGAGGAGGAGAGCGAGAGAGATAGATATGCCTGCAGAAATGTACTCGTGAACTTACCTAAATACGTAAGGTCCGAGTTGCTGAAAGTGCGGTTTACCCCCACTGAAAAACTCGTCTTGGTTGGTAATGTTGAACATGTAAACGTTTTGATGAATTTCGAACGGAATCGAGCCGAATAGGTCAGCTGCCAACGTCCCATTTTGAAGGCCCGATCGCGACTCAACCAGAGCTCTGAAAAAAGACGGCAGCTTGATGAAGGCCGTCAGCGAAAGACCCGCCACCAAGGCAAAGATCCCACACACCACTGAAACAACGGAACGACATTGAGACAAGATTAACGGACTGCAAGCTATCTTAGACTTAATTACTGAATGCAAAAAAAAAATTTAGAACATGTAAAATCGTTTATTAATTTGAAAACGGGTCCACATGCATTTGAATACCCTTTAACAATATACAACATACTAACTATACATATATCTGTAGTAAGATTTCTTTTATGTACTTAGTTTCTAAGTATGCACTTTACTAAATGATACTCAAGCCCGAGAACGAGCAACCGGCAGCAATGACGTCACTCAGCGACGCTCAGCACAATGGAAAAGGGTCAAAAAATCTTACATCTTATTTGTAAGCCTTCAAATGGTAGTACAAATAAATTACTGTAAGGTGATGTGAATACATTTACTCCCAATGAAACCACTAACAGGTATCTGGATATTCTATGATCGTATGGATATAGCTTATGTCATAGAGAGATCACTAGGATTGAGTAAAAACCGTCTAGTGACCTCACTACTTTACGTCCATTGGTGATCCGTTTATCGAACTTTTACCGCAACCTGACCATGCAGCAATCCAGGTCGTAAATAAATTCAAGGCAAAGAAAAAGAAAAGTGGCCTCTAACTAAAATATGCAGAAGACTACATGTATTTATAATATGACAAGTATCAAAGACGCTTTAGCGGCCTATGGATAGTCTTCTTTCCTGATGGATACCGCTCCGAAATCCGCAACCAGTAGGTTACTAAAAAACATACATGAAGTGATGGAGTAATGTTTGGAAATAAGCTTTTTGTCAAGGTACATCAACTTTACCCTAACCACCCGGACCGAATATACTGTCTACAAAAAATAAACACTCATAGAAGAAAGTAATTCATTAAGTTTAAATTGAGTAGCTTAGGAAAAAATCCTTGCCATTAATAACGATACCAAACGGGCCTTCCGAGTTATTCAGGATAAGAGGGAATCTGTTAAGCTGACGATTTCGAGGATCTTCCGCTTGATATACAAGCTAAGAGATTAAATCACGCATTTTGAGGGTATGGGCAAGGATGTAGCAGAATAAACAGGTCCCACAAACGAAGAACTGTTGACTGACCTGCACCCTCCAAATGTCTCAGTTTTCCTTATTTCACCCACAGCATCGCAATTGAAAAATAATGATTTGAAATCTACATCTCTGAAAAGTGATGGAGTATCCGTTAATATAGTTAGGAATAATACCAAACTCTTCTCGTATCTCCTCAGGCTTTATATATGCTTTAAATTAACATTTCCCAGCCCAACTCAAAACAGCTCTAGTTACGCCAATGGGGCAGATCAAGTAGAAGTGAACGACCTTAGATATATCTCTATTATTTCCGTCGTAGCCCTGAGAATGCTAAGGAAGAGAGCTTTTTGATAAGGTAACGAAACGCAAAAACAAATCAGCAATTATTGTTGTAGATGAAAATACGTTGATACTGTCAACCGTTTAAGGCTCTGCAATAAATTGTGCGCATTGGGCTTCAAAACCAACGCCTTAAGGATCGTCCGGTCCTACCTAACAGATTCTCAGGAGTGATATGTCTAAAGTAACTTATGGAGTCCCTTAAGGTTCATTACACGGGCTCACACTATTCAACTTGTATATTAATGATACCCATATATTCCATGAAGGATCTCAGGTTATACAATGAAGGTGATACAGGCCTACCTATTGAGACATTTTAACTCAGGAATTGCAATCCAAAGCATTAAAGCTAATATTTAGTTTGACGTTTTTTAATGTGGCATACAAGGAAACCACCCAACAACTATATATAAGAAAATTAGCAGTTACAAAGCAGCAACTACAAGGTTAGAGTAATGGAACAACTGTGTAGTATGTCTCCAAGCATATATTTTTTCTGAACAAACCGTAATATGTACAGGATACATACTGCAATGCCTAATTATAATGTTTAATACCACAATGATGAATAAACTTGCATTCAATGCAGGATTGAATAAACAATGTTCAATAAACGATTAGTTAGACCTTATTCTTGGCAAACTTGAGAAACACGAAACAGAAATACGTTTTCATAAAAAAAAATACGTATATGCTGAAGTAACATAAAATCTGTGGTAGACCAGCTCAATGTGTTTACATCGCACGTAATAACTACTTCCTTCATAAAGTTTGATTTACGCTTTCCTCCTTCTCTAATGCGAATTCGCGATACGAGTGTCACTTTAGAAGCCTTTAGCTGTCGACGCCGCCCCGAGATGCGTCGTCACCTATTCTTAAGGTAAGTTCCCCTTTACTAAAATGCATAATCTTTTTTAATGAATAAAAGCGTCAGCCAAAGTATGTAAATCTAACAAAATAGTTTCGGGGAGATATGTGCCAGAATCAAGTTAGAATGCACCCGCAACTCGTTGTATCAGGGCAGCCGGCCATACCCCGGTGTGAATATTTCGTTCGTTGAAACAAGTTGTCAATAAGGAGATGAGGAAAACGCGACTACTTAACTAAATGACTAACGATTATATATTATATGATCTTGCAGACAGGAAAAGTCGGGTAGCGCTTGCGATACATTGATCATTTTTCCTCGACGACCCTCGCACTCTTAGTGTTTTTTATTCACCTTATTCCATAACTGTATTCGGCTGTGAGGGAGGCAAGTGACGTCTTTCACGTTTTCACCGTCGATAAAACGGTTGCGTTGTTCTGCGCCAGCGCGTCAAGGCAATAAGCTGTCACTGACTCTCACTATAATACGGATTTTAATTTAATGGAAAGCGCTAAGTGTAACCGTAATGGAACTGTCAATTCGCCGCGAGAATAAACACATACTCGTTAAAGATAATAACCTCTTATCTGCGGCGAGAGCTTCTTCAGAGTAAAGCAGACCTTACTACGTCCATAGATAAAAAGTGTTAGGCACTAACTGGGATCAAAAGTTGCTATGAAATTTTGCAGAGGAAGTTGCTAGCTTGGGGATCTCGTCATCAAGAACTAGGTATCGGAATCACGCGCAAAAAGAGGGACAGGGAAGTTACTATTGTAGCAGAGGATGTAAGCAACCCCTAGTCGCTGTCCGTCACGCGGCGGCCGTATCATTTAGTTTTTTATTTATTTGCAATTGGTACCTATGGGCTACCTCTAATGTGGGAGAAATGAAGCGCAAAGCAACTCCGCATATTGGACGGTTTTTGTATTTTCTTTTTAGAGACGTTTTGGGCATAAGAAACGTATGCAAGGACATAATAGTGCTGGTTTTAGAACGATGACATTTGTTGACAGAGGAACTATAAATTCAAGTTAGTCATATACAACAAAGGCGTTTGAAGAGTATCGGGAAAGTTGGAAAACAAAGGCGAGCGGGATCGATATAGAGATCTATGTCACAGCCGGACTAAGAGTTAATATATGGAGGGAAGGAGGGTTTAAGGGCACACGTTTAACAACGACGTTTGTAGTTTACGGATTTCACTAGCCCCTTTCTACTGTAGCCGAAAAACGCTTCACAAGCCGAGCGAGGAATGCCGATGCAAAAGGTGCGTTCAAGGAAACAAATGCGACAGATAGGCTTCGTGAGGCAACGTGCCCAGCCGTCCAGCCGATAGCCGACAAGGGGTGTTAGAGAAATACTCAGAATAATTTCCTCCGATCGGCTCAGCGCTATTATACCAAACCAATCAATATCCACTGCGGTCAACCTGTAGACAAATTAGCGCATCACGGTTTATCGTGCATCATAAGCGCCGGACGGCGGGCCAGACATGCCGGTATTAACGACACCTTCAGCCGAGCGCTTCGATCATGCGGATACCCCTGCATTCTGGAGCCCCAAGGTCTCTCCGCCGTAGATGGTAAGCGCCCAGATGGGATGACCCTTACCCCTTTCAGTAGGGGAAGGATGCTTGTTTGGGACGCCACAGTCACCGACTCATTCAATGGTCGTTGGCGGGGCGGTCTCGGCAGGCTACGCTGGCAGTCTAGCCGAGACAAGGAAACTTGCCAAATACGCTTCCATCGGGTACCCACATGAGTTTCAGCCGCTAGCATTTGAAACCCTGGGCGGCCCAGGCAACATTACCCGCAAACTTCTCCACAGAGTCGGTAAGCAGTTAACCTTGCAACTGGTGATAAGCGATCTGCAGGTTTCTTGAGACAACGTCTCGATCTCGACGTTCAACGCGGTAATGCTGCGTCCGTCCGGGGCACACTGCTAATGTGGTCTCAGTCCACTCTTTACGAGATGGAGTAACATTTACGGCGCACACGTTCTCGGGAGACAATTGTCGCTCCATTGGCATCATTAATAAATTACCTCTTAGTTGTTATCAATATCCACTTTGCTTCTAGCACACAGTTTACAACACATTTATTTCAGATGTTTTCATTAAATATTTGGAAATATTACAGATACGACATTTACAAGTGGAACAACGGGAAAACGCGCATTGTTGCTGTGTGCACAAACTTGGTGCACGCAGGGCGATTTACGCTTTTAGCGGCTCCTCGAGAATAATTTTTAATCGCCTGAAGGAGCCGCCGTTCCAGCTAGCAGGCCGGTTACTCTAGAAGCAACAAACAAACAACAAACAAAAGACGTTACCTACGGGAAAAAGGGCACCAGCTTGTTTTGTGAATTTTGTTCTATTTTCACGCTTGCCTTTTTCTCCTTTACTCTAGCAGCTTGCTAGCTCACTCGACTACCCGAGGACTTGGCGGCGTTTTGACCCACTATATAGGGCGCTAGGCCGTCGATCACAGTCGCGTCCCAAATCAAAATCCGTCGGTTTTCAAAGGCTGCCGGCGCTTCTCGCACAGGATATCCGGGGGATATAAGACGTAGGGCAAACAACAGACACAGGAACATAGAGCCGTAACCGGTTCGCCACTGTCGTTTAGTCGAAGTTGTTTGTCGAGGTTTGCTTCTGGTACAGTACCGAACAAGGCTTGGAGCCTCGATTCTCTTAGCGCATGACATTTTCGAATACAGGTAGTGTCTCCAGCGCACTGAGATGGCAGATTATTTTTTGGGAATGCGTTCAGCGAGGCCACATAGCCATT
This sequence comes from Dermanyssus gallinae, assembly GCA_003439945.1. NCBI lineage: Eukaryota > Metazoa > Arthropoda > Arachnida > Mesostigmata > Dermanyssidae > Dermanyssus > Dermanyssus gallinae. Next base: position 63,391 of record QVRM01000283.1, on the reverse strand, counting down.
TATAGCGAGATCGGCTGTGTTTTAAATCCCGTTGCGGCCATTGTGTCCCAGGAGAGGAGTTTCTTGGATCCAGCTGACGTCCGCTATGTGGCGGCGTGGCGCAGGAGACTAGTGTACTAGTCATGGTTGTCATCTACCGGGGCGTCTCCGGTTCGATCCCCGATGTTGATCAAACTTTCTTTGAGCGATCCTCATTGACAATAGATTATCAACCATATACCGATGTGGGTCGGTGGCCACGCTGCCACAAGGACTGTTGAAGAAATCCTAGATTTCTCAACATGCTCGGCCCTCGGTCCATTGAAGGTATGCCGCACGGCAAGCCCAAACGCGTAGGCGACGAAGAATGGTTGAGAATGAAAAACGATCTCCTTAAAAATTTTATAAACAAAACTAGCGTGTTTAGCTAGAGCTTTAGGCATTCCGTAAGGCTGGTCTATAGCTCAGTGTCTATGTTTCAGAGAAAAAATGTAAAACAATATTGCTCGTCATTTATGCACCTCGAAAACAGCGCTGCGGAGGAAATGGCTGATTCCTGCGGTTCTTTGGGAGGCCTTGGGGTGGTAGCCAGAGCTCCTTCAATCTCACGCAAAGCTCGAATTGTTTGGCTGCGAGCTCAGGCGGCATGGCTTCTGGACCAGTCGGGGATCCTATGAGTGTCCCTCTGGGAAGAGGTCAATGATGGTGGGTGGGCCAGATGCAGTCCATACACGCCCCGCCTACGCTAATGTGTTTATTTGATGATAGTGATGGCAAAATTGATATGTCTTGAGCGTGAAACCTCAAAAGTAGGACAAAATCTTAATGTTTGCAAACCTTCATCAACGCGACTATTTCGTTTTCCCGGACGAAGCAGATTCAACCTCTCAACACGCCAGTATGTTGAATACAAGGTTTTTGAACTAGTTGTACCATCCCCTAAAACGAGTGCATCACATCCTGCCACACCCTGTATATATACATACATATGTATGTGTATGTATACATCTGTACATATTTTTAATTTTTCTTATAGAGCTTAACTGGTAAATTGTATGGTGTACATTTGTTGTGTCGGGAGTCACAAACCCACCAAGATCCAGTCGTCCTCTTTACCACCAGTTTTAGGTTCTGAGACAGTATCTCTCGCTCAGTACCGAAAAAGGCACAGCGTTCGTAGTAGTGCCTTACATCGTCAGCCTCTCCTGATTTTCACATTTCAGTTTACAAATTGTGCTTGTTTTATTATTTGTGTCCACACTAGTGGCGCCATATTAAAATGACATCAACATTCGAAAGACAATTAAACTAGCTTTATAACACGACTAAAATGTTAAGCATATACGTCACATTGTCAACTCTGTCTAACTGGAAAAACTATCGGATATGCGATCTTGGCTTCGTCAGTTAGTTCTGTTCTATTCGCAGGTATCTGATGTCAAACACATAACGAAAAATCAATTAAAATGTCTCTTGTCAGTCATCATCATTTCTTCATTGCGCCATATGTATGGTATATATATATATATCTATCTATCTATATATATATATATATATATATATATATATATATATATATATATATATATATATATATATATATATATATATATATATATAATTGTAATAAAATGCTGCGATTTGAAGAAGATTCCGGGAACTGCTTGGGCTTTCTTTATTAGGTTTCATCTGAACTGAAAAAGAGCAGACCTTTCTGGGAGACTGAATCTAGTAGTGGCCCGGAGGACGCTGACTATTTCGCTGTGCAGGCCTTGAAACACTGGCACTTCGTGCGGGATTATGTTCACCAATGAGAGCTGAAGTGCTCTGAAGTGCTGGGCAAGAATTGTGGACGAAATGGCGCATGCAACTCTTTCCTTTGTCTGGCGGATTCATTTATAAGCCTGGCGTTCTGTTGCTTGAACCAGCCCTGCTTTTTCTTTCAATATATGCAAGCTAGGCCTCTTTTAGGGTATTAGAGTACCATTTGCGGATGCTATTGTAGAAATCGGTCATCTCTGGACGGTATCGGGCCAGGAAGAATAATTGCTTCTTTTTTTCTTCTTCTTTTCTCGCACACTTTTAAGCCTCGTAGCACTTTCTGTTGAACCATCGCTTTAAGCACCGAGTGGTGGATGGAGCTACACAATTCAGGATTGTTGTAGTCAGTTTTTCGCAAAAGAGGCCATCTGAGTCGAAGTTCAGTGTTATATATAGTTTATCTAGCTGTGATGAACTAAAATGCTTTTGACCTGGATACCGTAGGCCGCCACCGAAGCAATTTTCAGGTCAAAAAGTGTGTTTAGCGTGCTCAAAAATCATTATTGGAGCTTTTCAATTGTCGACATCGAGACTAGACTTTTCCTCACACGTTGGGCGACGAATTGTCCGGTTGTATCCTTCATTGAAAAGTTAACCCCGAGATAGCAGAAGGTGTTAACGAACTCGACTGCACCAGTACTAAGTTTCAAACGACCGAACCGAGCAAGCGGTCTTTCTATATATATATATATATATATATATATATATATATTATGATGACACGTGTGTTTAGGTATTAAACAAAACAAAACAAAAAAACACACGTGTCATCATTTTATATTAGGGGCGTTTAGAGCGGCATGAGAGGAACTGTTGAAAAGCCAAAGATTTCCCAACAGTTCTTGTGGCAGCATGACCGCTGACCCTCAGTGGTGTGATATATCATCAACTCTCAATGAGCATCGCCCAAAGAAAATTCGATCAACAACAGGAATCGAACCGGCGGCATTGCTATATATATATATATATATATATATTAATTATAACGTTTATTATCCGCTTTGTTAGGTACATTGTAAAACTTGTGTTGTTGCGTATTCAAATATACATCGAGGACAATCTCCTTTCCGATGTACTCATGATAAAATAATACGCTATTGGGACCCTATTAGAGCGAGACTCGCTAGCGAAGTTACTTCTGGGCATGACGCTGCGTGGTACCTGGCGCAAAAGTTCCCGCACCTACTGCAAATATAGGTATCACACGGGACGTGAAAACCTAATGTTTCGCAGAGAATGCGGTGATACTCATGAACCGCAAAGCGTGTATATATATATATATATATATATATATATGTTCAGGGTGCGGTAAGAGTCAGTTGAAAATTTGTTTTTAATTTTGCCGCCATGTTTTCTTTCTATAGCATTTGATCACGAATATTTTTCAGAAAGTGGGGCTTATGGAGCTTCACTAGAAAAATGTCTTTGGTTGAAAACATTTAGTAAACGCGTGATCTTTAAAAAAATGTTGTGGTGAATCATACGACGGCGTACTGACTGAAAAACCTCCAAGGCCAGACGTATATACATATAATGTATATGTGTGTTTACTCTTTCCGCAAGGACGGACCTTTGGGGTTCTTCCTTGCGGAATCCGGGACCTTGAATATGGATCATAGCATATGACGTCGTACGGACATTGACAAAATTTTGCCTGCTGTGGACCTGATAGCCTACGCAATTGCGTTGGCAAAACAGTGCAAGTGTACGATTTGACCGAACTGGAGACGCGCGCAAATACCGCACTCGAGAATTTTTTTGGAATGATGAAGAAAACGACATCGCATCAAAGCCGTAGAAAAGCGAGGCTATAGTACTCATCGGAAAAAAAACGTGCAGGTTTAAATTGATACTTTTGTTAGGAAGGCCACCATCGCAGCTGCAGCTACGTTTTCACTTTTTAATGAAAATAAAGCTATTTTGAATAAACATTTGCCATATTGAAGTCACACATGTAATTCGTCCTAGTTGAGACTAGAATTCATCTATAAATGCTGACGTTGCTCGAGTAATAATACTCAGCTGCAGTTTAGGCTTGAAGCTATTAATACTGCATCTCAAATCGATTGCAAAATAAGGAAGGCAGGTCAAATAACAAGGAAAACGTTCTCTTGCGTAAAGTAACAAGGAAAACTGTGTCGTGTCGTGAGTTCACTCGAAATTAATGCAAGGAATCACGTACCGTAAGTATATAGAGCAGCGCAACATCGCAAATCCATGGACCAAAATCGTCACTTGGATCAGGCGTCTGGATCCGACACTTCATAATACATTATATGATGCAACATACGCTGTATGCTGTATATGTACATGTTGTATAAATGCATATCAAACTCACCTAAACGAGGAGGTCCACGTGATTTCATAGCGTTGAGTGATGAGGGCTGTCGAGTTTATCGGTTAGACAAACACAGAGTACTTCTGCTGCTCCTGTCGTTGTGATTGCTGAGTGGAGTCAGCGTCTCGAATTCGCCACTGCAGAACGGGTTGTCGTACAGCTTGCAGATGATGCAGCTGCACCAGCGGGCGCAGGAGTCGCGGCTGTAGTAGGTAAGGAAGTCAGTCAGTAGGAGGACTTAGAGCAGTCTGCGTTTAGCGCTATTTGACTGGTTGTTCTTAAGATGTCGGAAGCCGATATAGAGAGACATATAGGGGGGGGGGGTGGGGGGCGAGAGCGAGAGACGATGCATTTGTCTCACTGTTTAGACAAGAAGAGCGCGCGTCTCTCGCTACCTTCCTGCTTGACTCGGCCACACGGTCGTCGCTCGCTCGCTCGCTCTAACGTTAAGCTTGTGGTATCACAACCAGTTCGTTCAACAAATCGTCGTCGTCATCATCAGCGACGGCGGCACTCTCAGCCCCAGCCGCCCGAGCAACACGAACTTGAATAGATGCTCTACCTGCCTTCCTCCCTCCCTCCTTCCCTCCCTGCCAGACATAGCATATGAGGCACACTTATCGGTGTAGACAGGGCGAATCATGCAAATCAGCGAGAGGTATAAAGAAAGACGCCTTTATTGGCTCTGCGGCGTGACAAGCTCTCGTGAAGCGACGTATCGCGCGAATCATTAACTAGAGGAAGTACACTGTCGTGAAAGACAACAGGGCGTCGAAGTCCACGATGAGTGGCAATGAGATTGTGAGGACAACGCTATGATGAAAGCGTCCAACAACGACAGGCAGTGGTTACTCTGTTGGTCATTATTCGTTGAATCCACGCTCCGGTGAAGTCGTTTGATGGATGAATTTGATGATGGAATTGGATTGAAACTAGCAACAAGCAGTACTTTGGGTGGCGTTGCAATTTGTACAGTACGACCTTTTGTTTGTCCCAGACGATTCACTGAGTTTATGAATAAGTTTGAACGTGATTGAGTGATTTTTCAGTTGTCGTCTACCGGCTTTGGATAACGAGTCAAAAAGACTAGAGTGCGTGGCCACTCCCCGAAAGTTTGGCGCCTTCAACTATCCATCAGTCATTCTGTTTCACTAGCTTTATAATTGTTGTTATATCACTCTCGCTTTATAATTGTTGTTATATCACTATCGCTTTATAATTGTTGTTCAATAGTTCCATTAACAGCAATATTTGTAGAAATAGGAACAATATATAGAACAGCAACCACAACAATCACAATAGTAAGAGGAATAATTATAAACACAACAACAACAACAGCCACAATTCGACGTCACCTCTCGTCTCGTAGCTCGTAACTAGCAAGTCGTCCAGCTTCTCACCCTAAGTTTTAAAACGTCTTCCCTCTCTCTTTCGCTCTCTCTCTCTGTTGTACTCTCGTCATTATTCGCCCTTTCTTCATGTCATGTCCCTCTTTCCAGGTGTTCCTCTCTCCTCTCTTGGCTTCTGTGTTAGCTATTGTTACTGTCATACTTTTTGTGCACGCTGAACAATTTTTTTTCGTTAGCTTTCACTCACGTGTTTTGTCTAAATCTGTCTCTTTCTCTCGCGCTGCGTCTGTTCAACAGTCAATTCCCGCATCCAGTGGCCAATAGGACAGCATTGAGCAGCTGCGAGATGGTGAGTTCGGGCCAATAGTAGAGCTCTCGTGTTCCTACCAATAAAGTTTCCTCGTACAACGTCGACATCTCCCATCGGTGACAATGACGTTCTTTCAGCGTACATGCCCGTTGCTATTCTTAGTCTATTCAGAAGCAGGAGCAGCATCGAAAAGTGAAACCAAGAGTGTGTGTAAGGCGCGTCCCCGCTTAGCTTCCTACCGTCGGTGACACCGATGAGATCTGTATGCTTGTTGTTAGTTTGAAAGCACCTCTCTTCTCCTCACTCCGGTGGTTCTCCTGCCGTTTGTCGTTCGTCTTAAGCTCTTCTTGTTTATTTATATGCAAACACAGCTACGCAACGAAGATGCGTCGCTTGTGAAAGACGCAATCAATGTCGTTTCAAACGTGGACCAAATGTTGTAGAGTGACAACACAATACACACACAAGAGCTGAGATTGATTTACTTCTCGATTCTCCGTTAGACCATGCCGACTGTCTGACTCACGGTGTCAGACGGTTCTTATCGTGGTAGTACCGTTATAGCTAGCAACTGCATCAACATCACCAGCAGCAGCCGCTTGGGGGATGGTGTAAATATACACGCATATGCAACGTGCAAACATATCGAACAGATTAACCGCAATTCACCGATCGACAGTCATAATGACTTTTTAACAATGTCTCACTTCAACACTCACTCACTTAAGACTCGGCGACGCCATCACCCACCGACAACAGCAACAGCAATCATCTTCCACTGTGAAGTATCATTATTCTCGTTGTTAGGGCGCAAACCGACCATAGACCGACATTAATTCGCTTAGATTGATTGCTCCAACTTGACTCAGCATTCGCGACGAAGTCGATCGTGGTGTGTGAAGCTGCTAATACAGCCGGCAACCAGCTAGCTGTAACTGGGAGAATGAAGCTCCCATCATCAGCTGAATGACTCGGTACTTTTCTCCTCCTCCTCCTCGCTGCTAAATGTCGCCTTCTTCTGCCTTCTGCTTGCACTGTTTCAGCTGAAGTTTTTCGGGGGGCTGACCGGGCGCACGTTTTGCGTTTACCGCCACCATCTATCTGGCCATGCTCGTTGGCTCATGTGTGAGCGACTACGTTTTGCCTCCCGTCGCCACTATCATTGTCCTCCTCAAGTGGTTGGTTGACTTTGTCTTCGTTGACGACTTCGCTACCGCCACCACTGCCACTGCCACGGCCGCTGTCGCCTCGTGTCTTGTTGTTGCTGGCGGCTGAGTGACGGGGCAACAACAACGGGGCAAATGCCGTTCGTTGTTCGTCGTCCTGCGGCTGTTCGTCTATGTGCCGCCCGTAGCCAATCGTCAGTGGGGCGGCTGATTCCCCACAGCCAACCTGCCTACCTCTCGCCTGATCGGTGTTGTTGTTGTTGTTGTTGCTGTTGTTGTTGTTGTAGTAGTCGTTGTTGTTGCTGTTGTTATTGTTGTCGTTGCTGTTGTTGCTGTGTTGCCCGCCCGCCAAGCGTGATGATGTCCATGTGCGCGCCTTCCTGCGTTCCCACTCGCCACTCAAGGCTGCTGCTGCTGCAGCGGCTGCTGTTGTTGTTGTTGTTGTTGTTGATGCTGCTGTTAGCTTCTACTACCACGACCAAGTACCAATCACCGTTAGTTAGACTAGCGCGTTACAGCAGCAGCAGCAGCAACAGGCGAGAGAGAAGAGGAGGGTGAGGATGAGGATCACCAACCAGCTGATAGCGAGATCCGGTTGGTTGCTGAAGCCGTTCAAGCTGCTGCTGCTGCTGATCTTGCTTGAAGCAAAACTGGCTACGCTGGTGTATTATGGTCAAGCAAACGGACCCGGCAGCGGCGGCAGAAGGATGGCAATTAAGTCAATAAACCGCGGGCTGGATGTAAACGGCACATCTTGTCAAACGGATTTGCCCGTCCGTCCCTCCGTACAATATCGACGGAACGTCCTCGCTTTCGTGTATTTATAGAGCACCAGGTCGATCTGGAGTGAAGGTCTGTGGGCAATCTTCTACGAGTGAGGTACGGTGATGCGTTCTCGTCGTCAACTTCAATCAATCGTTTATTCAATCAACGAGTGAATGGCAAATGTTAGTGACTCCGATGTTTCTGATAGATAGCTTTGACTGGTTAGAATTCGCGTGTGACAGAATAAGCAAGCTAGATGTGTAACTCCTTGTAGATATAGATAGATGTTGGTGATGTTGCCAAACCCGATAAGTTTAAATGTACTCCAAGGAGGGATACACTTACTTTCAACTACGTACTTTATAAATTTTGAAAACGGCAGAATGTTTATATTTTCATAGTGCGGTGCATCTAGAAGCTCGGAGTTGTTCTCAGTACTCGGTTTTGGAGCAGGTGAAGCGACCCTATGAGACGCGTCTGATAAATAAACATAATACGTCATAAAATTATATCACATGTCATATCAGCCATCAGTCCTCCACTGATAAGCTAGCTTTTTACATGCAGGATTTAACGATATTTTAAAAGTGAATGTATAAAACGGGTGTTCTAATTATAATGACTGAAATGATTGAGGGTGCACTAAACGATCTTATAAGTTTTATATATCACAACAAATTGCGTCGAAAATACACGTTTCTATAGCTTCGGAGCACGAAAATTGCTGCTTTTTAATTTATCGGAAACTGCAGGCAAAGTTCGCATTGACCGTAAATATTTTTTGAGACAGTCGCTCTGGAAACGTTTCGGCATGAGTATTCTCAAAAAGTGTCTCTAATTCCCAGAGAGTTTTATCTATCACCAGCTATGACTAACCATGTCTGGAAGGACTCTCTCCGGCCATGTTGTCACCTCACTACTCGCTACAGTGTTCACAGATTTCATCATCTACTATGCCGGTCTGCTGGGTTTCATGAACCAAAGGAGGAGTGCAGATGTCGTCGTTGTGGCGGCCCATGTCCCCTCTACCTACTCTATTTAAATAAATAAAATAAATATTTTTTTAAGGATCATAACTATGTTCCTGCGAACATAAATAAACATGTGTATATTGATGGGGTACACATTGTAATTCGTGGTGCGCGACTTCTTGCTCAACTAATCCACGTGAAGCTGCCAGCCACTTAGGCAATAACTTTAAAAAAAGTACGCAAAGATTCACCAAATCAGTTTGTGAAATTTGTTTAATAATGTTCGGCTCAATACAACAGGAGCTTCGTCTTTCAGCTTTCCTAACATGTGTCACCCGCCAAATCATTGGCGATATCTTCCAATACCCTTCAACGCAAACGTTCCCTCTCTCCACTACGTTTTCCATCACGCCACCAACCCGGGCGCCATTGACATTTTAAAGGCCTAAAATGTTTACATCGTATTAATATCTTTCTTATAACGGATACGTCATTAGGGTTATACACCTAAGAGAGAGCTGTCATGCGAAAGCCAGATTTAACGTCTCCGTTGTGATCGTAATACAAGAGGTGGCGGGGCTTCCATACCTGTGAACATTTACCTGACATGTTGTAAGGTAAATTTTCTAAAGGACGTGGAATCTGTTGCCTTATATACATATTTCATTCTAATCCTATGTAATGTGTATACATTTGTGCCAAAATGCCGAAACTCTACAAGTCGTATGTGATGGATTCAGGCGGTTTGACTGCTTTTCATAAATTATGTGACAATACTAAGCGTTTTACTATACTAGGCGATATTACCTTTCCTAATATAGACTGGACTAAACTCTAATATAATGGAGGCCATGTTCGCAAATTCTTGCGTTGCAAGAAGCTTGCATCAAAAGGAAGATATTATGACTGCGGTTTTTAATAATGTGAATAGCGAGTTCTTATTTTCTCCATCAACGGCACACTTATATTTTTGAATTTATCATCAAACCCACTGATAAACAACGATTTAGAATGTTTTACTATTCTATTCGGTTAGATCATAAGACTGTCCGTTTTTGTATTTTGTGCGAAACACGCCCCGCTCTTCGATAAGGTTATGACTACAGTTTCTAAAGGATGATTATGATAGTATGAACTCATGTGTGTTCTGTACACCATAGAAGATACTGTTCTCTTTTGCTGGCACTGTTCACGCTATGTACAACTTACAATGTTACTTATACAACATATACAAAAAGTATACAATATTCACTTGCTAATCGAATACCTTATGTATAAGCGGAGCAAATATCGCGATCGCAGAAGAATCGGCTTCTTGTTTCAGTGATTCCAAACATTTTTATGTACGCTAACAAATGAATATAGGGTTCTAAACGTTATTAACAAAGGTGATGCCATTTTAGTAAAAGACTGCATTGAAGCTGAAGTTTTTAAATAAATGTACCTACATTTTGAATCTACCAAATATCGATAAGAAACTTGCACACGTCTTAGCTGAACATCTTAATATGTCATATTTTCTAGGTCCCATGAAGACGGCCTAGTGCCTGACTTATGTAATAGGTCTGCCGTAACGCCCATTTTCAAGAACGCTAATTCTTTCGGGCCAAATTTACTTACAACTTAGACCTCAAAACGTCTTCCCTCACAATATTACGTTGTATGCTGGTAACCTTAAACTATACGGACGGACAGGACTAATAGCAATGTCTCTCACAGAGTTGCTACAATTATGGATAAAAAAGTGAATGATTTTGGCTCTGGAACGATATTACTGTGCACATGTACTGACAGAGATTTTTTCAAATGTGACACTGTAATACCCAATATGTCAGTTGTGTCCTCCCCTTAACTCAATAAAAACGTTTTTGAATTTAGCAACTATTGTAACCACAAAATGAAATAAAACTATACCCTATGTTTACAACTATTGTTATAACACGAGGATGGTGTCCTATTTGGGACGACTGGGGCAAACATTCTAGGCATTGCGTGTTTCTGTGTAGCACTTGGTGATGAAGGGAAAAATCCAGCAATAAGTAGTCCCGCCTCTTTTCCGTCTGTTTGACTCCATGTCCAAGAAGTTCCGAAGAAACACTATTTTTTTTAAATCTATTGACACCCTACACCACCGGTTCACATTTTCTATTGGCTATGCTTCATTTTAAAGAGATGGTACAACCTCGAGCGCGTTCTCATTGCGATGCAAACGCAACGCAAGTCCTAACCGCTCTGGCCCAGTATTCAACTGACGCAGCGTATCATTAGTCTTGTTTTTTTTCTGTGGATTTATATAAGAGCACGCACTTTTACGGTATTCTGCAGATGGTGTGGCAGTCGACCCGGGTGGTGTTGTTGCCACGACACTACGAATGTGAGAACGATATCATTGTTAAGCACGACTACACTACAGCCTGTGTCACTCGATCCGCCTAGCTTGTTCCCTCTCTTATCTAATGTTCGGCTGGCCCACATAGGGGCAGTAGCATTGATGCTGCCTGCAGCAATTATTATGTTTCTCTTTTCTATGGTATTGTGGTATGCTCTCGTTTCACATCTATAAAAGATATACGCACGGTCAGCAGGATGAATAGGAATTCGCATTGCTTCCGAAATTGTCGTTTTTGCCTACTAGAGGTCTCTAAAAAGCACCGAGACTTTGGTATCAGGGATCGCACCACCGGATGTCTACACTAGCTTCATCGCCTGAATGGAACAAGCTTGCCGCTACTATACAGAAAAGTGGGCTGTAAACATTTCACAATCGGCGTTGGCCGCTTCGTATGCTCGTCATACCCGGCAGGATGTCGGAGCAGCCGCTCGCCTTACTAAAGACCGCAAGTTGGCCAAATAACGTGAACTGGAGCAAAACTTTCTCGTTCAACTTATCGCCTTCGAGACATTAGACCTAATGGGAAAAGTCGAAAAGAGCTTTCTGGCGGAGCTGGGATCCAGAGTCGCTGCGTCAACCGGCGATAAGAGGGCATGGCAGTTTTTGCTACAAAGGATATAGTTGAAATTCAATGAGGAAACGCTGCGTCGATAATTCATTAATTAATTGCCCACGGCGTCACAAACTTATGTGTAACTATAAATTTGTATACTAATATATTTTAAATAAATATGCATATGTAATATACGTATATACGTTTTAAATAAATATTTCTCTTATATGTATATATATATATATATATATATATATATATATCTTTTTTTGGCGACGCTTTACAGCTGTGTACTGCAATACTGTCCTCAATCTACAGCCTGGTGAAGATTGCTGGCGAGTCTTTCTTCTGGGTGTCTCAGTGCAGTGGCTTGCTCTATGAACAAACTGCTGACAGCAGCAGGGCAATGCGATCCACTCGCCCTATCCGACAGTCGACCTACATAGCATTTCCAGGGTCGACAGAACACACACCGTACAACTATAAACAATCTACTCGGTGCTATGAAAAACGTAGTGCTGTCATCGCGGTCAAGCTTTGCCGCGTGGTGTTAAGATGACGCTCCTGCAAAATAGTGTACTTACCGTGCTTTAAATGAAGCTTTCTTGGAGACACGCAACCGTGGGGCGTGCATGGTTCAGTGTTGATTGGGGTACCATGTCTGCTTAAAAGTGCTTCAATTACCTCTCCGAGAAATCAGGACCCCGACTTTTTTGCAGCCTTCGAGTTGATAGCGTTAGATTTAGTTGTTTCCATACGCTGCCTTTTGAGAAAGGCTAGTTTACAAGGGCTCGCTCGCTCGCTCAGGCACTATGGTGGGGTAGCTCAGGTGGATGCGCCACTAACTTCGCCCAAGAAGATCGCAGGTATTGAAGGTGGTCATGACTAGGCATGAGGTAGTAGTGTTTTCTACCATGTGTGTCGAGCTTTATTTCAACAACGTCTGTGACTATATTTTAGGCCATGTCAAATGGAAAATTGAAAACACCCCTTTACAGTCCATGGAGAGCTTGACCTTGCTGTTGAAGCGTACGAGGATAGAGACACTCTGCTAACGTTGCAAGAGTTAGCTAATGCTAAAGTATCTGCCAGGTTAAGTAAGGCCGCTCCTCTGTGAAGAGCAAAATATTCGGCGTGCACCCGTCCATCTCAGAAACTACCATCCTAGCTGCACTGAAATCATTACTTATTACATTAGTGACTGGGATGACTCAAGTTAAAACAAAAAAAATCGAATGTTGAACGTTTGCACGATTGCACACGTCATCGTAAACTTTCGTAGGTAATCTCGTCCCATCGGAGGCCCTCTTGGGTCTAAAGCATGTGGTTGCGCGACCTCGCGGTCTTTGCCGCACTTTGGGTTCTTTGGTTTACTTTGCCGCAGACTACCAGCTTTCGCAGAAAGCTACGTAGGGTTCTTTCCCTGTTCAATTAAGCCATAGAGATGACGAACCGTGTCACTTTGCGCCCTCGTGGAATACGTGTAAGCGTCACAAAGTTCTCAGCCACGGCCAACTTGTCGAAACGAAGTTGGTCGTTTACGGTGGAAATTGTATTAGCGTGCATAACGTCGCGGTGCAAACATAAGCTTTTGTACCAGGAACAAAGCCCGCAGAGAAAGTCGAAACAGTGATGTTTTAAGTAGATATCGTTGCGGATTTAATACAGGTTTTGCTTTTAAGAATCATTTCTTGTGTCACAGAATCTGCCTAAACAGCGCTAACCAGTGTATTTGAAAAATTGCTTCCTTTCCGGCGCTCTGGGATTACCGGAAGGGAGACAAATATTAAGTCGAGTAGAGTTCCTGGAAGCAGCCCCATAGGAAAACCTTTCCACCTATTAGAGCCTCTTTGCATGATGCACTTTCCCGTATTTTGAGGAGAGACGAGCAAGCCTCTTGGAGGCTTGTGACTCGCCAACGCACACATTTAACATAAGCACAACATGGTCAAGACAAGCGATAGCTACGATTATTTCATGAAAGTCTAAAGGCAATAAATTAAGTTTTGCACTTATTCCTTTAACTAAGTAGTATGACATGTTGTTTTTTTCTGAGATATGGTCCAGCGATCCCGAACCAAAGGTCTACAAACAGAGGTACTGGGTAACGCAAGTTGTTGTGCTGTAAAATAGCAAACTCTTTGACGCAGAAACATGCTACAAAAAGCTAAGTGTGCGGTCCTCACAGAAAGCAATATTTACGTGATTACCACATATTCTAGTCCTTCAAAAGCAATATTAACACTGCTGGAAAAAACGCCTCGATATGATGGACCTACAGAAACTAACCGTACTCTGCGGTGACTTCAACTGTCCGCTTGACAAGCCAATATATTTAAGAAGGGTATCACTAAATAAACGCACTTGCGTCTTGCAGTATGTGGGTTATATGCAAAGCTAAAGACTTGGCGAGCTAAAGACTTTGTCGCTCCTCTGCAATAGATATATTTGCAACGAGTGAGCGTGAAATATTATATACAAAGAGATATAAGAGAAAACTTTGCCGTTAGGTGCAAGGTGGTGCCTACCAGTTGCATCAAAAATGTCAACTTAGACACAACTACATATTGCAGGCGGCCTCGTCCAAGTGTTGCTCACCAATTTGCTTACAAATTGCAGCGCGTGATCAAGAAGAACAGCGCGATATCCAGGTGATATGGTCATACATATTGGAGTTCAACTCTAGGGCGCTTCACCGAATCAAAGCTAGTTTTCATAACAGGACGTTAAAAATCCACCGTACTAGCCTCAACAGATTTGTGTATTTACTGGTTTTGTTCCTTCTATTTGTTGAGGACCTAAGAAGTATACACGTTATATCGTGAACTGTAGTTTTTAACAAACCCGACGTGCTGTTTTTTTAGAATACTAACTAGAAAATCCGTAACGCGCAACCCGACACCATTGCAGGTGACTAGTCTGGAAGTGTAGACCGATAGTGTGCGGCTCCAACCTACTAGAAACCATTCATGTCCCCATCTTCGCATCCGATCGGGAAGTACATAATCACAGTTTCAAACGATCAGAGAAGGGGAGTTTTAAAGAACTTATCTGTTCCAGGAACCCCGCGGGATCTTGTCATTTAAAACGGTTTTTCTGTCTGGCGCGCAGGATGTTTTTAGTAGTACGAGCAGTACTGGTCCAATCTTCACGTGACCTACTTATAAGCGGTATGAGCGTTCTAATTATGTCATTGCTGGTTCTAGGTAGACCCGCATGCTGAGAGGCCCAAGCCGTAAATAGAGTCCTATTAGGCCTCTAAGTGTCTATTATTCTATTATTTTCTTCCGAGTTCTCATTTGACAGGTTTTTGCACGAGCGGCGTCGCTCAATTGCTTTTAGGTTCCAGGGGATTGCACTAGCCAAAACGAGCACAGCATCCGTATTGACTGATTTATATTGTGTTGACGGCCACATTATGGGTGCGAATGAAATATAGACTCAGCCATCGAACGTGCTGTTTTATTCAACCCAGATAACACAGGTGTTACGGGCGGCCCTCCTTATCTCAACCATGTATCTACGTAACTGACCGTCACGGCTAGAACCTGAGCCGTACAGTAGGGTAACTCCCCGTGTTGAAAGTCATATCACGCCCTGAGTTTTGTTACTAGAGTCCAAGTCTAGCTCCCTGGGTGTAACCTGCGGCGAGTCCTCCTTCCAGGCCAAGATTGTGGCAGTCTGGCCCTGGTAAAATCCAGATTTTCCTCTGGAAGTATACCGCTTCTCCCGCTAGTAGGTCCTATGGCAAAATCTTAGCTAGGATCAAAAGAGCATCGGCCGATACGCTTTACCAACTCTGATTGCTAATTTCCGTTGGGCCATAGAGGCAGCCCGTTGGACCCTTCCCGCAATATGCTTTACATGTGCCGTTCCGGTTTACTTACCGAAGTACTTCCCCTTTCCCCTAACATCTACTAGAAGGTCCGTCATCACAAAGTTAAGCCTTTTTTCTTCTTCTGGATAGTTATATATTGTGGTTTGATTTTATCGGGAGCGAGAGCCAGACGATTGTGTTCCATCCGCTGCGCCACCATCAATAAAGGTCTGTCCATGCGTAGCCATTAGGTCAGGCCGTTTGTCTAGGCCGAGAACTTGGTAGTAGTCGCTGGGGTCTGACATTATGTTATGAGCTAAGTTCCAGAGAGCCGGTCCCAGAATCTAGCCCGGTGCTATTGCCCCAGTTCATTGTGTTGAAGGAGTTTATAACATCCGAAAAGCATTAGTTGACTCGTTTGGGGAATCTCTGCAGTCTCACCTACCTGCTTGTTCTAAAACGTTGCTTAGGCCCTTGCCAGTAGATCCACGGTTTTGGAAACCGTACTGTGCGTCGAATAAGGCTTTTAATCTTACTTTAATAGGGAGGCCCTATATGAACCCACCACATATATCAGGCATTTATATGCCTGCGCCTTACTTTTAGCGATAAGCCCTCAAAGTCTCTCTCGGATGGCCTCGCACTTAGCTACTCGGCACTCAGCTTATTCTTGGATATTCAGAGCTCAAAAGGAATGTATCTGTAATCGCTCATGTGTTTCCTCTTCCGCAACGCGTCATTATTCTACAGCAGAGCTCGGACACCTAAGGAAGAAGTGCACTCAGAAGCGACGCCTTTTTACCCGTGCTCAACGACGCGCTCTTAAGGGGAGAAGACACCCTGCACCATGGTGCCAAGTCTGCAGGCTCTCTTATGCGGGCAGATCTCCAGAAGCAAGAAGAGCTCCTAGAGAGCCTTTCTTAAACAAGAAGGGCGATTTCTGGGACGCCTATTCACCCTCGACCTCTTCGACCGCACCCCTCTACCTGGAGGCCTCAGAAACCGATGAACAGGACATCCCAAAAATCAACCCGCATGAAGAAGTGTGTGACGCGGCGCCACGCCCCAAGGAAGAAAAGGCACCTGATTCTGATGGCGTTCAGGTCCCCGCGGTTAAGCCACTAATGACGAAATACCCAGAGGCGGTAGACTGAGATTTTCCGGACGGGCTAACTCCTTGCCTTATAGAAGGCCGCAGACCTGGTCTTCATACCCAAGAACCCTCGTTCTACCGCCCGATCTGCCTACTCAGCTCCCTGTCTAAAGCATTCGAGTCTATGGTGGAGGCACGGCTCCGGAAGGGAGCGACCTTTTGTGCGACGCCCACTACGGATTCCTTAAGGGCCGGTCAACCATCGGCACCATAAATTGAATCCAGACGCAGGTTGAAGAAGACGGGACCTCTTCCTCGCGATTTTGTTGGACGCCAAGAACACTTTAGTAGCCTACCGTGGAGAGTAATCCTAGAGACTTTCTACTATGGAAAGGCCTCTTTTCCTTACGGAAGTTTATGGCCAACTACCTATATGACAGGACGAACCACTTCCACAGAACAATTTTCAACATGACTATGGGGGTGCCGCAGCTTCGCCCACCGGATGCAAGCGGCGGGTTGTTTTTGTCCCTTCCAAAGGCGAGACCAGACTCCTGGTGGGCCGGAAAATGCCCGTCGCCTGCGCTTAGAAAATCAGAGGATTGCACTCGTCAGCAACGTGAGGTACCTGGGGGTTACAGGGGTCTCCGTGGTACTGAACACGTGCAGCGCGTGACGGGGAATGCAGCCAATGGCTTTGCAGTCTCATTCCCAAAACCTATGAGTTACGGCAGGGAGTAATTGCTGCGTACAGGGCGGTTAGCGCAGCGGCGGTTCTCGTTCCTGCCGGAACTATCCCGTGGGACCTGAAAGCAGCCGAGCGCCGCCGCTTATGTGTTAACTCTGACCCCAAAAAATAAAGGACG
This sequence comes from Dermanyssus gallinae, assembly GCA_003439945.1. Lineage (NCBI taxonomy): Eukaryota > Metazoa > Arthropoda > Arachnida > Mesostigmata > Dermanyssidae > Dermanyssus > Dermanyssus gallinae. The sequence continues at coordinate 45,971 of QVRM01000283.1, read as the reverse complement.
TCAGCGAACAATCGATCTCTGGCAGAAAGAGCAGACTGTATCTCAGTGATAATTTTGGTTTACTGTGTGTGATCATGTGACGAGCAGCCAACTCGGAACCATTCAAATTCGGATTCTAACGACTGCTCAACCAACCGCTGCCATTCAAATTCGGATTCTAACGACTGCTCAACTAACCGCTGCCATTCAAATTTGGATTCTAACGACTGCTTAACTAAATTTTGAGGTTGGAACATCACATAAAAGTGGCATAACAGTTATTTCAACAATTCATTGCGCCGACATGACGGCGTTTTCCTCTGAAACGGCAGGGATTGAGAAGTTGACAGGCACAGCAAAGCCAGCAACAGCTCTGTTTTACGGGAGAAACAGCAATGGCTAACGAGTTTCAATGCCCGTGGTATTCACACTAGCGACATCTCACCCCGCCAGCCAAAGGAAGCAAGAATCCCTCTGCGCAAGCTCTTCCACTGTCTGCTCAAAGATGTAGTGAAAAATAATGACGAAGCATGTTGGACTGCGCTATTCACCCTTTCTCGCGCCAAAAAGTTCTCCTCGTCAACAAAGAAACTTAAAGGGGACCTAAGCCTGGCCAGTGTGGTCAGGGAAAAGGTGGCCTTTTTCGGAGATGCCGCTCTCACTCGCATGGAAGCCGAGGATTGAGACAAACGTGTAATGACGGACAAACCCGCGCTCAGATTGCTGCTCACAAGCTCTCCATGGATTTTAATGCGCGGAGCGTCAGTAGATTCTTGTCTTGCGACGACACGATTGCGTCCGTAACGAAGGAGTCGATTAGTGAGATGATGGCAAAGCACCCTCCCGCTCCTGCAGGGGACGTGGTGCCACCGTCCCTTATCGGCTTGCCAGCGGTCGGGTCGTGCTCGAGCGAAAATATCCCCAAGGCACTTCGCACCTTTCCATCTGGTGCGACGGGAAGCCTTGACGGCCTCACGCCCCATTATCTAAAATGCCTTCTTTCTGCCAACGGAGACCGCAAAGATGTGCTGTAAACACCCGCGACATCATACGTAACGGGCAAGTTCCGGAGGCTGTGAGAAGCGTCATATATGGGTGATTCATCGCCCTGAAAAAGAAAACCGGGGGATACCAACTCAAAGCTGTTGGCTAAACTCTGCGAGATTGGCCACAAAGAGTCTGCTTCCCAAGGTCAATGTGAAAACTACCTGCGGCCACGCCAGATAGAGTGCGCCATTGATAAAGCGGCGAAAATAATTGTTCACAACGCTCGCATCTTTCTCGAAAAACAGGGAGAAATATTGCCCCTTAAAATTAGATTTTAAGAATGCTTTTAACCTAGACAAACGGGGTCACTTCTAGACGGAGGTTTCCAAGCACGCCCCGGCCCACTATCCAACGATGCACCAGTCGTATAGCAGGCCGACTTCCTTGATGTTTGGTGAAGCTGAGATCACGTCATCAGCCGGTGGTCAGCCGACGAACGTAGCGGCCCCCTTGCATTTAGCCTGCTTCGGCATCACTACGTCATACGGGTGACATCCAGGGTCCCTCTGGACCTGCTGGGTACGGCGGTCTTCCTCGACATGATTAGCCCAGTACTGGCCGAGAAGGGAGAACAACTCTCCTGGCTTTGCCAGCAGCTGGGCGATCTCGAGAGACATCAAGCCTACTTTCTGCTCCGGCACGCAATAGGAGTGCAAACGGTCTTGTACGTACTACGGACATTACCTGTCTTCGTTCTGCCGTCCGAAATTTAGAATCTCGACCACCAGTTGAGGAGAGCCTTAGAAAACATCCTTGACCTGACTGACGTTCAAGGATAAGGTATGGACGCAGGCAAGCCTGTCTGTCCGGCTGGGTGGATGGAATGGGCATTCGCTCGGTCACAGACCTTGCTTTGTCTGCCAAGGGACTCATCAATCACTAACAAGACGATGTTCGGATCGTCTTGTTAGGACGCGGATCAATCTGGTCGTCCTTCAGAGGAGCAGGTCACTGGGCAGAAGGGGTGGGACCAAATCGCTACCCACTTAACTCTTTTGTCGGTCTACAAGTTAGATATAGACGATATTAGACTGACAGCGGGCGATCCCGCCGGAGCGTGGCTCGACGTGTTTCCGTTCGAGCTCATTGGCAGTAAGCTGGCCGACGACCAGTTCCGTGCCACCAGTGGCCTCAGAACTGGCATTGCCATGTTTGAGAGAGAGGAATGTCCATGCGGTACTAAGCTGGCGGGGCTTACGCAGGGCCGCCACGATGCCATCATCGGGCGCGCTTTCAGACTACCCGGCTACCGCGTCACACTGAAGCTAGGTGGACTGCAGAGGGACGACCGGATGGCTTTACCAGCCGAGACTGGGACCATAATAGGCCGCTGGCGTGGGACGTCACTGTCTCCGACACGTACGACCTCGGCTATCGTGCACCAGCCAACGCAGGCGTCGGCCACATTATCCACCAAGGGGAGATGCACAAACGGCGCCTATACACGCATCTTCTTGAGGACCACGTTGTAATGGCGTTTGGTCTCGAGTCATCTGGCGTTTGGTCTCGAGTCATCTGGCGTTTGGAGTAAGGATGCACTCAAGCTCGCAAAAAAGCTTGGGCAGAGGCTCTTTGAGACCACAGCGGGGCCAAGATTTTCCGTTTCTCCGACAAAGGGTGCCATTGCAACTACAGAGAGACAACACCAAAATGATGCTCAGTGGTCACCGACACTCGAGTAATAATATAAGCAATATTCTTGACATTATATAAGTAATATATTAGTAAGTTGATATACGTGCATAATGACAATAACAACCCCTTGTTCAAAATGTATTATTATTATTATTATTGTAATATATTTATTGTCATTCAGTTATGACAATTGTGAGGTATGAACGTTTAAGCCAGGTTCATCCTGCTCTGTTCGTTTTCTGTATTATTATTATTATGCTGTTCCACTGCTGATGGGTCCTAATGTTTCCATAGCCACCGGTACAAAGTGAAGACTGTTTTCAAGGTCTGCGTATTTGCGTCTCTTTTCCTGTTCGGCGTGCTCTGCTACCCATCCTGTGCTAACCGAGCTATGGCTGAGATACGATGGAGCTACTGTGCAGGACACTGTAGCATCCCAGGCCAAGCACTTGTCGGGAGACCATAAATTATTATTATTATTATTATTATTATTATTATTATTATTATTATTATTATTATTATTATTATTATTATTATTATTATTATTATTATTATTATTATTATTATTATTATTACAGAGACATGGTATATAACGAGCATAAACCCGAGTAGATTATACAAATATTGCTTTTGTACAATGGTAGACCTGGTGATGTAAAAATTCAGTATAATGAAGACAACTGTATTATATTAAATACCTATATATGTCATATTACTGCCATGTACTCAAGCTCCCCTGAGAGATCAATTTATCTTCTTGATAAGCTGTGTGGTTGCTTGATAAAGTTGATTTACGAAAACCAACTTTATTTTGTGGTGACCGAAACAGCCGAATAGATAAGCCCAGCAGAAATGATCCAGAAATAACGAAGATGTTATGAAAGCTACAGTGAAGGCAAAGTCTCGTAAAACATCGGGTTATGCTGCTGGTTTTCGTCCTGCAGGCTTTATTCAAAGAGATACAAGAATTTCCATCCTTTTCCTCGTCATGGAGGAAAATTATTTAGAGCGTCATCCCGAAAGAGAAAGACGGCTCAACTCTTCGCATAATTTTGGTATTGCATTGCGAACAAGAGTGTGCTATAAAAGCTTCTAGAAAGTATAAGAAGAGCTGCATGGATTTTAAAAAACGAAAGTCGTCGATGACTGCTTGTTCCGCGCTTCTCTGCGAGACTCGGTCTTTTTATTAAAAATCGGTTACTTGGAATCTGCCTTTGGCACAGTCTCGCGGAAACTGGTTGTGTCTGAGAATCTGATGTTTTTCGGAGTCCCGCTCATATTTGTTCAGCTAGTTGCCTCAATCCTTTTACAAGGCGCCGCTCTTTTCGACGACGGCGCATTTGAGCACGAACTTTTGGTTTAAACAACGGGGAACGCGAATGAGGAAGACAATCTTAACGTCTCGTATTCTTTTTATGGTTTCGGACTTGCCATCTGTAATCACTAAGTGACACATATTCGGCAAGGTGTTGCTCTACGCCGACCACGTGGCTCTCTTCTCCGGATGCCGCCTTCACACTCAGCAGGCAAATGCGACTCTGCAAAAGTATGTGAATGCTAATCGTCTGGTAATAAATGTGAATAAAATGAAAGTTATTAAATATACGGAAGGCGGAAGGCTAGGTAGGTATTTTACGCAACATATCTTTATGAAATGAATTCGTAACTGTCGTATGTCATTTTAAGTATATAGATGAGAGAGCGGCTGTATTTACAAACGTCTCCACGGCTATTAGATATAAATATATATATATATATATATATATATATAGGCACCACGGCTAATTGATATATATATATATATATATATATATATATATATATGCACCACAGCTGGACGTGGGATGCAAATGATATGGTCGTTCGTCATTTTTTTGTCAGCAAGACGAACCTTGCTAAACTCGATATACTCAAAACTGCACTACCCAGGCGTGCAGTTTGAATAACAGTTGTCCACAGAACAAGCCGTGTTAGAGGCTAATGCAAAACGAAAACAAATTTGTATCAGGAATAAAACAACGCACAGCTTTGTGTTTATTCTCGACACTGGTCTTGCCGTGTGGGTAGAGTTCATATTCGTTCTCTTTCTATAGAGACGGCGGGGTCTGTTTACATAACGACACATATATATATATATATATATATATATATATATATGGATCAACTCACAACAATCAGAGTGCGACCGTACTGAATATCTAACGTTCACACCTAATCTACTCTATGCACGCCGATTCGTGACGCAGCATATCAATATGCCCGGCTCTGACTCACCCCCTGAGCTGCTGATCGGCCGTACTGCGTGGTGGCGCCGCCTTCGGACGCCGCCGGGGCCAAGTGATCGACTCTGAGCGGTCCGGAAGAGAAAAGAGGCTTCTAACATGACAGCGGCCGTTTATAAGCCGCGTTCGATCGCCCCGCCCCCTCCAAGGTGCATCACGCTACCGGAACGGCGTAAACTTACGTTGTGTGTATCATTTGTGTTTTCCAATCGTTTGCTTGTACCTTACGTACGTCGTTCTGGCTACTGGTGTCGTCATCGTCTGGCTTAAGTGTATGGCGCGCTCTAACTGTCTGTGACAAGCCGCAACTTGTTTATCTGGCGGCTGGAACACCTTTCTTCACAGAGTCTTTGCAGCGAACCTACAATCTGCCTCGCACTGAGACGTTGTAGCAGCATAATCAGAATTGGGAGGCAAAGTGGCTGATGTCGATCCTGTCTTCTTAATGACGCCAGCCTTCAGTTCGGACAATGGAAGGATTCCACTAGAGAAAATCGTCGTCTTATTCGTCGATTTGCTGTGCATAGGATTCACCATACAATTTGTGACCCTTGTCTCCACCCCTGCCCACAACGATAAATCTATGTTTGGAACCTGCCTATCATATCCGATCTTCATCGGATATACAGTCGTTATTTGCCTGGAGATTGCTACAGTCGGCTCACGCTGCACGCATAGGCTTCTCTCTGTAGAATATGGGCTCTCTAAGATGTGTGCTGGCTGTATTGAAATCCCCGGTGATAACAGTCGTTCTTCCGTGTAGCGTGTTACATTCGGCTCGTACAGCAGGCAAAGATCGAGGATAGCATTGGTAGCCCTACACGGGTTTAGGTACCCCTGGAGGATTTTTAAGATCTTAGGCGGTTCTAGGAGCTTCCCCTGCGACTGTTATCTTGGGGTTCCTGTCCCCTTCAGCACTACTACTATGAGACGTTGTGGATCTCTGCTCTTCCCCTTTTTATGATAGGCAGGCATGCAATCCTTAACCATGGGCTCAGCAGATTTTCCTCGCAAACTCTAAATCCATGCGTTACCCTCTGCTTGCTGTTCATCGTCAGTTTCTTGACGGAGCTTTTAATCCCATAAAGCACTTGTGTGACGACATGGAATTTCTTACTCAAGTCAACTGACCTCTTGTAAGCATTGCCAATTTGACATGCCATCTCCTCAGTGGTTTACTTCTCCAGCCACTGCTGAAACTAGGGCTTCCGAGGAATATGTTTTTGAATTTTGCTGTGTCGCTAGCAGCATCTCCCAGCCAGTCATGTCGCGACATGCATTCAGGGAATGCGCGTGACCTTTTTGAGCTAGTACTATAAGACGATGGAGATATTATCGCTGACCGGACTGTACGCAATATATTATAAATATATGAAAATGGCAAATATAAATTATACATTGCTATCCCATGAAAAGGGCTCCGAACAAGCTATGCTTAATTGAGCTTGAAAATAAGGTGTGCAATTAACTTAATTGAAGTAATAAACAAACAGTTGAAGTACGAGCGTTCCGTTTTAAGTTCGACCATCTGGCCCCTAGCTTAATTGTATCTACGCCGCACCGCTTTGCAATTATGTCAGCATTGGAGCTGCAATAAAATTGAGAGTAATTAGACACGTTTTATTATTAGAAAATGGCACTTTTTATCTCGGATAAAGATGTACCTATATTATTGGACTACCTGCACAGGCTACTTAAGGGTTTGACACTGATTTAGTAGGAGAAACAATATGGTATTAAATATTGTTTTTATTTCCTTTTGGATGGTTTTATCTCTCAGGCAAAATGTTTTGTATGACAGGGTTTAATCATGGATCTGGTGTTTTAGAATTTGGTTTAAAACGGGGTTCTCGAGTAAAGCGATTGCCCGAAAGGGTCGAGATTGGGCGCAAACTAGTCCCATTATCCGCAGCTCAGTCATCATGCTCATATCAAACACGAACAAGGGCAGCTGGCCTGACAACTACCAACAAATAAACTAAATACCTGCTGCATGCATTTATCTGGAGAATATGCTTGTTGGCAAAATTAACAACTATTTCGTTAGAAAAGGTCTCACAATTTACACCAGCACGAATTCATTAAATCTCGCTCTATGGCATCTCAACCTAAGGTTGTCCACGAATGAGCTATTGTATATGGGTTATTTCGTCTTTATTATGTATTGGATTAAGACATTTTCGCAAATTTACGGTACCAAGTATAGACCCCTCGATAAGTTGACAGGCGTCGAACGAACATGTCAGAAAGAACTTTGAATAAACTGCGAAACATCTACAGATGACTTAAGTATTTAATCCGCTAGCGGTGAGGCTTCCAGCAAAGCTTTAACAATAATAAAACAGTAACGGGCAGTTAACATATATCCTTACATAAATACTCATCCAACGGAAACACCACACACTTACTAAGCATTGTAGTATTTGTTATCTTCTTACTACTTGGTATCACGTTTGAACATTTGATCTACAAAAAATTAGTACATTATAATCGTTAGTATTGTCATGTTTGATAGAGTGGACCTGTATTTTAGAATGTACAATTCCCATCGTTCACAAAGTAGCGTATTGTAGGTGCATGTTAGCTTGCATGTTTTTCGGACCTGCTATGATTTCAAGCTCCACTATAAGGCATTTATCGATTTGAAAGTAGCAGACTACCACACTTTTTAAATCTTGGCTCGGCCTTTTAGTATTCTCAAGGAAGCTAATGCAATCACTAGGGCTTCCTTAATAAAAGCCGCTTAATAAAAGCACCTTGCTAGTGTGCTGCAGGGAGCCGACACTACCCCGAAAAAAAATTTACAATGAGCCTTGGGACGAAGCATTTGCTTGGTAATGAATAGTTCATGCAGCCGCAATTGCAGACGTTGTCGGGGCAATTAAAAGGGCGACTAGAAGGGCTGGGAACGATATAATAGGAAACGAACATTTATAACAAACGTTGGGACTGGCACTATGTTAAAAAGCTCTATTTGACAATGAATGCCTGAAATGCAGAGAAATGCCTCAAGCGAAGAAGAAAGATACGTTAATTGTTATACCTAAAAGGAAAGGCATATAGGCAGAACCAGTAGCTTGAAGGGGAATAACACTTAAAAGATTACCCTATAAGATATTTTCAGGTATAATATCAGAGAGACCCGAGCACTTCCTCGAAACCAGAAATGCGACACCCGAAGAGCAGTATGGGTTTAGTTTAGACCCATACGGCCCTGCGCCAATTGCTCACAAAAATTAGGAAACTATCCGAGCCGAGAAAGCCGTTTTACGCGATATTTATAAATCATAAATCCGTATTTGGCCTGCACCAAAACAGAACTATAGTGAAGTTAGCCACAGAAAGAGTTCTGTATCAATTGTTAACATTTTTGAAGACCATTTTAAGGGCAGTATGCATCGACAACGATATTGGTATTGTGAGAAGAGTACCGCAGACTACAGAGTGGACGCGTACTTAAGCATACGCAGATGACATTGTGATCAATAGCAGAAGTATTTTTAGTGTTAAACAGGGACAAAGATTGCTTTATTGATATGGACGTGATAGGGCTTAGCATGAACTGTAAAAATACTACAGCAGTTAAGTTTTAAAGATGTGGTTGATTGGCAAACAACGACATTGTTCAAGTCAGGAATAACGTTGTAAATTTGGTAAGTAAATTCATTTGTCAGCGTTTTCGAAACTGTATAGAAAGCAGACTGGGAAAAGCAATTCGAGCGGCAGCAGCATTTGAGAACCCGCAAATGTTGTCCATGCTCACTACGTCTGCCCTTTTCAAGATTAAGGTAGAATCAATAGCAACATTCGGTATGTTACTCACATAGAAGAAATTAGGAGAGGCAGATCTACAGTTACTGCATAGAGTTACACTTTTCTTCATAAAACGGGGTTTGGGGTTAGTCAATTCTTGTAGGAATAGACTAGTTTATATTTTAAACGAAGGAATTCTAATGGCACAGGAATGACAACTACGATAGGCTTTACTTGGGACGAGAGCGTTTAGACCTACACTATAAAATGGATCGGGAAATTAAGGAACTTGAAATAGGAATATACATTACGGTAGCGATGAGAAGTTTGGCCTAGCGAGCAGCCGGATCTATAAGTAGACATCTAACCACGGCGTTTGCAGCCCACAGGCGTTATTATCTGCTATGCAGCACGGAAGAATTCCACGATCCTCAGAAGTGCTGTAGGTGTATGAGGTGCTTGGGCCAGTGCGCCAGATACGACGCCGTAGCATGTTCAGCAGTTCAGTCAATAGCTAGATGAGAGAAAATCCAGTGATGTGAAACAAACACTAATTGTGTCTGATATACATGTATAAGATTATAATTTACCCAACTTGCGTGTTAATAAACCATAACAATACTGCCCTTATGGGATTGTGTTGCGTAATAGGGGAACGTCAAAGTACGTGTTGTGAACACCGATGCCAATATCTTCAAATGCAACTTGTTGCAATCGGACATCAATAGACTTACTCTTTCTTTTTTTGAATGACCATGCGAGGAAGCAGTTCAGATGAAACATCATCTAGAAAGTTCAAGCGGTTCCGGGTGCTTCTTTGGATTGCCAGCAATGGTCACACAGAAATGGCAAATATTACTACAACCAAACCGATAACTTGCGACGCGCTTTTCACTTCTTGGGTTTCAGACAAAAATCCGCCATAGAAGAGATTTCCACGAGCTTGACATCGGGTTTGTGTGCCGTTTTTGCGACCGGCCGTGCCCTATTCGCCATCTCGATACCTGTTTGGGCTGTTTCTCTCACGCACTTAAATTTTATAAAATTGTGTTTTCTATTACGATAATGTACTATATATATTCTATATATTTAGCAAATATATATATATATATATAGGCGAGGTAAAGCGCCTCTCTTTAAGATGTTTTTAGAGCATGAAATTCGCAGAACAATCCGGGCATTGGGACAGTTGCAAGTTGATCGGAGACTTGTCGGCGCTCGTAGAGCAGAATCACTTACTCCGCAAGCAGGCCAGGCCGTTTTCTTATAATGGGGTTTCGTAGGCTACGAAGTGTTTCACAGTACATGTAACTATTAATGGTTTTCCGTGCTCGGGGAATTCGATTAGTGTCGGACCTCATAGATCGAAAAAAAAACGGTTGGCATCACCTTGCCTGCTGAGGCTACAGCTTTAAATTCTTGAGGGGGGGGGGGGGTAAAGGCCTTTTCAACTCTGAAATCTAAGAATTTAACTAGTTTAAATCTTTAATTTTATTTTTCATTTATTTGTAAAACACTCTTTATTGTTGCCACAATCCGCCCCTATTTCTGGACCAGACAATTGATTTTCACAATTCTGCAAACAATGCTGGTTTCTACATCTCGAGGAATGACTCCAGGAATGTTTTACTATTTCTGGAGAAGTGATTTTTTCGCTGCAGATAGTTCTGCAATGGTGGTGTTGACGGTGCGATTGCTGTTGAGTGCGGTGGATGCGGCAAAATTTCTGAATCGAAGCTTGTTATTTTGCGGAAGCTCTTTCACAGGACACCACTCTCAGAACGTGAACACCGTCAGGGGTTTTTTTTTCTCCACAGTAAAGACATCAGCAAGCCTGCCATTTTTGCGATTGCGGAGAACATTCTCTACTCAGAGAAGAAACGAAGACGACCTACTGGTTTGTGATTAAAAGAAGAGAGGAGCAAATGGCATCGAACAAATCAGTTGGTCTCGCGGCCGTTGTGAATAAGTCTGCACATTGTCGTTGTCGCCATGTTAAATTCTAGCGCAATTGCAATAGAAAATTGCTGATTGGGGGTCTGCTCTTCTTTCATATGCCTCTGACATAAGGCATCATCTCCTGCCACGGTTAACACGTACTCGTTTCTTATTAAACAGGAGCCATCAACCGGATGAGCGCATTCCTAATACGACAAATGATTCCAATCGAAGGTACGCCAATTTAGACAGGAGACCCACTACATATACAAATTGACGCATCCAAAATATTTTTTGCAGAAAACTGATCCGCAGATGGTAACGATAATATAAAGCACGATTTCGTATGTCCTTAGCGCCTCCTTCGATACATTGTCCATTTTTCATCCTATTATCGCTATGACATTTCCTCGTTGGACGTCTAAAGATAGATGCTGCAGTAACTATTGTTTTCTTAAACGGTTGCCACCCTCCTTTGGTATCCTTTCGCCTCTTACAAAAATAAAATATATCAGTTGATTTGCTTAGGTTCCTGTACGTTTTAAAATCTAAATGTACCAACCTGAACTCAGGTCGAACGAGGGCATACATAAACCTTCTCCTGGAACCTACCTTTTACGTAGCTCTACCAACCGCAAAAGGGGTGGTTGCGTCCCAAACAATCCTTTTTGGTGTTGGCCCCCGAGAAGGTCGGATGGCGGAAAAATTGTCGAGTGAACGGCGTAAGACGTCGTAGGTTGCGGAGTGTAGCCGCTTGAACGGCGGTTGGCTGGTGTCGAAGTTTTCTTAATTTTTTTTTATTAAACCTTACATTATTAAAAGCCATTCAGGTGTACTCTGTGGGAACCTCTACTACGTAGGCAGAAAATAGCATTTTCTGCTTACAATTTTGGTAAACAGAAAAATTTTCGATCGATTACCTGATCCGTACGCAAGACTGCTCCCGTAATCACCAACCTTCATATCTGTCGCAATTTTCGCTAGGGATAGTCGTTTTGCCATTGAATGGGCCATATACGGTAAAACGGTCAAATAAAGGGGATTAATGTTGTCATTTGGGGAGCCGCTGAACAAGGAAATGAGAGCAGCAGAGGAGAAAGGAATCTCTATGGAAGCCAATGTGGAGGTCGTCGTGACGCGCGTCAATGCCGGTTCAAGATACCACGCAATGAACTGTCAAACGCTTCGGCGACCCTGCACTGCCTCTCAACGTGAGACGGATGCTAATCCGTTTATATCTTGGAAAATGCAACTAAGTTGTGAAAGGAAAGAGAACGCGGGTCCAGCAGAGTCCCTATATTGAACCTCACAAACCGATGTGACACACAATATCAAATGGTCTGAACAGCATTTTAATAGATCGACCTTACTTGGCGGACGTGCTTTATGTGAGCTATCAGTGCTAAAATTGACTTGTAACTACTACTACGTTATATATATTTTTACCTTAATACCGAGTAACCGTACTCGTATCGTGTACAGTATTTAGTAACTGATGATGTATTTAGATAACTTTGTTATGTTAGCACCTACGTTATAAAAGCAAATTCTCTCGTGCTGCACCTACCTGATATCGAACTGACCGTTAGGTTCTTATAATGGTGTACTATTACATTGTCTTGTAAGAGGTTAAACAGTAAAAGTCTTCTCTCTGGATTCCCTATATGATATTGTGAGAAGCTTCACTACAGTCGAAGGGGACTTGCCCCACAGTTGCCCGATACTTACTATACAGACTTTAGTCACAATGGAAGCCTAAATTAATTGCAAATTTCATTTATTTCTCCTTGGCTATCTTTAATTATATTTGACTGTCTTGTCTGTTTTTTAAATCACCACACGTGTCACCATCCATACATTTCAACACCACAATTTAACTCGTAGTATGTTTTGCAACTACGGCTGCTACTGCTGTTACTTCTACTACTAATATAACTACTTGAAGTAGTGACTATTTGAGGGAGACCTAGTAGGGTTTGTCTGTGCGTGTGACTTTGTCATGACACTATAGTTGCCTCAGACAAATCTTGCCCAGAAATTTCGGCTTCTTCGTGAAGCGTTGTCGATATGCCCACTTATTTCAGTGTTCAGCCAACGTTAATGTGTTTGATTCTTTAGGGAAAGGCTGTGGAGCCAGTCTGCGATGTCAGCGATAGATTCTACCGTGTTCCGCCGCTGTCGTTTCTCCTATTTGCCGTATTTCGTTAGCTTTTGTATTATTTTAGAATGTCATCTCTTTCTCCCACCCGCGCAGACTCCGGCACATCCACACCACGCTTGGTGGAAGCAACCGACGCGACGCATCGAAGGGGTCAGCGCCTTCTGCTTCTACGAAGGGACGGACGCGCTATCGAGAGAGTGAGCGACTGAACGAGTCAAGAGCACAGAAGAAGCCATATCATTCTCATCGTCGTCGTCGTCGACGTGTTGCGTTCAAGTCATCGGCGGCACAGTTGCAGCGTTCCAGCGTGAGGAAAGGGCAAAATGAAGGGGCCGATGACCATCCGCTGGATGGCTGGTCGCCGGGCCGGCTTGCCGTTCACTCGCCCGCCCGCGCCCACAGAATCCGCTTTGCCTTGCTGAAAGGATTCACTGCTAGCACGAGGCAACGATAAGCTACCAGCTAGCGTCGCTAGAAGGACTCTGGCTGTTGCTTCTTTCTGTTAGTGCTGCTACGGGTTCTGCTGTCAGATGGCTCGCTGCGACCGAGTCGTGATGATCGGCGGAGCTCACAGTGGTTGTTGTTGAGGTGCCGGTGGTGGTGGTGGTGGTGGTGCCGGTGATGCTTGTGGTGGATATCGAACACGTCGCTGCGACCATAATGACAAATTCGCTCGTGAATTAACGAACATTCCCTGCGAAGGTTCCACCAGATCTCTCCAAGTAAGCACAATTTCCGTCTCTACGATAGAAGACACTTGTCTTGAATTAGCTACAATTTCTTATTACTAAAAACCCATTTTAACTATATGTAAATACTTACCCGCAGTATCAATAACAAAACAATCGTATGCTCGAAGAGGGCTAGCGTTACGTAATCTTGATGTGACAGACACCGCTTTGTTTTTTATCTGTGTTAGGGCAAACTTATCCGTACCGATACCTGAAGCTTTATTCATATGATCTCTTTGAGACGAGCGGCGTAAAACGGCGTAATGCAAAATATACTTGCGAATCAAAGCCAGAAATCTTGCTAATATTAAACCTAATTATGCTGCTATTGTGATATGATGATAATGATGATTTATAATGCGATTACTATCATTAAATAAATGAAATAAAGTTTGCGCTGTACAGGCCGTACAGTGCAGTGAATAGACTGAGATGACTGTTGTGGTCTCGTAAAGCTCAGGCGACTAAGCTCGGTAAGTTTCGAATTACCCACGTTAACGAACCGCCGCTAGACGGGGCGGTGATCAACGTAGGACAGAATCTAGCTGCTAGCCACTCTATCTGCTTATGCGGCATTATTACATCATGCAAAACAAATCATAGCAGCATACTGCCGGCAATTACCCGGTACAATCACCTCCTCCGCCGTATTCAATGTTTGTAGCTAGTTCAAGCCACTGGCAATCTTCAATCTGAACTTACCACAAAGGTATTCGACGCTCTAGTAGACGATGGAAGTTTGCGACTTATGACAAGACCAAGGTGAATCAATTTCAACGTTCAATCGCTGACTACACCAGCCGTAAAAAGAGATTAAAAGTGTATAAGACTACAAACATTGAAATCTACAAGCGTTCGTATGGATAGCAGACGAGCCAATGGAAGACCATCAAGCAAAAACGGGCCACAATTTCCTCAACCCTAGTAAATGTTGTGAGATGTGTTATAGAAGTAGTAGCGCAGGCCACAAGGCGAATGATGGCACGCATAAGAAGCAAGCGGACATGACATTGCTAGTGGCCAGATAAACAGACGGTTGCGTCTCATATGTTGAAGTAAAGGCTAAACTCAAGCAACACAAAAGACTACTCCGCTTTTACCCGGTTGAAGACCCACATTTTGTGATGCTTTTTCGGCCAGGACTGGATGCAAACATACGCGTTCAAACAGATCAGTGCCAATAATGTTGCCGACAAAGCGTGGAGCTTTCAGCAGAAGATTAAAGGCGGGCCAAAACCAGTATGTGTGATGCCCTATGCGCTTACTGAAGATGTCGAGAAGGATCTACGAGAAATGCTAGATAAAAACATGATCGAACAGGTTGAACACAGTGAATAAGCCTATCCAATTGTTCCAGTAATGAAAGCTAGCGCTTTTGTTCACATTTGTGCTTATTTGACAATTGGGTCAAATCAGCAGGTACTGGTCGGTATTGATCTAGTAAACGTATTCTCAAAGACTGACATTGCTTCTGCATTTATACATGTACAGACGTGGCCAGGTCCTCGCGGCTTCTTCACAATATTGGCAATGAATGGCCCGTATTAGCTAACGCAAATGCCAGTAGGTCGCTAATTTAGCAACAAACGACTGACCCGGGAGCAAGCGGCATCCCAGAGGGACGCGAACTCTATGACGATAAACGTGTGGCTATAAAAATCAAAGGTTACCATATGTACTTAGGGGGAGTCGCAGACACGACGCCGCCGCTCTACAGGGTGCTAGAAAGAATATCTCGTTCGAGTGGAGTGCAGAGTAGTAAAGTACGTACTATGTTCAACTCAATAATCGATGCCTTTCATATTGACATTTCGATAACTCTATAAGGTTTATGTTTTTGTTTGCAAAATAGCAGACCGTTCACCGATAACCGCATTCTTTTGTTGGTGTTGATTGAAGGATTGACAAAGACACCGAACAAGCAGCCAACCGTCGGTTCATCGTGTCGGTTTGTTTGCTCACGGCTAACAATATGTGAGCGGGTCAAAGGCCTTCGACGACAGGGGCATGCAGACTAAGCTGGCCTCATCCGGGGTATTATACTAGTTGATTGAAACGTTATGAATTATTCGATATGTTGCTGGAAGAAAAGCAAAAGCAACAGGCAAGGAAGGCAGTACCCAGGAAAATGTTGGATTACAAATTGGTGGCTGCACAATTTGAGCGAGCAACAAAGTAGAGACATCGGACACGGGTCAAGTTCTTCACGCCCCGGCACAACGTGCTTCTGCCACAATATGTCAAACCACTACACACTGCAGTCCAAAGCGACAAGTATAGACACAATCAACATCGTCGAATAGATAATCAACAAGGTGGTCGTTAATAGTCAATTAAAATATATACACGTAAACATTTAGGTTAGAATGAAAGAACACGGGCACGACAAATAGGCACATAACCACCCGTTTTGCTGTAGATTTCAGCACCTCCTATGTCAGAAAGACGTTTATCATGAATCGTGTGACACATGTGTTTGTCAGAATTGTCATGTTTACGTGTAAGATATCATGGCAGTGAGTGCGATGCAGTCTCCTCGCTAACAAGGCTGGCACTGAGCGATTTTTAATTTTACTATTACCACGAGGCTGTAGTTATACTGATCACACTATTGTATATCCTATAGATGATTAACACCAACAACAACAACGACAACGACATTAACGACAACCACAACAACAACAACAGCAACAAACAACGATGCACAACCGTCGTCGTTATTATTTTATCAACAACATAATAGCAACAATCGCATCAAGCCCAATAACAATAACACCAAGTGTTTGGCGTACGTCTGTATAGCGAAAATGACCTTGGACATATCGAATATGCCCCCCGCCCCAGGGAAGGGAAAGTGAACTGCCGGTCCCCCGACTAGTGGAGGCTAGCTACAGTAGCTTTTTGCCTACTGTAGACAAACCGATGACGGAATATGATAGCCCAGCTCAAAAAGCTTCTTTTATATATATAAAAAAATGAGCATGAATCTGTGTTTTGCTGATCTTATGATGAATCACTCATGTCCACGAACAGAGCGGAGAGTAAACATGCGTACGGACATCCGTATACGCACGACCCAGCGCCGACGTCGATCGGTACACTATGTCTGAAGAGGTAACGGAGTTCGAGATTCCGCTGATTGCGGTCGCATGCACTGCTCTGTCGGGTATCGGCGTCATCATTATCAGGAGCAGCAGCAACAATAACACTAACATCGTAGTTCAGTCACACATGTCGCCTTAGTGGGATAGCAGAGTGCCGTTAACGAATCGGTGACAGGACTATTTATCTAAACACTGCATAGATACGAAACACGTTCCTCGATTCGGGGATGCGACGGGAGAGGCAAGACAAGTAGAATTTGATAAGTGAGATGTGTTTCGTCGTCAGCAGGTATTGTCAATTGTCAAGCCTGGTGGCGTGGTGCATTCGTCTGCGCCTCGCGACTGGTCGAGACACATAGGTGCACGGGTTTGAGCCCCAGCGCTGCCTTACATTTGTATTTACGGGGGTCCATCTATGAAGCCATGCGAAAAGCAGTTCCGTGGACGTTAAATCTTGGCTGAGAGTCAGCCCAGAAAGTATTTAGGTGTCGTCAGTTATCGTGGTCGTACATCTCCGTTTGTGAGTACGCGTATTTTTGTGCTCTAACACCGATTACCGGCCTCACTAAGGAGACGGCCACCGGCCAGCTTAGCGGACTCTTAGTCTCAGATCGGACCTTTATTTCACAGCAGCATCGACAGACGAAGCAGCAGGCTTCAGTCATCATTTGCAAGCCCGCTCCTCCTTTCATCGGTCTCCCGCCACGGCTTCCGTCTCACTTTGAACGATAAGTCTCGTCTCGCATAGCTCGTATATGACTAGCAAAGGCGACCTTACAGAAGTAGCTGCAGAACCAGTAGTTCCGATTCCTGTATGGAGTCATCGCCGTCGAAGCATCCATAGCAGCCGGAGTAGAGACGTGGGGCTGACGAATTTCACCGATGACCGCTGACGTCATCTAGGTCAAAATGCATCGTTGCTCATGGCATCGTTGGATCAGTAGACCCATGATGATGATGATGATGATGATGATGACGATGATGATGAATATGATGATGACCATGATGATGATGACAAGCAACGATGAAGTCGCTGCACATAACAGACACCCCGACAATTGCATCGCTATAGAGAGAGTGGGAAGCAGTAGAACAAGAGCCATGCTTCTGGTACGGCCGGCAAGCTGCTCCACCGCGCCAACGCTAACACTACCGTCACCCCGACCACCACCATCGTCAGCGCCAGCAACAGTAGCAGCAGCGGACGTGGCGTTAACAGCATCAGCTCTATCGTAGAGCAATCACATCATCGCTATTTAATACCATCGAGCACCGACTATTAGCCGTTGCCAGTACCGCCACCACCATCACCACCACCACCACCAATCCTACTACCACCATTGCTACCACCGCTGCTACTGCAATGTTAGCCTGCCGGTTGGCGAATAATGCCGGCCCATAGGCCTCTTGGCGCTACGAATCGCAGCATGAGCAGCCAATCGACTGGGCCAGTCCGTTGTTGGATACGTCGAACAGCGGCCGCAGCAACAGCAGCAGCAGCAACTATTCAGCCCGTCCGTCTGTCCGTCTGTCCGTCCATGCGTCAGCCCATTGAGCCTAAATGCAGTAGTGTGCAGCTAAGGGATAAAGCGCTTATTGTTCTCCACGCCTAGCGACCAGTCTTCTCGACGAGGTTTGTTCCGTACCGTGAATATTCTTCAAAAAAAAAAGGCGCGTAACATGCTATTGGCGTCCACTTGGAGCCTGCGGTCATAATCTCTCTTCTTATCAGTATCAAGTGCTCTGTGTTGTGGCTGACCTGTCGAGCCGCAGAACGGTGGTTTGCATGCATACACTGAAAAGCACTCGGATATTGGTTGTGAGGCGCTAGTCAGCACTAAGCAAGTAGGGACTGCCTAGCATGTCAACTGAGCTCGTGAGCTAGTGGTGGTCGATTCGTTGTAACAACAGAGAAGATACGTAAGGATGCATCTGGATGTGCATACGATGATACTATAAAAAGGTTTTTGTGTGTTCTGTGTTGGTGGCTATTGCAGACATGAGGAACACCACCGGAGGATGGTGCGGTTCTACCAAGGTAACGATATATTTGTTTTCTCGGTCTATATATACATATATATTATTTATCTCTGTTAATGTTCCTCGTAGCACGTTCAAGAATAGGCTCTGTAGGCTCAAGCAATCATAGTGCATAAACCTTTATTAGGTGTCTAGAAGGGATTTATTTAAGTTTGGACACGAAGGCGAGCAATGAAACAATGACCATATACAACATGGCCGTTTTATGAAGCTAACTATACGACTTCACGTGTGTCGGTACCGTCACTGGCAAAATTAAACTGTTTAGGCTGATCAGTTTCGTACATGTACTTATGAAAACGCATTGTATTATAATTATATATATTAATATTATATATATAGTAACATGTATGCGTTTCATCCAAGCCGAAGGTTTGCATGAGTCATTCATATGGTCTATAGTTTTTAAGGTATACAAGTACTCAGGGGCTCCAGGATGTATTATTTATTTTGATCATTCGGTGGGAAGTAAAGTATCAAATGTAGTCGTAGGTTTGGAACTAATCGTAAATAATAAAATAAGATAAGAATAGAAGAATAATAATAAGTTTTTAGATTAATTTTATTATATTATTATATATTATTATTATTATTATTATTATTATATGTATTATATTTATATATTATTATTATTATTATTATATTTATTTATTATTATTATTATTATATATTATTATTATTATTATATATTTTATTATTATTATTTATTCAATTTTTTAGTATTTCCCTACAATTGTGGGACCCAAACGGGACCCGCGTAGGCCGCACCCCCCCCCGGCTCAAGCCAGAGAGCCGAGGAGAGCGGCGGCGTTTCCCCTAAACACTGCGAGCGAGAGTTGCTGACGCAGAAACTCGCCCTCGCGCTGGTCACCCGTGTTAGCACTAATTTTGACACCTAGGTCTTTGAGGAGGATACTTGTGCTCTTGCTGATCGGGCCCATCGTTTCCAAGGTGACGGGTACGAAGTGATATCTCCTCCTCAAATCAGAGTATTTGCGTTTTTTTGCGATCTCGGCATGTTCAGCAACCCACCCTAACCTGATGGCGCTGTGCATCAAATATGACGGAGCCACTGTACATGATACCGTGGCATCCCATACCAGGCATTTGCCGTTGGACCATGGCGGGATGGTGACGCCGTCTGGTCTTTTGTCGTCTTCGAGGCCCAATTTGGGCTCCAGGGTGCTTGGTATGCCGGCTCTACAAAGAGCCTTCTTTAGGATCGCGTTGGTTTCCGCGTGTCTGGGAGCCCTACCAGGGCTTTTAGTGCAGCTCAAAGGGTGCAGTCCGTCCTCATCCACTGTTTTTCCACACGCCTTACACTCGTATGGCTCACATATGGGAGCGCCTATTCTTAGAGCGGCCACCATGCGGAAGGAGGTGTTGTCCAGCATGGTGCCCAGCTGTGATGAAGGAAGTGCTCTTAGGAAGCCACTGCTGAAAGTGTCACGGGCAGCTATGAATACCGCTCTCTCTGTCGGGGATTGGATGTCATCTAAGATCGTGCGAGCGGTTGTTTGACACTTGTAGCTGTCAAGCATGTGCTGCGTAGGGTGTTGCTCCCAGGGGCCAGGGCCTATCGCTTGTCTAGCTGCCAGCTTGGCTTCGTCCCTCCTTCCGCGCAGCACAGAATGAACATCCGGTTCTAACAACGTCTCCGCAAGCCCCGAGAACTCTATGATAGAGGCCGCGTAGCACAACGAAGCAAGCTCTGCCACGGACCTTAGTCCCAATTCTCCTTCGCTGAGAGGAAGTGTGACCCTTTCCCAGGATCTTTCGGTAAGAGCCACGTTTAGAACTTCACTCAGTATATCCTTTGCCACCTCGTCAAATGCTTGCAAATTATCACAGTGGTGACCTGTGGAGGACGTGCGTAGAATGTAGTTTAGCCTAGGTGATCCTAGGCTGTATCTCCATAGACATAAAGTAGCCTGTGCGTGCATCGCCAATAGCCGAGTTTTGATACACCGGAGGGCGTCCCGCTTATCCAGGATAGTTTTCAAGATCTTCCGAGATCCAATGGCCGCTCCCAGGACTTCTAGGTCAGGCAACTCAATTATCTTTGTACCGTGCAGGGCGTCTGCAATGAGTTTGCATGCCTCATCCTGCTGGTGGGAGGTTCCACCTACAGCTATGACCTCGCATTTTGAGGCGTTAAGAGTTAAGCCTCCCTCCTCAGCAAACTGTAGCACTTCGCGTATGTCGGAGGCCACTATGTTCGCCGGGCCGCCTAGTATACTATCGTCTAGGTACCACACATTTAGTGGACTTTTCATGCGGGACACTAATCCTGAGATTCCTAAACTAAATAAGGCGGGCCCAATCGGATCTCCCTGTTGTACTCCGTTGGCTGAGAGAAGAGGCTCACTCTCTCCCCAGGACATCAGTGATGGCGTGCCGTAGCTCTGCCACGCTAAGCGAAACATTTGTGGAACTTTCGCTTTAACTTCACTAAGGATAACATCGCGTCGGATGGTGTTGAAGGCGTTTCGGAAATCTAGTTTTACCAGGACTCGTAGGGGTCCCTCTGCCTCCGTGAAAGCCCGAGTTGCGTGTGCTGCAGCTTCAGCTCCGCCTTTAACTGAAACGCCAACCTGGTGAGGTGCCACCGCCTTCACGATTGCCGTCCTATTGATGGCAATCGCTACTTTGGCACTCAGCCTACGTAAAGTAAGGCCGCACGCTATCGGTCTAATGGAACCGTCTTTTTTCTTCAGGGCTGTCAGATCTGCCCCATAGAAGATTGGGTGGCAAAAACTTGGCAGCCTGCCACTTAGAGTCAAGTTAGTCAGACAGCGCAGTTCCGCTAGCAGTCTTTCGGAAGAAGGTATTGTGCTGTCCAACAGTATCTCTCAGATGTCGAGGACGGTAAGCCATCCAGTTCAGGGCCAGATGCTAGTGAGAAGGAGCGAACCGCATTAACTACGAGCTGTGCCGGAACGATGAAAGGCTCATCCGTGGGAGGTTGCTCAAAGTTGATCAAGCGGTCCCTGACGTGAGCCGGAGGAGAGGGATGCTTGCTTCTAAGTTCCTGAGTCGTGCGGTCGTCGGGCAATGCGAAAGACTCTGTCGAAAGTAGAGTGCGTGCGGAGAAGCGTATGTCTCCCTCAGCTAACTTGCGTTCTGCCCTTGCGGCAATCTGGCGGTCGGTGAGGTGCTCCTTGCGCGACTGTGTGAGGCTGTGGTGCGGTCTATCAGAAAGATTATTATATTATTATTATTTAAAAAAAGCTTATATAAATTATTATATGGGTTTGGTTTAATATTTAAAGTAACAACTAGAGTAAGACACACAAAGCATTGAACATCGAAACCGTTAACATCAAAACTTCACTGCTCTGAGAGTTTATTTGCATTAATTTCATTTTACTTTAAGTTGTATTTTATTAGCTCAGCTTGTTTGGCGGCGTTGTTAACCGATTTGTCGGATTGAGGCCAGAGTAAATAGTCAATGGCTAATCGAACACCGAAACCAGTCAAATAATCGGATTCCTCAACCCTCAATAAAACCTAAATTATTCGCATTCTTTGTTGTGAGCAGTTATTATTGTACTTACTACCACAGCCGCGTACTCATAATAATAATGGTAAATTGAATTAGTATTTAATATCATAGTTGCATACTCATCGCTATTACTCCTTGTAGAAGTTTACGGTTGCTGTAATCTTGTAACGAGACGTGTGATGTAAATAAAATGGACAATGTCTCGTTTTGTTATGTTTTCAGAACCGCGCTATTCCATTTCCACCTGAATGGGAACAGAGGCGCGAACGTCCAAGCAGTAAGTCCGTTGGCGCCGTTGTGACACTTTTTCGTAATCTCTCTTTCTTCTTCTTCCACCTTTGATGACAGAGTCCGGTAAAGCTGTTAAACACTTCATACTAGGAAAACCAATATAATTTTATTTTCAGCTAAGTTAGGTTTTTATTACACAGAAACCGCAGTTTCGGGGGTTTGACCGGATTCCGGCAGCTCACAGTAGATCACGCCTTTTTGGTTCCACTAAATACAGAGCATATTTTTTCCGTAACGAATTGACCGTGTAGTCGATGAGACTGGTTTGCCCAAACCATTTTACAATAAAAATCGAAATGATAGGTCAACTTTACATCTCCGGTCACGATTCGGTAGAGAACTGATTGCTCTTTGTGCCTACAGAGCAGAATATCGCATGTAGGTCTGCTTATGAGGAACCCATTTCCCCGACTTCGAGATCAATTTAATGTTGTTCAGGCGCACGGAAATGTTTTGTGGGGAGGCGTGGAGTTAATCTGCGAGCTGTTATTGCGTTTGGCTGGCATTCTCATCCAACAAGGCTGTCAGTTCGCGATCTTCCAAAACGTTTGGGGTCTTCTGCGTGATCCGTTCTGGGTTCCAAAATTAGCGCTTTTGAACTTTTCGAACTGCTCAAAACACTGGGTACAACCAAGAACATGGCTTCCGTAAGCTTCCTTTAGCATTTCATGCGCTTCTGTCGCAGTTATTTTTAGAAGAAAACAAAAACCAAGGCGCTGCGCAGATCTTGGTTTTTGGACACAAAAACCAAGGCGCTGCGCAGATCTTGGTTTTTGGACACAAAAATTGATATGTTCACTACTGTTTTGAACAATGCTGATCGGCAAAACTTGAGCTCTCTTGGGTTGGAAACCGCTGCCACTCTCCACAACAACAGAATGACACTATTGGCGCCATCGGCGGCAGACCACACTGACAGCAGCGCCTTCTACAAACTCATTCCGGTTCCATATTGGTACACCTAGTGTATTATATATAATTCATGGGTGGAATGGGTGGAAATATTACCAGACGTCACGAGCTAGACTTTTTCAAGGTATCCATGCAAGCGTAGAATCAGATCACAGAAGGCGTATGCGCTCAAATTTGCTTGACGTGATTTTAGTAACAGTAATAATAATAATAATAATAATAATAATAATTATTATTATTATTATTATTATTATTATTATTATTATTATTATTATTATTATTATTATATGCGTTTTGTAGTCCTATTTTGTCGAATTGTGATACATACATTAGAAATAGCAGATACTTAGTAGTTTCGCAAAGATCGTGTGAGATCATGCAGGGCAAGTATTATTCGCAGGAAGATCGTGAGAGTCCACTTACGATGATGCACTTTGACGGGTAGGTACGGTCGATTTAATTGTTGTGTTCCGCTCGGTGCACGAAACCTGTTAACAGCAGAAACCATTAACATCTTAACAGCTAAAATACGGTAACAGCAACTAACATCTGAAAACAAATTAAATGTCGGATTTTGTTTAGCAGCCTTGAACGTCCCGACGCAACAGCCTAGTGGCTCGAAGCCCACCTCGAGCACCAGCAGCACGCCGGAATCGACGCCAAGATCTACTCCTCACAATTCTCGTTGGTAGCGCGTCCTTGACGAGGACGCCTCACTAGCGAGCAGTTCGTGGCAGTCAATGGTCCTTTGCTGCTCACGCGGCACGCGTCGTTCGTCCCAACTAGGACAAGCGCTACACATTGCTCGACCGTCACGCAGCGACCACCGCGGAGTCGAGACGGCATCGAAAATCAGCTCCCGACGAAGTTGTAGTAATACCAGTAAGAATCTTGTCAACGACCTTTGACGGGTTCTCAGTCGTCTTTCCGCAGTGGCCTCGCTCCATGTGTAGGCACATGGAACTGTTGCGGGCCAGGTGAACTGCATTTGGATGATTATGGACGGTCTGGCGTAACGACGTCGTCCTTCGTGAAGACAGCATGACAAGCACGCGAGCGGAACGCCGCTTTTTGCGCGTGAGACGTATGCATCGGACCAGACGAAAAATGAACGAATATTCGTCAACGAAAATGTATATTTGATAGCAGATTTGCTGCCCGTAACCCACTTGGGCGGTGCTTTCAACAGTCACAAGGCGAAGGAATTGCCTCGCATAAAGTAGCAAGTTACCACTTTAGGCCCCTTTTGCAATCGAACAAAATTCGAGTACGGCAAACGGCTGAACTGATTCCGATTCGATAGCTAGATGTAACCTATAACAGCAAAAAGCTATCGTTAGAAACAACGACAACAACAATATCAATAATGACGGCGGTGGCAGCAGCGACAACAAAAAATCATAGCAAAAAAATACGAAAAAATAGACGTAGCAATAAGAAAAGCAAAGAGAGCAACAATTAACAGGCGAACGAAAACAAGAATGTAATGCAGCCGGCTATAATGACAGAAGTAAAATTGCCTGATAACGGTGATACATTATATACGGAACATAAACGAACAGTCTCAAAAGTAGTGAATAAGACATCAACGGTCGTCAACCAATAGAAACGGATCAAAGGGCCCTTAAGTATCTACGACTCAACTCTCGCTGTGTTTAGCTGTGAGGTGTAAACAACAGAATCAAAACTTGTTTTGCGCCTGTGATCCAGTCTGCATAAGCTTTTTATATTTACGCGTAGGACTGTTATTGTAGTTTTTTGTACCAGTGCACGCTGATTACATATCTACACGTAGCCTATAATTGTAGCGAAACACATAGCAAAATGGTTCGTCTGCATCGGAAATAAAAATAATTATATTTTGTAACATGGACCCATCTTAGTATGTTTTTCTCCCCTGTAATATATATATATATATATATATAATATAGTTCGTAGCTCTTATTTAAGAACCGTAATATTCCTATAGATTTATAGGTGTTCCAATGGCTTAGTTTGCTGAACGCCGTTAATGTCTGTAATTGACGTGGCCTGTTCAACTAGAGCGTGTGGCAACAAAAAGTCTAGTGGCGTCTTCACGGACAGCACATACAGTTGTTCACAAATAGTTAGATAATACCTTTGCTATATAGCTATATATATGAGTAAGAATATTTCCGTTAAATAATATGCTATAAGTATAAATATCCCCGTAAGCCCGTTGTTGCCGTTACGACGGGACAAGGCAAAATGAGGGGTAGACACGTTCGTCATTATAGACACCGACTCGTCATCGATGGATTTCTGGAAGTACTGTAGTTATGCAAAACTATAAAGTAAAAGTACTGTAGTTATACATGCAAAGTTTGTTTTGTACAATCATTTTTACGTTGTTTATATAAATGGGTTGCTTCCAGCCAACAAGGCTGCACCTTTCTTAAGGCAATCAGTGTGTCGTATAAGGCAAGACACAATCGGCTACCTCACATATATGAACACTTGGGCAGCACGGCATGATCAAATCGACCAGATTTACCTCTGGGACTTTTTGTTGTAGTTGTTTATGGATAACAAAGGGATTTCCAGTTCCCTCTGGCTTTTCTCCCATGACGACGAGGGAGGTGCTACGCGTTACTGCTATCTCATAAACTCGATTATTCTACTTTACTATTTTCTAAAAGCAAACCTACTCACTTCTATTGGACCCAAAGCTTTCAGGATAAATAGTTGGACGATGTAGTGCTCCCTAAAAGCGGAGTCATGTATCTGAGTGAAGTTGTCAGAAGCCGTCGGTTTCGACGCAGATGGCCGAAGGTTCCCGCCTTGAACTAAACGCAACGGCTTCACATGGGAGGGTATTCTCAGCTGTCTAACGCACGCTGTACAACGTCGTTTTGACCGGCGTGTCCTGCACACTTTCAAGAAAAGCAGATCCGTGCCCCAGTCGCAACCCGGCGATGATGCAGAGTTAGTTATTGTCCTGCATCATAACGAATTGCGTTGAGGAGCAGGGCGTTGAGCCATCTTCGCTAACGTGTCTAATGCTCGAAGTAACGACGCGGGCGGTGCATGGCCAACGGGATTAGAGCTTTCTATTTACATATAACACGGCAATAAGTACTGATTCTACGATTATTACTCAAATTGTAGATTTTTTAAAGCGTTACCGTATTCTTATGGAAAGAACTAGAGGAATAAACGAGGGCATTCCTCTCGGCATCGTTCCTATCTAGAGTTTTCTCGGAGAGTGTTACTGTTCGACAAGATACTTAACTTTATTCTTGAAGAGAGCTCTGCCGTCGCAAATTCTTATTCCAGCCTTTTTCAGGGGAGGTTTATTCCAGGCCAAAATGTGTACGTTTTGTAAACTTTGTAGATATTTGCACGATATTACTTTTTCATATGTTTTTAATAAAGACCCCGAGTCATACACAGAAAAATTCTATCTACTTATTTTATACCCAAAGCTAGCGCATAGACTTTTGTTTAAATGTTAATACTATGGAATGTACAATGTGTAAGTTTTGTAAATGTTGTATATATTTGCAAGATACATTTTTTTACAAAGGAATATCTTCTGTTTTATAGATAAATACCCTGATACACAGAACAGTTCGACCCAATTATATATTATACCCAAACTAGCGCACGTCATTTCGATGGGGCATCATCTTCTTAAATGCGATGGTGGGAGAGCAAGATACTAAATAGATGTTTTTTAATAGAGGTCTGCACGTGCAAATCATTTAAGGAAGACTATCCCACACCGTCGAAGAAGTCCTTTAGGAGTTTCGGCGAATCAGCGTATACACGGTATGACCTGGCCAAATGTATGAAAGATTTTGTAGTTGTTTCCTGTCCGCTAATACTGAGAAAAAATGGGTTCGATTACATATAGAATCCTTTTGAAGAATCTCGACGAAACAGCCAAGGCCGTGTTAAGCGGAGCCACGCAGGCGTAGAGGTGTCGCTCGGGTATAAAACCTTTACATAGATAATCCGTTTGCAAGGCCACATGCACTATACACTGTACGCAAGCTGCATTCACACCAAATGTGACAGGAAGAAAACCCCATGAATAATATAATGCCCTTGATTATCGTAGGTAAGACATAATATATTCCAGAGATCATGTGATTGATTTGCTAACTATCGTTCACATTTTTAAGATATAACAACCAAACACGGCCGAATTCCTCGGATCGAATGAAAAACGCTTCTATTTAGCTGAAAAGGGTGGGAAGAGATGTAGCATGCTAAACCGCTTCGTTTCTCTAGCTACACGCCAAGTAAACATAATATTGATTATTTTTCACTTTGCAATGCATTTTGGTACCTAATATGGCTCGCAGAACCGCAGTGTTCAGTGCGCTTACCCGAATGTAGAATTTGTATGGGCACAAGAAGCTGAACGTGCATTCAGCTACTTTAAAGATTTTTATAACGAGGAATTTACAGTTCGAAGTGATCATGCCCATCTGAGGGCCATTGTCATGACTCCCATCCCGAACATAATGCTCGTTAGTAATTGAGGCGCGATGATTTTTTTGGAATGTGCTGTATGGACTACAGAAAGAGAACCGGCTTGTGTATGAAGGAACTCCCGTTTGGTGGTTTTGACGATTGAGCCTCGGATTGAGTCGATTTGCACGATATTTAGGCCCGGCATGAGTAATGATGCTGAATAGCAGATTCATATATGCATGACATGCCGAATCTAGAAGATTTGGTTCCGCGCGAACTTCTGAGAAACCCGTGGCATCGATTTAATGCAAATTGACAGCGACGTGTACTTCTCAAAGGATTTTAAAATTGAAAAAAAAGAGTCTACATCAGCAGCAAACGTTATCAGGGCGCTGGCAAGATGGTGGAGAACGCAAGGCAAGAATGTTTGCGTCATTTCGGACAATGGACCGCAATTCTCCAAAATATAGGTTAACTCATTTTTGATAGACTAGAAAGTCAGACATCCAACAAATTATAGTCACCAAGTGTGCAAAGTGCAGCTGCTGCAGGTCAGTAGCTGCTCGGTAGCTTCGAGCTCGTATGAAGTAAGAGTTTCGCCAGGTATCTCTGTGGGTGAAAACTGCTTGAAAGTGGACCAGAAGTTTTTCAGATGGAGCTGGACAGCTCGTAAAGTTGTAAGGCTGTTGTGTGATGGTGTGAGGTTCTAGTTGTGTTTTTAGTATAACATCCCTAATGGCTATTATACAACTTACAAAACGGCCGACGCCGTGCTTGGTCATGCTTGGTCGCTCACGAGGTACCGGTGCCCATACCTAAACTGCACGAGCAATTTTCGCCTCGGCCGGTTACTGTGGACCAAAAGCTTATTTGCTGAAAGGGACCAAATATGTTTTGTTATGCCCATGTAAGGTCACATACCATCTCGGGTCTTGAGACGATGTGCTGACGCAGTGGCATTCACAGTTAACTTCTCGACACACGTTGTAGCACTGCTAAAAGGTAGTGACAGACTAAAAAATGAGACTACACGCCGGTCGAATTGATACGTTGATGTAAGTATTCTAATTGAGAAGTTAATAAGGCGGATGATATTTTATTGTCTTGGCTGTGTCGTTTATGTCGCAAGTTAAAGGAAAGAAAGTCGTTTCGGTGGGCAGTGCATTCTCTGATATAAGGTGTATAAGTAGAGAAGCTCAGGGCCCATTCCACTTTAATATTGTAACGTTGCTTACCACATCGCTACCGAATGTAACGTTGGTGTGTTACGCTAAGTCAGCTTGGGGATGTAGACTCATCCGGACGGGTACTGCAGCCCGAGGGACTCAGGAACGATTAATGACGACACGCAGCATATGGTCTAATGTAAAGCACAGCCGAGCAACGGGATCGCTATTAAGCCATGCTGCTCAGTCTATTTATTGGTTCACGAGGCACCGCGGCGTGCTGACACTCCAAAGGGTGTCAGAACCCGCTCTCAAATCGGTCGAAGTGTACAGCAGTTTGTGTTTGTTTCGTTTAGGAATACAGGTTAAGTGACTTGGACTGCCGATCATAGGTCGACCCTCTTCCGATGTTGGCCGATGATCGTTTGGACGGCGGAGGACGTTGGGGTTTCGGCGCGAAAGGCTGTGACTGTTCTCTGCTGGCTGGTTGAGACATGTCCTGATCGGTTGAGACATGCATCGGCCGGTGAACGTTGTGTACGTTGAGATTCTGGCGCGGGCGCTGTAGCCGTTGGACGTAGTCGGTTAGGACTTATTTGAATTGCGTTATGATGCGTATACAGTGGGTGGACTTCGTTACAATATCTTTATTGACGGCATAACAAAACATGCGAAGCTGACATGTTTGCGGACGATACCATTACCCTATTAATTGGGAATTCCCAAACTGATGTAGAGGCTATGGTCTACGAGAACCTTGTGAGGTTATTTTCATGGTTCAGGAGTAACGGTCTCTATTGGAGCAAAACAGGTATAATGCAAATCTTTGCACCGTGGGGTTCCGTTATGATCAATCCTCTTCGATCGCTCTCTCACTTCTAAAGGAAACGAAGTTTCTAGGTTCGAGGAGAAGCTGACATTTAAAGCGCATGTTACACGTATATGTGAAAAATGTCCAGCAGCAATGCAGCCCTATACAGAGCTCAACGAATTCTTCCCCAGAACTGCCTGGTGGTGATGTTTTTTGCCTACGTCCATAGTCACCTGACTTACGCAGTCGAAGTTTATGGTTTGACATAGATGCGTCTTATTGGATTGCTTCATAGACGAACCCCCATAAATGCAAATGTGCAATGATGGGGCTCGAACCCGCGCATCTGTGTGTCCCCTCCGGTCGCGAGGCGCAGGCGAACGCAGCACGCCACCGTCTATGCACTGTAATGCCCATCCTTTGCTACGGAATTCTCCTGTGGGGAGATGGGTATCATGGAATTTTCCATAGAGCGATAGTCATAAAAATGACACATTAAGGGCTATTTTCTCTAGACGCCGGAGTGATGGACTTCAGCCAGTTGCGAAGGTCTATCTTCTGCGTGCAGTTACACTCGCATTCAAAACAGCTCACATTCTTGTTCCGGCAGACATTGCAATTTGACCTAAAAGAGAGTTAGTGCACGGAGAAGAGCTACGATATTCGAAGTTCCTAATACTTACAAAAAGGTCAGCTCGCAAACCCTAAAATGTCGGTTGCCCGAGATTTGGAGTTCTCTGCCTAGCAGCCTAAGATCTTGTACTTCCCTAAGATTATTCAAGCGAGAGTTAAAAATACCTTGTGTATAACCGATGAACTCTCATATGTGGTTACTACTATTGTTAGGCTAGTGGCCACCAGATAGATTTGCAGCGTATTGCATTGCGATAGGGACTCTTGACTAAAGCTGAGGTGGTAGTTGTGTGTTACAGGAACATCCCCTGCCGTGATTCTGCTACTTGTGATGTTACATACGATCGTTGAGTATATCATCTTTATTTTATAACTCTATTATTATATATCATTTTTATATCACATTATTATTTTTGCAAGAACTCAAGCATTGTAAGATGCGGTTCCGATAAAAACCACGTACTGGTCTCCATCAAGTAGACAAAGTTTTTGCTCAAATTTAGATGCGACTTCAGGAAGCATTATTGCGAAAAGTAATACAAACCTCATTACAACGCATTGTAAATCGGTGAAAATGGCAGATATAAATTATACATTGTGATCTTATAAAAGATACTCTGAATAGAATATATGATTAATGGAGCTCGGAATTAACATGTGCAATTATCTTTTAGGAAATGTCAATAAACAAATTCCATTAAAATTCATTTCAATGATGGTTAAGGCGACACGAGGATTCTCTTTGCTGAACAGGCACAAGGGCGCCGCATAGCAAAAGACTCTTTGAAAAGGTGGTTCCGGTAAATGCATGAGAGACATGGAGAGTCAGACAGGCCACACTACAAGAGAACGGCAGCCGCCAAATAATTTTACGACAGAGGTACTGCCCCAATACGGCCGTGTGCCGTGGGTGAACAGATTTGATATCAACGAGAAAAACGACATTGGATTCATGGTCATGTCCCCTATGCGCTGTGATCGTCGACTGAGTACCCACGTAGCTACATAATTGAAACACAGTAAGTGGTATGTCTTAGGCGAAACAAAGCTCAACTGCACCCGAATAGACTCAAAGAATGAAAATCACAACGACTAGGAAAACAACAATGAAAATCAATTACAAGTCACAACATATCCAATGAAGCATCAAAACAAACAGTTGAAAAAGCCGTTACCGATGTCGGAGACAGGCCAGAACAACAAAGCATGCCAAGGCAGAACGTTCGCCAAAAATAGATCAACAAGCAAACGCATAATGATACGGCCGATAAATAAAAAAGCCAGTGAGACTTGATTTATAATCTGAGACGAAAATGAAGTATGTTTAATAAACTATTTTAGAAAACCGCGTAATTGATTTGTAGCGAAATTTTCTCCAGAGTCATCTCTCACTTTAGAGGTCACTGTACAGATCGGTTGCAACTGCGTAGCACCTAGACAACAGAAATAACTAGATAGTGGCACAGAGGTATGCCCAGAGGCAACCATGCCTTGAATACTATTATACAATATTGTGAGGGACTTAATGAGACAGTAGATTATGTGCCAGACGATTTGTTTCGAGAAATGGACATCGCCCTCTTGGTGGAGACTTTCCAGTGAGAGGAGCTGCAGTTCGATGAAATTATGTCTGTAGGAAATATGCGCGGACCAGTAGGGGGATCTGTTTCCGTCTCTCTACGTAACTGTTTTTCTCCTATGCGACGAGGAGACAATTATATCATTTTCTATCGACAGTGTTTGACATTGTCGCAATTTATCTACATTCAGATTTTAATTCTGCAGAAATTATTGACGTCGTATTTGCGGGACCCTCAGGTCTTAGCCTTGGGGCTTCAGCAATTGTCAGAGGTTATTTTAATTGCACAATTGATAACGGAGCTAATTCCAAGATCCTCTGTGGTATTTTATTTTGAAGGCAGGGCGGTTGTACAGGGTTTGGTATTTTGCTAGATAGATAGATAGGTTTTATTATTCTCATGAGTGGTTTACATTTGTACAGAGGTTCACAGCTCCTCAAAGCCATCAAAAGCTAGTATTGAGTGTTTATATTGCATATTTTCTTATAATTTTAATTATTGTCATTATGATTATATTAATATCGTGTTCGGCTTATATTAGAGTAAGGTACCTAAATAGTATTGCTTAGCTTTGTTTGAATATTGTCAAAGAAGAGGTTGCGTGCACATCTGGGGGAGCTTGTTCCAATATGTGGCACCGAGATTTGATATTGACAAACGAGATTGGTTACATGAAGCTGCAGACAAGATGAGAAGTTGTGTGTGAGATCCCCTTGTGTTCATGGTGGATGTCGAATGGGAAAGATTAAGCAGGTTGGGATGAAGTCCCATTAAGATTCGTTTGATTTCAGTTACGACAGACATCTCTATTTGCAGAGGGTAAGGCAGAATCGACATCTCTACGTATTTACGACACATGGATTCCCATGGTGGACATCCCAATATTAAGCGCAAGGCTCTTTTTTTGCAGGCGATGTAACGGCCATAAAAAAACGCATATAAGTCATTCCAAATATTTCAACTGCGTAGGTCAGATAACTATGAACGTAGGCGTAGTACATGGCGAGTAGACAGTCACGGGGCAGAATAATACGGCTTTTGAACAGGGCAGCGATGCTCCCTACAACTTTTTTTACGAATGTGATCTGTATGAGCTAGATAATCTGGAATCCCAGACAACGCCTAAGAATTTTGTCTTATTGATCATGCTAAGAGTGTGGTTTCCGCATTTAAATGTCTCATGGTTCATACTTAGGACACCTCTAGGCGATAAGAACTGGATAACACCGGTCTTCGACCAATTTACGGACAAGCCATTGGCTCTAAACCAATCTGAGAGTCGCTTAAGGTCTTCTTTAATCATCTGATCTACCTCTTGTGGGGAATCGCCCACAAAGAGTGCTGTGGTATCATCAGCAAATAGGGTCAGTCGGCAGTGTTTTGGTACTTTAAATATATCGTTGATAAATATATTAAACAGCAGTGGGCCGCCGATACTCCCTTGAGCCACTCCAACTGATATGTTCTCGACATCTGAAAACTTCTGCCCAATCTGTACCATTTGTTGTCTCTCTGACATGAAAGAACGTACCCACGACTGAACACGTTCGTCAGCTCCATAAACTTTTAGTTTGGTAATCAGAATATTGATGTCAGCGGTATCAAACGCCTTTCTCAAATCAACAAAAAGAGCAGCAACCGTTTTCTTTTTCTCAAGACTTTGACAAACGTCATCTACAAAGCTCATAACAGGGACGGTGGTGATCATTTTAGGGCGGAATCCAAACTGTCGGCGATTAAGTACATTATGTTGTTCAAGATGGTCCCTGCGTTGTTCGAATGCGCATTTCTCAAATAGAGTCTCTTTGTTATTCAAGAGCAAATACAGCGTCGATAGAACTGATCCAAATCTCTACCGACAAGTCGCACCAGAATAAACGCTCAAAAACAACTTCTGTAAACAGATATTTATAAGTATGAAGTGAAAATCGTGTCTCTGACGTAGTTGGGGTTTAGGAAGGGCACGGAGATCCGCGACGTTCGTTTGTCTTAGGTAGAACGGACGGTGTCACGTTCAGGAGACTGCCTGCATTCAGTTTTTTTTATTGTGTCAAGGCCTTTGACAAAGCTCCGCGCAATCGTAAAATCGAAGGTTTCAGGCAGATTGGCCTAGGTGGAGCTCTTCTGCGAGTTTTTCTAGTTTCGTCGACGATGATACGCTGTGGATGGAAGGAAGGAGCGACGCGCTTGAGTTAACGCAGAATGTGGGGACTCCTCAGGGGGACCCATTTACATGCATCTCGTTCACGCTACTCATTGCTGATCTTGTTCGCTATGTGTCTCAAGACTTTCAACATGACGTGGTAGTAATGTATGCTGATGACATCGTTGTTGCTCACCGTAACGTTGGTGCCATCTTCCTCATTATCGCCATGGTGGAGGCGTAGGCACTCGTAGAAATATGGCTGGAGGTAAATGCACGTAAAATCAAGACGATTAAGTTAGACTGCAAAATACGTTTGGCTGCAGGCGACGTTATTCGTTACTGTGGGGGAGGGCATTCGAGTTTGTCAACTCTTTCTCATACTTGGGTTTTCGGATTCACTATATGGGAACGTCATTCACGGCGCACGTCGAGAACAGTGTGAGTTCGGCACTGGTAGCTCTCAACGGAGGGGTCGGGAATGTACGGCGACTGCCTGTTTGTACGGCAGTGCGCCTACTATCAAAGTTGACATATAGTTTAGACAGGGTGTGGCAACACCTATCTCAAGCGAATTTTATTTTCTTGAGAAGTGATTCACACTATTCAAAAAACGAGTGTTTTGCCTTTCAATTAGAACGAGAGGCCGCTTTGCGTATGTATTGTCAGACTGTACGCCGATGATGGAGATGCTTTGGCTTAGGCTGCGTATGCTTATGACGAAACCACTTAACCGGTTTTTGCGAGAGTGGCAACGCAGAGGCAGCGATGGAGGGAAGAACGCGCGACGTCTCCTTGATCGTGGGCCGAGGTGGCCTGCGATGACAGCCATGCCTATACCATGTACATCAAGCACGAATTCCACCAACCCGTATGCTCCCGTAGGGAGTTTTGCGAGGACTCTAGTACTCAGTGTATTTGTCAGTTCTTCTCGCACAATGCGCTAAGTACCGCTCGGTGGGTTGTCCGACACTACAACGATTGAGTATGAACATAGCATTGACACTTATACCGTTGTCAGCTGGTGTCGACATAATTGCAATTGGACTAATGGCGTGACAAAAAAAAGAAGTTTCTTCTTAAAATAAATGTATCTAGTTTGTTTCCTTATTAGAAAAGAACATTAAGTCCCACGTAGCTTCACTTAGGCTCTTATTGTCAACACGTTCCAAATTTGGGCTGATAATTACCATTCAATTGAAATAGTAGTGAAGTTTTCTGGCTGACCCTCAGCCAAGATTTAACGTCCACGGAACTGTTTTTCGCATTTCTTCATAGACGGACCCCCATAAATACAAATGTGCAACGGTGGGGCTCAAACCCGCGCACCTATGTGTTTTCTCCGGTTGCGAAGCGCAGACTTAATCCACCATGCCACCGGGCTCGACATTCAATTGAAATAGTATAACTCTTATTTGATGTCTAACCTTATCGTATTTCATAGCGGCATAGCCGCGCGTGTGGCAGTAATAAGTATTACACGCAAATACTTGCACAAAGTTGTTATCGTGAAAAGAACCATTGTGCATTGCTCCTGACATGTGCTCACAATGCTTATCAGATTTGGATTCTTCGCTCCTATACACGTGTATCTTGTGTTTTCTTTTTATTATCAACTTACTATATATTAGCATGCACATTTGCCGTTTGCTTAATATATAATTTATCATGTTTAATTTTACAGAGGGGCACATTAGAATTCGGTTAGTTTTAGCACCTACTTGCATATATACCTATGCGGAGCTTTGCAAAAACAAAACACACATATGCTGGCCCGGCTTGTTTGCGTCATACAACGCATTGTAGGTAACCAGCGCAGCATTCGCTAATTTAACCCAGCCGAGAAACTTATTCTCTATGCATAGATTTAAGTGACGGCAACAAATCTGGCGCACTAGTTTTGTAGTCGATACGCAATTCGTAATTTTTATTGCCCCGTTCATTCCATATTCTACAAACAGCAATAGACCAATTCGCCAAAAAAATCTACTGACGCAGTCATGCTCTTAGAATCAAGCACGTATAGCCAGTAAATTGTTTATTCACTCGTTTTATTTACTCGCAATAATATACACAATTTATGTAGGTATGCGCACATATGCAGGCCGCCGTCGACAACCTTTCAAAAATTTCGTAGGCGAGTTTTCTGCCCGTGCCGAGTTCGAGCCTGACCTGAAGCCGAGGGGGGTATTCGATTGACGCTTATTTTCCTCATTTGTTAGCCTCGCCTGGGCGAGCTGCGTGTTTTGCCTGAGACGCCGCGTGACTGACCATTGTGAAGGCAACCAGTGATAAAGGGGATACTAGCACCAGACCCGCATAGCGATTAATGCATCTAGGACACGTAGGTATTTCATATTAATATATAGTGTCTTTCGATTATGTTTGCTTTATTATTGCCCTTTCTTCATAAGTCGTAGACGTATTTTTAATCGTATGAACTAAAAAGAAAACATGTCTATGACTTGAAAATAACAATTATCAGAAAAACGTAAGAAATCACGAAGTTCTGGCCGCCTTGCAGTTCTTCATTATAGAACAGAAGTTTTTGTCCTGGAAGAAAAAAGAGACAAATCCTATGTAATGAATTAGCAACACTTTTGGCAGAAATATTGAATGTGATTTATTTGTCTATTCTGAAGGTATCATTAAAATGCACAACTCCTTAGAGCTACTTTGTATTTACACAAATATATCCTAAAAATACAGTGTATAGATTACTTTACAGTGATGGAGTTTGAAAGGAGATTTCTGTGCTCCTGCCTGATTAATCGTCTTCGATATTTCGCCGTCTGTAGATTCTAATCTCTCCACAGCACCTCAACTTGGTCTGTGCGGTATCTTTGAGTGACAGAGCTCTCTTCAATTGCAGTTTCCATTTGAGCTTCAAGCATACAGCACCCTGCCTGGGCGATCATCGCCCCATTGTCAATGCAGAATCTGTAAGAGAGAGGAACGACAACATCAAATGTTTGTCTATATATATAATATATATATATATATATATGTACGCAGGCCTTACCTCATGTCTGTAGCAAAAAGCTTTGCGCCTCTTTCGTCAGCCATCTTGCCCATCATTTCTTGTAGACGTTTGTTGCAACCAACCTGCAGAAGGAGGCAGCGTTGTTAGACGCGTAGAACTGTAAGGGTTCTGCAAGCTATATTGTAACTAGGAAATAGCCTTGGCTTGTAAATGGTTTATAGCAGGCATGCCGCAACGTAAAAAGAGTAAGCGGCCGTTAGTCGCAAAATCGCATAAATCCGCACTTAGGTGTTACAATAGTATCCGTCACTCGACGTATTTTTGGGACAGTCAAATTGAATCCCAGTTTAGCAAACTTTTGTTCAGGCACACGTAAGGTTAATAAATAAGTTGTTTTTTATTTATAATTCACGTTTTTGAGTCCTGTCAGCAAAGCAACAACGACATCCCTTTGTGAACAGAATAGAATGCGGAGAAGTCACTAAAGAACAACGAGAGGGCGAATCTCCGAAGCAGCTGTTTGCCATGGCTGTCATCTACCGTGGCCTCGCGGGTTCGATTCCGGTTGTTATTCGAAGGTTCTTTGAGCGATGCTCATTGATAATAGATGTTAAATCATACCGCTGAGAGTCAGCGGCCATGCTATCACATGAACTGTTGAAGAATCCCTAGATATTCAACATTTTCGGTCCTCGATGCATTGAAGCTATACATCACGGCAAAACGGATGGTAGTCTAGAATTAAAAACATCTTCTTTAAAATGTTTCCAATTCGAGCTGTTGCTTGCAGTATGCAGAGGAAGCGCCGCTTCTGTTATCGGCTCCGTGAGATATGGCATGCCTCACGCGCCGACGCAGCAAGTCCACATGAACACCTTGCAATTGTGTCTGGATTTTCTAGTGTAATAAAAGCCTGTACTTCGAAAATAGAAATATTAACAATGTAAACAGTTATAATAAGACAGAACTCACTCCTCCCACGATGAGCACTTCCTGGCTTCCCGTGTGAGCCATGGCGCGTTCCGTTGTCTCAATCAACATAGAGAACATTGTCTCCTGCAATCGCGCACATGAAACACACATCATAACACAGTTGTATTGATTTCCATATCCAGTATTCCAGAAACTGACGCGATATAAAGTTGCCATAATTATAATTTAATTTTAGTATTTACATACACCCACACAAGCATGTATGTCGACCAATGAACCTACCTGCAGAGACATGCAGAGATCAGCAGGCGTAAAGCCATCCCTCAACAGCTGCTCGGTGCGCTCTTCGAGAAAGCTTAGCATACCCGAAAATGACACGTCCATGCCCTTCACAACGTACGGTAGTGCAACTGAATTTTGTGCCTAGAAAAACAAATGAAAAGGAACAAAAGATCAAATTAAGCTGTTACTGTACGGGATGTGCAGTCATCGTAAGTAGATATTTTTATTTCTACATGTAATACGCGTGACATCACGCCATATGGCACACTTCGCAATGATAATTCCGGACACTGTACATCACTCAAACGGTTACTTCCTTTAGGCGTACCTTTTACGTTCTGTCATAACCGGATGTAATATGCAAATATTTATGCACAATCACGGCCAATTAACAAGAGCAATATATATATATATATATATATATATATATATATATGATTTAGCAATTATTTCCCACACCTAAGCAAAGTCTACGACGCACAACCTGGAGTCCCGAGAGATGATACAACAGCAATCTGACGCAAGCACCTCAAAGGAATCTATAACTGGAAGACACAAGGATCCAGAGGTGCGACAAATAGACTAAGCCAGCGGGACCTATATACACATATATTTGCTTCTTGTTGATTAATCATGATGTTTCTGAATTATTTTCATATTACGTCCGGTAATGACAGAATGTGGAATACGCCTGAAGAAAATTAGTGATTTACAGTGTTCGCAATCGTATATATACGTGTGCCTATGTATAAATGTCTTTGCGTTTTGGAGCTAATGGTCTTCTGTGACCGCAAAGGGATGCAGTTTAAATGAAAAAAAGTTCATTCATGTGACGACATTCTTATTACCTTTTTTAGCCTCCTGCTCGATGTTGTAGCCGGGACTGGGATCATTACTCAGCTTAAGTACGCGGGCAAAGCGGTCAAGGCAGTTGCCGACGGCGATGTCGATTGTCTCGCCAAAGATGCGATACCTGGTAGGAGTGGATAATGGTTGTAATGAGATGTGCTGTAAAATGTCGGCATGTTGTCTACACAAGCTTGGTAAAACTTGTGTTTTTCGGAGCGGATTCCGTCACACTTGCATGTTAGTTATACGGTTCCTAATAACTACCGCCTGAGCCCAAAAAGTGTGAGGCCCGATCATAAGTTACTCATTTATAGGTTATATATGTGCAGACCCTGGCAACAAAAATAAAGTAGTGGAACGGAAGCATGAAGGAAGTACCCTTGGAGTGAAGCCTATTCCCAATGATCAAGAGGCACTCGCCTACCGACACAGTAAAAAAAGGACTAGTCTTTCAGGCTAGAAGCCAATATAATTATTATTATTATTATTATTATTATTATTATTATTATTATTATTATTATTATTATTATTATAAAGCAGAATTGTTGACTTCTTACCGCCTAGCCGCAT
This sequence comes from Dermanyssus gallinae, assembly GCA_003439945.1. Lineage (NCBI taxonomy): Eukaryota > Metazoa > Arthropoda > Arachnida > Mesostigmata > Dermanyssidae > Dermanyssus > Dermanyssus gallinae. The sequence goes on along the minus strand of QVRM01000283.1, from coordinate 6,200 downwards.
ACGCGATAACCTGCGTGTTGCCGCCACTCACGTAGAGGACCGTCGGATTGTCCGCTCCCGTGATGAGTCTTCCCATTTCAATATGACCGACGCAATGGTTGACCCCCAAAAGAGGCTTGTTCCAAAGCTGTGCTACCGTTCGCGCGACAACGGCTACGGAGACCTTTGTATGGACGTAATACGTATATACATACAGTAAGTACAAGTATGTCTAAAGTAAAATGTGATGGATTTTCTTCGCACGAAGGTGCATAGATATTTACGGCGCGCCCTCATATGAATATATATATATATATGTATATATATATATATATATATATATATATATATGAGTACACCATAATTGTTCAATATATTGATGCTTGGTGTGCGTCAATGCACATCTACCTCTAAATAAAGATAAAATATAGATACGCATTCTTACATGGGGTATTATATATATATATATATATATATATATATATACACACACAAGCTATGTCTATATAATGACAGATCGAAAAGCTACGGGAACGAGAACAAGTAATACGAAGACTATAAGAAGATATGCTAAAATAATAACAACAATATAATTTTGGAAATCCGGTATGCGACATCGCCGGCATATTCTTCATAGTATATTTATCGTGATAACAGGTTGTTGCGTACGAACCAAGGGAGCTCCCATTCCGGGTCCCTGAGTGAATGCAACGCCGTCAATTTCGGATACTGGAATTCCGGCTTCATCCAGGCACTTACGAAGGACCTGGAATTCGTAAATGGCTTTTTGTATCATTGCATCATGTACACCAAACATACAATATTCAATTCAGACGAGCACACCATGATAATGGCATAACACTATGTCGGTAATTACAAAATAATCCAAAGGATATTAGTAATCGATAATTGCCGTGACATGTCAAGTGGGAACCAAAGTGATGCTTATTAATCCGGTGACGTTATATACATTTGTACATAGGCGAGAAATTGCGAATGAGAGCCGTATCTATCTATATATACCCGGAGGTATTCATTAATTATATCGAACGCTTGTACCTCTCATCTAAAACTCTCATAGAAGTTGGACAAGAATGTCACACATTTCGGTCAACTAGAGGTGGTACGCAGGGAGATCCTCTGTCCCCCTTTTATTTAATCTAGTTCTCGACGACATTCTTTCAAAATTAGACAAAACTAATATCGGGTACCAACTTACTGATGACTTCCGCCTTATGGGCTTAGCCTTTGCGGATGATCTCATCCTCCTAGCCTCCACGAAATCTACTCTCCAACGGCTCCCTAATATTGCGGACCCACTTTTGAAATCCCGAGGCCTTGAAATAAATACTAATAAAAGCTTTACTATCTCCCACCTATTAATAGAAAGGAAGGCAAAGGTACCAGAATTTAACGTTGGAGATCGGCAATTGCCAGCCAAAGGTATGAGCGATCGATGGAGATATCTTGGAGTCGACTTTGACAGCAATGGCAGAGTTGACTCCACCAAGGATATACTCCTTAATTCACTCAACAGACTCACGATAGCTCCCCTTAGACCCCACCAAAGACTCATATTTTTGAAAGACTTTCTCATTCCCCGTCTCCTATATAAAGTGGTCTCCGGTCCCAGACCATCTTACGCACTCCTTAGCGACCTAGATAAAGAGATCAGAAAGGTTGTTAAGTCGAAATGGCTTAAGCTCGAAAGCCCGGAGCCGAACGCCTACCTGTACACGCACACAGCACACGGCGGTCTGGACATCCCCTGCCTCCAAACATTCATTCCCAGACTCCGCCTCTCCCGCCTGACAGCACTACAACACTCCACGCACCTTGGGGTCCAATGGATGCTAACCACCGAGCACTTCAAAAAAGATCTTGCGAAAACAAGACTTCTTTGCGAGCGCTTGGGAACCTCCATTGAGACCGCTACACAAGAGACCGATTACTGGTCTCAACAACTACACAACACGTTCGATGGGGCACATTTTAAAAAAGCACACGAAACGCCCTTTGTACATTATTGGATTAAGGGTATGCCCTACCTATCTGGTAAGGAGTATTTAAACCTACTAAAGCTCAGGATCAACGCACTACCAACGCGTGCCAGATTGGCCAGGGGACGCCCGGGCTACAACAAACGTTGTAGGCACGGGTGTCATGCGCCTGAGACGTTGGCTCATGTCGCTCAGATGTGCGATACAACACACCAACAAACCATAAAGAGACATGACGACGTCTGTGATCGCGTGGCGCGTCTTCTCCGCGAAAGGGGTCATGAGGTGGTTCGTGAGCGAGTATTCCGTCGACCGGGCGCACCGGGTCTAAAGCCCGACCTCGTAATAGCAACACCTACCGAGGTCTGGGTTTTAGATGCCGAGGTTTGCGGCCCGAACCGGGACCTGGCAAAAGCGCGGCAAGACAAGATCACCAAATATGACGTCAAGTTCCTAAGAGCGGCGCTCCCCGACCCGCAAAAACCTCGCAGATTCGGATCCATCACTATCTCTATGAGTGGTGTATGGGACTCCGAATCTGCGAGGACGCTCTTGGGGCTCGGCGTCACGAAGAGGAATCTTATGGATCTCACCGTTTTAACTTTGCAAGGAACCTTGAGGATATACCGCTCGCGCCGGGTCCATAAGAGCGGGGGCTACCATCAAGCAAGGACACGGACAACTGATTCTTAACTTCATGTGACACCTTTTTACCACCTTTTTTATTAATGCGAGCACTGCCGAGTGTGCAAACGTATTGTAAATGATTAATAAATCATATTTTCTATAAATACATATAAAAAGCGAAAAAGAAGTATGCCATCCTGTTAACTATGATTAGATTACACTCTATCAAACTTTGCCAAATTTTCATTAGGAACAAAGTGCCAGATTATTATCACATATACATAAGCAGAAAAAGAACAAAACATTAAAACTAAATAATTGCTAAATATGTTCATCATCTCCATAGCCCGCCACCAGATTGCGCACGCTTCAGAAGCAGCAATTCGTCCAGCTGCACAGTTGGTTACCTGAAGCAGATGTTGTCGGTGGTGTCGTGCCGTGGGCCCGGGCTGGAAGCCTTCGCCCGGTGGAGTCACATACGTCACTCGGGGGTTAGCCAGAACCTTTCCATTGCAAACGATACCGACACCGAGCTTATTCGCCGATCCCTCGAAGCCGATCACGCAAACCATCGCTAGCTGACCGCACTATCAGCCGGAACGTCTCCAGTACTTGCGAATCACCAACCGTCAATGGGGCTCGCTCATTTGCGAACTATGTTTGAATAGCGAATCTGAACGACGTCAAGAGGTTAGCCAATTCAAGCTTTAATATAAAGCTAACGTAGAATGATTTTATAAAAAACGCTTTATTGGAGCTGTGTCAGAAATGTGTCAAGCGTACACTATCTTATCTTTTCACGCGTCAACACGCAATCGCCTTGGCTCAGGTTCAGTGGGGTAAGTTGACCCTACCACTTTCTTGACATCAGATCGAATAATCAAAGAAGTCGTAAAAGTTAATAGTTATAGTAAACAATCTTACTGTAACTTGTAGAGATGCTTTGCTCTACCTATGTGGCTACCCTGAAGTAGTAACACAAATGAGAAACTACAATTAAGAATAAATAAACGTCATATCATATCGAAATTGCGATCTGTGTGCGCGTCGAATATCTAGGAGAAGAGAGCATTTCTGTCGTTGAGAGGAAGACCTCTTGAGGGTGGTGATTCATGCATATGCATGTATTTTATGCATAGCCATTTTACATACACGTATTTGCTGACGGATGAACGTAAATGTGCTGGTCAAGATTTTCACACAGCTATGTAGTTATTCATTGTATAATCGTCAATTATACAAAATTCGATTCCGACTTTCGACCAACGAAACCATAAACAGCAAGTGATAGTAGACGACCACTACAACAACAACACCAAAACCATCGAGCTTCTTTCATTGAGCACTAGCACAAAGATCAGCTGTTGTTGCAATTCGGCCCGGTGGTTCTTCTCGCTTTACGACCTATCTGAATAGCGTGTCTACCGGCGCAGCCCCAGCAAAGCAGCTGACGCCGAACCGCCGAACAGAACAAACCAAATCGAACGACGGCAAAAAAACATACGAGACAACAAGAACACACCGGCTAACCAACGACGTTCGAATTCCAATTTAGCTCCTCTCTCCCTATTCTTGGGCGCCGTTTACAATGCACACATGAATGTAGTTCATTCCCAAGCCAGGACAAACCGTGATCGGTAGAGTCGTAGTATTACAGCACATAGTTTGAAAGTTACAGCACTTTATCATGTGAACAAGTAGAAACCCGCCAAGCTACGCTTGCGCAGCGAAAAGGACGTAATAATCATCACTGGGTTAAGTATAATAATAATAATACATAAGTAAACATTTATTTATGTTTACTTATTTAATACGTATGCACGACCACATTTGAAGCACTGACTATTATATCGGGTCAATTTCAAACTATCAATATATCGACTTACAAACGTGGGCAGAGATCAGGCAACACGTGAAAAAGATCTGCGCGCCGAGCTAAGCGAAACCGCGCAGACAGTGCATTAGCCGACCGGCAACATCATTTCCAGCGCGTTAGCCCGAGCGAGAGCTTCTAAAGCTACACACATCACCCGGCAGGCCATATCTCTCTGTTTGTTTATTGACATTTTCAACTGTTGTTTATTGACATTTCTTGTAGATAATTGCACACATTAATTTCAAGCTCCATTAAGCACATATCTTGTTCGGAGCCCCTTTTATGAATAACAATGTATAATTTATATAGTCATTTTCACCTATTTACAATATATTGCAACATGATTGTATTTTTATATCACTTTTAACCAGATACCAAAGTTTCAAGATAATGCTCTTTGAGATCGCATTTGAATTTGAGCAGGTACTTTGTCTGCCTAACGGAGGCCGGTACTTTCGTTCCAGTAGGAGGCCCCAATGTTTCTGATTGATAGCCTTGACTGGTTGGAGTTGGAGTGTGACAGAGTAAGCAGGTTTGATGCGTTACCCCTTGTAGATATGGGTGTTGCTGATGTTGCCAGACCATATAAGTTTGGATGCACTCCAAGGAGTATACGCTTAATTTCAACTACGAGACAGTATTCTATAAGTTTTGGGAACGGCAAAATGTTAATATTTTTGTAGTGCGGTTGCACTGAATCTCGCATCCAGAGGTCCAGAGTTGTTCTCAGTGCTCGTTTTTGGAGTCGATGAAGCGACCTGATAAGACGCATCTGTGTTAAGCCATAAACTTCTACAGCGTAGGTCAGGTGACTATGGACGTAGGCAAAATACATCGCCATCAGGGCAGTTTTGGGGAAGAATTCGTCGAGCTCTGTATAGAGCTGCATTGCTGCCAGATATTTTTCTTACGTATATGTGTGGACATTGCGCTTCAAGGGTCAGCTTTTCGTCCAACGTAACGCCTAGGAACTTCGGAAACGATAGTAGTCACTTTAGAAGCGAAAGGGCTATGCCGTCGCACTGGAAACGGAGGGGATTCGTCGTAACGGAACCCCGCGGGGAAAGGAACTTGCATTACACCTGTTTTCCTCCAATTCATATAGAGACCGGTTACTCCTGAACCATGATGATAACCTCTGAAGGTCCTCGCGGACCATAGCCTCTACCTCAGTTGGGGAGTTCCCCGACGATAGGGCGGTGGTATCGTCCGCAAACAAGGTCAACTTTGCATGTTTTGTTACGCTAAATATGTCGTTTAATAAGATGTTGAAGAGAAGTGGACCACCTATACGCCCTGAGCCACTCCAACAGATATATTTCTTACATCCGAGATTGCATTGCCCCTGAACAACTTGCCTCTATTCGACAAAACGACCGCAGCCAAGACAAAAAAAATACATCCGCTCCATATCGAGTTAACTTTTTAATCAGAATATTTACATCAACTGTATCAATGCTTTTCTAAGATCTATAAATACGCCGGCGACTGTCTTTTAACATTAGGTTTCTGCGAACCTCTTCAACAAAATCCATGATGGGTACAGTCGTCAACATTTTGGTCGAAACCGAACTGACGCTGATAGGCCATTAAACATCTCAAAGTGTTCGTTCAAATGTTCATATATAGCTTTTTCGAAAATATCTGGACATTGGAGGGGGGATACTGACCGGCCTGTAATTTTCCTTGCTTAGTCTGTCACGCCTTTAAACAGTGGT